>LPNX010037769.1:342619-469412 GCA_001517045.1 Pseudotsuga menziesii | reverse complement strand
ATGGTAGTTTCTTCCATGATGAAGTAAAGACAAGCCTTCCTTAATGGTATGATTGAGGAATAGTTTTACATCGAATAGTCACGAGGATTTGAAGTTGAATACAGATGGAACCAAGTATGCAAGTTGAAGAAGGCCCTCTATGGCCTGAAGCAAGCTCCCAGGGCTTGGTATGGAAGAATAGATAGTTTCCTGATGAGCATGGGATTTTCCAAGAGTAAAGTCAATCCTAACCTTTCCTACAAGGTTGTAGAAGATGTACCTGTCATTCTATTACTATATGTGGATGACTTATTCCTGACAGGGAATGAGAAATAGATCATGGAAAGCAAGAAAAAACTAGCAGAAGAATTTGAGATGAAAGACCTTGGGTTAATGCATTATTTCCTAGGTCTAGAAGTATGGCAAAGTTCAGAAGGAATCTTTCTCAACCCGGGAAAGTATGTGGTAGAGATATTGAAGAGATTCAATGTGTTGGAATGCAAAGTCATGGCCACACCCATGGAATCCAACCTGAAGTTGTTAGCTGATGACTCATTAGAGTTAGTGGATGTGACTCACTATAGACAGATCATTGGGTCATTGATGTACTTAACAAATAATAGACTAGACATTTTTTTTGCTGTGAACACCTTAAGTCAATATCTTGTTCAACCAAGACAGGTTCACCTAGTAGCTGCAAAACATGTGATGAGATATCTGAAAGGGACTATAGACTTTGGTCTATACTATGATGGTAGCCATGAGTATAGATTGTATGGCTACACAGATGTAGATTGGGATGGAAGTATCTCAGATAGGAAAATCACATCAGGTATATGCTTTTGTTTGAGTTTTGCTATGAGTTCATGGTTTAGCAGGAAATAGTCTAGTGTTTCTCTTAGCACGGTTGAAGCAGAATACATAGCAAATTGCTCTGCTAAGTTGTGAAGCTGATATCAGGTCTCTTTGACCTAAAGATGGACACTACAATGATTCTATGTGATAACCATAGTTGTGATGACAAAGAACCCTCTCTTCAGACGTAACACATAGAAATCCGGTATTTCTACATATAAGATAAGATGCAGATGATGATACTGTAGATGCAGATGATGGTGATTTAGTATTTCTATATTGAATATAGAGATGATGATATTTCAGTATTCCCATACTGAAGATATAGATGATGATTATTTCAGTATTCCCATACTGAAGATATAGATGATATTTCATTATTTACATACTGTAGATATAGATGATGGCGATTCCGTATTTCTATACTAAATATAGAGATGATGATGCTTTCAGTATTTATATACTGAAGATATAGATGATTATGCTTTTAGTATTCACATACTAGAGATACAAATGGTGATAGATTAGTATTCAGATACTGAAGATGTAGATGATGACGGTTTGGATGATGATGTACTAACGAAGCCTCTGCCTCAAGTAGAGTTCGAACACTTTCAAGACAAGCTTGGTGTTGTTCGAAAAGGCCTTCCTCGAAAGGGGGAATAGTGATGTTGCAGTGGGATTGTATCATCCCTGGGCATTTTCCCTAAAGTGATCCGGATACCTCGGTCCTCGAGAATAAAGAGGGATTGTATCATCTCAGGACATCTGTCCATAATAGATTCGGTGACCTCAGTCCTCGAGAACGTGGTGGGATTGTATCATCCTTGGGCACTTTCCCTAAAGTGATCTAGATATCTCGGTCTTCGAGAATGAAGAGGGATTGTATCATCCTGGGACATCTTTCCATAATAGATCCGGTGACCTCGGTCCTCGACAATGTGGTAGGATTGCGTCATCCTTGGACATCGTCCTAAAGTGACAGGGACTAATTCTCCTGTAATCAATCGGGTGGCTTCGGTCCTCAAGAATGTGGCAGGATTGCATCATCCTTGGACATAGTCCTAAAGTGATAGGGACTGATTCTCCCGTAATCAATCCGATGGCTTAGGTCCTCAAGAATGTGGTAGGATTGCATCATCCTTGGACATAGTCCTAAAGTAATAGGGACTGATTCTCCCATAATCAATCCGGCGGCTTCGGTCCTCGAGAATGTGGTAGGATTGCATCATCCTTGGACATAGTCCTAAAGTGATAAGGGCTGATTCTCTCATAATCAATCTGGTGGCTTCGGTCCTCGAGAATGTGGTAGGATTGCATCATCCTTGGACTTAGTCCTAAAGTGATAGGGATTGATTCTCCTGTAATCAATCCGGTAACTTCAGTTGTCGAGAATGTGGTGGGATTGTATCATCCCTGGACTTTAAGTCCAAAAATTATCCAAAGACTTTCTGTTTTTGAGTTGTGGATTGCAAGTTGTTGCTGATGATGATGATGTCGTACTGATCGAAAGATCAGAGTATGATGATGATGACGTACTGATCGAAATATCAAAGTATGATGACGTACTGATCAGAGTATGATGGTGACATAATGATCAAAATATCAGAGTATGATGATGATGACATACTGATCTAAAGATCAGAGTATGATGATGACGCACTATGATTATGATGTTTCTAATCAAAATATTAGAGTATGATGATGATGTTTCTGATCAAAAGATCAGAGTATGTTGATGATGTTTCTGATCGAAAGATCAGAGTATGATGATGATGTTTCTATATTGATGATGTTTCTGTTCAAAAGATCAGAATGTGATGATGATTATGATCGACAGATTAGAATATGATGATGATGATGTTGCTACTGATCAAAAGAGGAAAGTGTTGATGATGATATTGCTGATCGAGAGATCAAAGTACTGAAGATGTTGCTGCTGATTGAAAGTTCAAGGTGCTGAAGATGTTGTTGCTGATCAAAAAGTCAAAATGCTGAATATGTTGTTGATCGAAAGGACAAAATGTTGAAGATGTTGTTGCTGATCGAAAAGTCAAAGTGATGAAGATTTTGCTGATAGAAAGGTCAAAATGCTGAATATTTTGTTGCTGATTGAACAGTCAAAGTGCTGAAGATGTTGCTGATCGAAAGGTCCAAGTGCTGAAGATGTCGTTGCTAATTGAAAGATCAAAATGCTAAAGATGTTGCTGATCAAAGACTGAAGATGTTGTTGATGATGAAGACTAAAGATAGAAGATGAAGACTACATGATGTTGAAAAGCTTCCAATGATTTATAGATGTGTTACCATGCTGATGTTGATGATGTCCCCTATCTCTACTCTTGTTGTTGTTGATGTTGATGTAGAATACCCTTCTCATTAAGGGGGAGTATTGAAATATTGTAACTTCGAAGAATATTCTATATGGATATTTTTGTGGTCTCTGATGGTCCTACTGGGAGAACCACTTGTATTACATTGTACCCTGATGCTCCTAATTGGAATAACTAATAAGAGTCATGAGGTAGTCCCCTCTAATTGTAAAGGTGGGTCATCAGCACCTCAGTGTGGTTACTTGAGCCTACATGTGTAACTCGAGCCTACATGATTTAACTCGAGCCTACATGTCAAATGAGTTAACTTAAGTGAACGGATGAATATAAATAGAGGTGTAGTGCTCCTCATTTGTGACACACACACTTTCACTTGTGTACCACATTAGTGGAGAAGAGAAGTAGCTAGAGAAGGAGGAGGATCAGGCTTTGATCTCCTTGTTGGTTTTATCTTTTATCTTTTTTGGGAATCTATATTGAGGAAGCTTTTGTTGGTTTTTTCCCTTTAAGGTTTTCCTAGGATAAATCTTTGTGTTCCTTTTTTATGGTTGTGCTTCTCTATCTTTCAGTGATCCTGTTTATATGCTTTTGTCATGAAAATGAAATGAAATACTGATGTCTTAGCTAAGCATATGAAAATTTAACATTAGACGCTGCTTGTGTGGTAGGTAACTCTACAACCTTTTTATAAATGGGTCATGGATTTTGTGGGTCCAATTAATCCACTGGGTAAGACAACTAGTACATGATACATCATTACCGCAACTGAATATATGACCAGGTGGGCAGAGGCTACAACAGTTGTGGATTGTACCACTGCGATAGCACCGAAGTTCATATTTGAGAATATTGTGACAGATGGTTTGGGTGTCCTAGGATATTGATGAGTGACCAGGGAAGTCATTTTTTAAACCACACTGTGAGAGTGCTAACTGAAGAGTTGGAGGTGAAACATCATAAAAGCACACCATACCATCCGCAGGCAAATGGGACTGTTGAAGTGTTCAAATTTTTTTTGGAAATAGCATTGACAAAGGTATGTAATGCTAATTGTGATGAATGGGAATTGAAAATTCCAGAAGTGCTATGGGCCTACCACACAACTTGTAAACGGTTGATAGGATAGACACCAGTTAAGTTGGTATATGGGAAAGAGGCAGTCATGCCCATTGAATACATTCTTCCTAGTTTCCACATCGCTGCAGTGACTAGCATGGATGATATAGAAGGATTAGAAGAGCACATTCCATAGTTGATATAGCTTGAAGAAGGCCGCTTTATTGCAATACTCCACCAGTGCATTGCGAAGGATCAACAGAAGGTGTGTCATGATCATCACATTAAGCATAAACAATTTGTGGAAGGAGGTTTGGTGTTGTTATACGACAACAAGTTGATGAAACATCTAAGTAAGTTACAAATGCATTGGTTAGGCCCGTATCTTACTCATTCCATTACTTCTGAAGGTGTGGTTCAGTTACAACAATTAGATGGTGCGGTACTGTCGACGCTTATCAATGGGAGTTGCTTAAATCCCTATAGGATGGGGTCAGAGCTACGCACTGCTTGAGGTGCTATTAATATATATATATATATATATATATATATATCAAAATATTTTGTTAGATAGCAGCAAGGTGATCCTAGGGGAAGCAGCGGCGCAAGGATAGGATTTTGTAGCAACGATAGTGAGACCACCTACGACAACCACAAGGCTATGGGTTGGTCAAATCAACAATAAATGTAGGTAGTTAACATAGTTAGATGGCAGTGCTTGTTGAAGTGACGCACATTAATCGTCTATCCAATTGTTAGTAGGGTGAGATTGCAAGCAGATTTGTTGTCATTACTGTTGGATTTGGTCATGATGGACATGATGGATTTGACAATGATGATTTCAAATTGGTAAGTGGATATAAAAAGCACACGGGATGCAGGAGGAAGGAATTGTTTAGAGTAGTTCAGTCAAGTGAGTAGAGTGTTGATCCAAGTACAGTTGAAGAGTTTTGAGTGTGAGTGGCGAAGTAGAGGTGTAGAGTCATTAGGTGCATCATAAGGATTGGGAAGTGCAGCATGCTGAGAGACCCCGACGCAATTGAGATTTCCAGTGAGAAGGAATCCCCCATTTGGCCCATAGACATTGAGGAAGAATTCATGAGTATATCGGTAGGCTCTTTGTTGATCCCCAAAAGAAAGTAGAAGGCTTAGAAGCCCAGTTCCATGCCACCGTAGAAGAGGCATACTTGCACTTTGGCTAGAGTGCAAGGAGAGAAAACTGCATAGACCGGGTCGTCAAGCTCAGGAGCTATAGAGTCTGAGGCACCCAGGGGTGTCTCTATCAATGATATCCTAGGATATGTCTCTCCAACATGTCCAAGAGAGAAGCCGAGGCAGCCCCAAAGAGTCAGAAGTATACACCCAAATTTTTGCCATTGCTAGAAGGGATGACCATTAGAGGAAATTTCAACTCAAAATGGGCCTTTTAACATTTATTCAAATTCCATGTCATCATGTTTTAGCCAATGAAATTTCTTTAAATTTGAAATACCGTATAGGTCTTAAACACTTTTTTAATATAAATTTGGGAATAGGTATCATTAAAAAAACTACTTTTTTGTTTGTATTTTTGACATATCTCCCCGTGTTTTTACTCAAATTTAGATCGGGAAAGCTCGCTGGATGTGGAATTTAATTCTGCATCCAGCGAGCTCTCCCGATCGAAATTTGAGTAAAAACATGGGGAGATATGTCAAAAATACAAACAAAAAAGTAGTTTTTTTCTTTTCTTCCTCCAAAATTAATAAATATTATTTTATTATTTTAACTATTATTTTATTAATTCATTTTAGGAGGCCCATTTTGAGTTGAAATTTCCTCTATGTTTCTTAGTAGATATCATCCTTGCCTTGATCAAGCTAGAGTTTGAAGACCACAATTTGTTGTTACTCAAATATGTACAGGATGATCCCTATGAATTAGTTCTGACGGGGCCTTGTGCACTAATTTAGAGGATTCTTCAACCATGGATGAGTGAGTTGAATAAATCTAAATTGTCGAGGCTCATCAATATACCTCACTTTGGGTGACTGAATGAAGCTCATGCACATGTCAAACAATTCTTGGCCTTGTTTCATGGTGGGATGCTCTAGTTGAATGAGCCTATTCTTGTCACGATCGACTTAATTGCAAACATTATGAGCTTGTTGAAGGACGAGGAAGATCCAACGTAGTATATCCATAGGAGGGATACTGAAAAGAAGCTTTCCAAGCAGCTGAAGGAGAGATTTGGCTTGTAGCGTTATGGCCACGCCTATCATATCGACAACATTAATGCACAAGAGATGTGTATCGAGGCACACATTTTTGCGAGCAATATTGTTCGAGGGAATCAACCGGTCTAGTGCAACTCAGGCGTGGTCGCATGTGCACAAAAATGCACAGAGGGCATGCAAATGAACTGGTCCTTGTTTCTGCTCAACCAGTTGCTTGACGATGCTCTCGATGCTCAGGTCAGGCATTCATTTTCTTATAGTTGGATGTTAATTGTCATTGTGCTTATCACATGGATGGAACCAGAACATTATCAGTTGATGGCAGTCGATGCGGTGAAGGTGTGCCGAGGAACACGCACTACTACATTTTGACCAAAAATCCGACGGCCGTCATGTCAGATTTTCGACACTTCCCTGTCGCATGTACGACACTTTGATTTTTTTTTAAGCGTCGGAAACTTATCGTCGGTTTTCCGACACCTAAATAACCATCGGTTAAGCGACAGCATTTTTTCGACGACTGTGAAATTTTTTAAGAAAAAAACCTTCCTTCCGTCAGTTAAGCGACAGGACGGCCGTCGGTTAATTGACGAAGATATCCAAAAAGCGTCGGATATGCGACATAAACAGCTGTCGGTTAAGCGATGGGAGTATCCTTTAAGCCTCGGTTAAGCGACACCTAGAGGCGTCGCTTAAGCGACGATTTTGAATTTTTTTTTATTTTAAAATAATTTCTAAAACAGTATAATCCCGATCCCGGATAAAATGTAACTTGTGGGAACACGATTCAAGTAAGTGTGTGGAGCGATTACAATAGCAATCCCTATAGGCATACTTCCAGATACTTAACCCCTGGGTATAGATTGAGATAAAGATCTGACGCGTGACCCAGAACTTATTGTATTTTACCCTGCACCAAATCAATCCAGTTGTGACTATCGAGCTTAAATGGAATCTGACCCTATCCAAAGAAAGCTTACACAAAAGATACTAAGTGAATGAGTTCTCTGAGAGAGGAATGGATCTTTTCCAACCATCAATCAAAGAATGCTTACACGAAAGCAACTAAGTAAGTGAGTTCCCTGAAGAGGAAGGAATGGCTCTTTGGAACCCGCTATGACTGTCAAACAAATCAATCAAGGACTTTCAAGCAATTCAATCTAGCCACCCTTAAACAATTTTTGCATGGGATCAAAAGCATAGGGAGATCAGAACTAAAAGCCATCCTGGCTGATGATTCCCTGGTTCTCCTTAGTCTGTGATAAAATCAGAATAGAGAAGTCCAAAATATCCCTATCAATTCTTTGCAATATATGCAGCTCTGCCTAAGATTGGCGGCCACACAAATAGTATACAACCAAGCACAAGACTACATAAAGATCAAAAGGATGGCATTTTCGTTCGGCTATACTTCAACAGCACAACCTCTTAGATTTCCTAATGGATGAGTAAAATCCAAATGTCTTTATGAATGCCATATCCTTATGTTGGATTAAGCTTTGGAGAAGCATCATTCCTCTGTTGAGATTACCTTCTGGTTTGGCAGACAGCGAACCCACAAATTCACCCCAAAATATGATCATATTGGCACATATGGTAGGTGCCCTCCTGACTGAACAAAACTGCCCAAAAACTTCTTTATTTACTGCTGGAACACCTTACAGTTCTCATCAAACTGCCAGTCTGCATCTCAGAATTTCTTCTTGGATTATTAACTGAATTTGCCCAGTAGTCCCAGTATCTCCAATCTGCTTCGTTCAATCATGATTTTGGCCATTTTCTGGTGAGATCAATGGCTGGCCATATGTTGGACTGTTTCTGAACATATATTTACAGCTTTCTAACTATAGACCCTCCAAACATACCATCCTCAATCTACTGGAAGCAAATGCACCCTACAACTGGGAAGGATGCCTAAAAAATGCACAAGAGCATAGGCCTGCTTCTCCATGATGTTTTATTTTAAATCAAATCTCTTAAATCTTTGAAAATAATTTATTGCTGTGTTTGCTTGGTGTTATGATGACAAAACACCCCTAATATTATAACAAGGCAATGTGCTGGTGCATACAAAATGCACTAGAAAAATTGCAAAAAAGGATGATGGAATTGATTATAATGGTGTAGAATGGAAGTCATCCATGCTTGTTCACTATAACATTTTCATATGTTAAAGAAGCACGCAAATAAAATATTTAAAATGGTAGCAGTGGTAATTGAAGAATGTTTGGTGCCAAAGACTGTTGATATTGTAAAACTTCAGTGATTGAGAAGGCAAATTGGAAACCATTAACGTACCATCAGAACCCAACCAAGTAATTGGAAACCATTAACGTACCATGAGGGTAGTGAACTGAATTTGAAATCAGCTGAACCAAAAGGTCTCCTTGTTGAAGAGGAGATAGCTGAAGATGAGGAGCATGTCATTGATTGCATGCCCAAAGAGAAGGAAGAAGAGAATCTTGAGAAGGTGTGTTGTGTGTCCTGCATCACATTTTCTAGTTATTGTTGTTGTTGGAAGCTTATATTTGTAAGAACAGAATATTGGAATTCAATGTTGACACAAGAACCACTTCAAACATGCCATTGCAACAGTTAACGTACCATTTTAAAGAAGCAATTGTCATGTGAAGTTTTGTCAAAGAAGCCCTTACACTCCCACGAGGTAATCAGTAATCACTCTATAGTACTTAGCAGTCCCATTGACCTATTTGTGGTCATTTGTTCAACACTACTGAAACAATCTTTTCTTATGTTTGTCCCTGTGTGTCTACAAAATTTAAATAAATGTATATGTCTGTGTGTATTACAAACAAGAAAAATCAAGGGAACAATAGATTCACTTCCAAATATTTAGTTCTGGTAACCAACTTAATATTCCCTTGCATCATGCTAACACTACCATATTTCCATTACATCAATGCTCTACAAGACTGTAGGTAGAAAGCAACGCCTTAAGTCAAAAGTGTTCTCTAAATTCTAAGCTAGAATTACCACAGGCACACTTAGCTTTACCTGCCATGCCCCTTCAGTTGCCAGAGAACCATTTGGGAGTTGGCATTGAAGACCTTTAAAACCAAACAATTAATTATGAGTTTTATATATAGCACTCCTTGATATGTAAAAAAAGAAAATCCCAGAAATATATTGGACTGTTTAGCATCTTTGCTTGATAAAATCCCCCATCTATTTGTAGCTTGGAGTTCCACATTAGCAATATTTTCACAGACAATCTCAATGCTCCATAAACCTTCAATATATTAGATAGTAAAATATTAAGAAAGATTAATCTGTTCTCTCAACATCGAAAGCCAAATGTGGTTTCTTGTTCATATTATTTTGCAAATTGACAAAAAAAATTCATGTTCAGTTTAGAATCTTCCCTTTTTATTGTATTCTTAGCCAAAAAAAACATAAGGAAACACAATTGCAAGAAAAAAAACTTTCACAAAATTTTCAATTCACAGTAGTAGTTTATGAGAGAAAATATAATGATATTGCTACTATATCTTATAGTTTCAATGGTATCATGTTGACAACTAGTGAATGATTTCATTGTTATAAGCGGGAATGGCCTCATATTCATTGTAGATACTACTTCGAGCTCACAGTCATTTTTGTTCTAGATTCTGAAGCATAATATAGTCACTGCTGATGTATTAAATTCAACTAAAAGCACATAAAATTTGGTGGAATTTGGGTTCCTATATTGTCATTTTTCTCATTATTGAGTGCCTTTGTCCATTCACTTCTTCTTTGCAACTATTGGAATTTCTTCTTTCTCGTGGACAGAAACTAGTGCAGGATGTCCCTAAGCATATCTGATCATTTTAAAATTTGCCAATTTTGTTCAATGATTGCTTATACATATGTGTAATTTGACTCATATTTTCGATTCACATGTGTTCTGATCAGAATATTGTTGTCATGTTTCATAATTTTAATACTTGTATTCAAGTTCCCAAGTATAGATTCTTCTAACAAAAGTATGCAAATAACATAGTTTTGAAAACTTATTCAGGATACATAGAAAAGAGAAAATAAAACAATAAAACACAAACAATTTTTTTATACAGAAAACAATAATCAAGATGTTGATGTGAGTTGGAATAGAAAAACAAAATCAATTTAGGAGAAACAATTCTTCTTCATTGTCCTTGTAATTGTGTTTGGCTTATCAAAACAAAGGTCTTCCCATCGACATTTGCTTCTATTATGGTGCAGATTTTCTATTTTCTTTTGTCTTTCAGCTCTTTGAAATGTTTTTATTGCATTTGGCATTCTTATATGAAGCTTTACATGAATACAATTCACAGACTCATGTATTTAAAATTGAAGACAACAATCATGAAAACAAAAAACAAAGTTCATGTAGTTTGCAACATACAATGGAGGCAACATCACAGACACACAAAGCAATAGCAGACACACTTGCAAAAGCAAGTTTCCCAATAGTAGACACAATGTCAAGTGCCAATAGCATAAAGAGGTTATCAACAAATTTTCCTCATAACTCTTTGTTTCCAACACATTTCATCAAGAATAAAATTATTTCAAAAGTCTCAATTGTTGTTATTTGCTCACTTGTTTTATTCCCCTTGTTTCTTGCTCTGCAAATTGCAGATTAAAACAAACAGTGGTATCTTGAAAATTTCCAAAAAAGATAAATAACAAAAATATTTAGCACTAAAGATGCAAAAGCAAGAAAACCTTGAAAGATCACCATTATTGGGTAGGCACTTCGATGTCTTGGTGATTTTCAGTGCACAAAAAATGTATTTGATTTGTGCAGGAGAAAATTTCGGTGTTTCAAATATCAGTTGCCATGGCAGAGTAGAATCCTTTGCTTCAATGCCAAGAAACTGAAAAGATCTCCACGCCTGATAGGTTCCCCCAGGCTGAGATTGGCCATCATAAAGTCAGTTGATTTGTATATTCTAACCAGTTACCACATAATATGAGATATATGATAATAAATGACGGAGTATAATTGAAAAATGTAAAAGAAAAGTGGCATAAAAGCTTGATCTATCAAAATTCAAAAAATCAGATATCCTTAGGAAATAGTACCTATGGCTATGTTGATTCTAGCAATCACCAAAATTCCTCAGATAGCAGCACCACATGGACCAAATGCCAATTTGAAAGGGAGTTCAAAAAGCATGATTTTTCTTTTGCTTTGAAAAGAAGAAACTATAGTTATCCAAGTTTTCAAGGTGACCGAGGCTTCCAATAAAAGAGCAAGAGTAAGTTAAGCTGAGCTTAGAAGATAATAAAGGCCTTCAATTCATAAGCAACTACATCTAATCCTTTTGCACCTGCCCAATATTTGTACTGAGAAAGTCTGCGAAGTAAACTTGAATCAAAAAAAGCATCTTAACTGTTTATTCCCAGAACATTTGAGTAAACTTGAATCGAAAAAAGCATGCATCCTACACAACCAGTCTTATCCTGACCCAGGAGCACACTTTAGCTTATCAAATGTGTAGACTGTACTAATTTTAATGCCCGTTATAATCTTCGATCCTCCTGCCCCACAGGTGGCAATTTCGCATGCAAACAGACAGGCCATACAAAACGCTACTGTTTAAATCCATTTTATGATACACATAGGATAGATGGAGTACATCGATCACACAATATGATCAGGCATGTCTTCCTCAAAGATGTTGCAATGGAACAAACTCTATCAAGACATCACCCCAACACTAAAACTTTTTTAAATGGGTGACAAATGCGCTTTTAAGTTCACCACTGAAATTTGTAAAGTGCACCAGGATACTGGGACCACTGTGAACAAAATCGTAAACAAGTGAACTGCAATGGCAGAAAAATCATAAGCCACGGTGAGAGTGTGGGCACCTCATAAGAATGAATCTATGTTTAAACCCCAGCATTGCAAGCTCAAGACCACGAAAAAAAAATCCAAATGTGTAAGTCGTATGACGCGATGGTAATTGAACTTGTGACCGGTCATTAGCACAAATTCCTCAACACTAACCACTAGTAACAACCCACATTCATCCCTGAATGCCAAAATTCCAAAAACACCAATCCCTCCCCATAGTAGAGAACTATCGATCTGATGGGATAGCCAAGGGTTCGAATTTTATGTGGGAAAAAGTTGAGCCCATTTTATGACCAAGTTTGCATACATAAACAGATCCTTCGGCCAATGACAAAAAAGAGCTTAAATTAGTTGGAAAGATAGTCCCAACCTTCCATAAAACCCGTCCACTTTCAGTATAAATAACTCCACAGGTGCCACAGATATGTGAGTGTCTGATAGGACTTGAACTAAAGAATCTGCCCCACAATCATAACCTCAAAAACAAAAACCTTTAGAGCCATTTCTGCAAATAAATCACATCCTAACCGTTAACCCTCATATTCTTTCATAACCTCAAAAACAAGAACCTTTACTACCATTTCTACAAATAAATCACATCCTAACCGTTAACCCTCATATTCTTGAAGCATTATAATCGATATTACTATTATCAAAACAAGCTATAGGAGAGTACATAAAAACCTCGGTAGCTTAAACCCTAGAGCAAGCATGACTTCAATGAAGTTGTTTCGGTGCTATAAACCAGTAAAACTCAACCGTACATATAAACTCCACTTATCAACAAGATGCATCATCGAAACAAGAGTGTATCATATTATAACAGATCATATCACAATCGAAGGGAACAGAGGTTAATACCACTTTCCATTGACTTCAGTGGAAAGACAGATCGCATAGATCAGAGTCAGTCTATCATTACCGATGGACCTGATGGACTCAGCTCAACTGGAAAGAACGATAGGTAAACATGAGCGACAGGGGACATGGTGGTGAAGGGGAAACCCCTAGGGATAGAAGTAATAATATACAGCGATAGGACCCAGTGCTACTGTCATTCTATTGCTAACCACTCACCTAAGATTGACAGGAAACAGCATTGACTCAAAGGTAGGAGGGGAAATAGCTATAACTGTGCATAACCCCCTACACACACAAGGTGGGACACTACCACTTGCACAAGATAGAATACCATTACGAAAAACAAAACAATAATTACTAGTACCAATATGCATCTCATTATTCAGGCGACCACCTACATTACTTTTACCACCTCACTTTTACACGCTGTAGGTCTAGCTATTGGTACACCCACCATCAGGCACCCCCTAATAACCTCTCAATTACTGAGCTCCGTAGGAACACAGGGGCGATCCTGCTAAGTCCACATACAATATGGGGCTTTTAAGTACTTCAATCCTCTGCCTATGTATATATAAAGAGCCAGATAAAGACCCAGTACCCGTGAATGATTCAGTTTCATAACCCATAGTAACAGATCCAAATGTGGGAAAATGGATTCCAGTTGCAAATACTGGAACTACACTGAAAGGAACTTTAGATATTGGAACATCACTCCTATAAACACCAGTTCATACCGAAACATCTATACATATAGGAATACGGGAAAAGCCACAAAAAATTAATGAAAGCACCTACCCAGGAATCAAGCGTTATTCGTGGATCTGGATATCGAAGTGTCCCGGATGGCTAAGAGTTGAGGATCAATAATCTTTTTTATATGCCTATTTTGGAGAGCTTTATATATACCTGGTAAGGCCATGGAAATATCGTCTGCCGCTTCCCATCTAAACAAAAATCGAATCCATGCTACTACTACCAGCCCTCTTCCCCGCCTGTTTATCATCGCAGCATGCTCTCAAAGCCTCTGGACTTCGGCTCATTGTGAAAGAAATCCCACTATTGAAGTTTCCCTCCTTACTCATCTCAACAAAAATCGAATCCTCATCTCAACAAAAATCGAATCCATAAGTGATATTTTCTTAAATGATTGATCAATTTATGCGCCGTCACTTAAGCGACGCTTGCTAGGCTATCCGTCTCTTAAGCGATGCTTATGAGCCTAGCCGTCGCTTAAGCGACGCTTATGACCACAATTTAAAAAAAAAAATTAACTTTGTGATTTTTGGTAGGTTTAAAAGAAAAAATCCACGCACCGTCGGAAGTAACCGTTGGATTTTGGATCCAAATGTAGTAGTGACGATATCAGAATTTGTGGTGGGTTGAGGAGCATAGTCGATAGATGGACTATGCGATCAATTTTTGGGTCTATTGGGAAGTGCTGCAAGTTGCAGTTGTAAAAGCTCCTCCCTTATCCAATTACATAGCAACCAAGTATCAGTGGCTCATTCAGTTCACTATTGGGCCTCATTCCATTTATATCTAGGCATGGTGGGACCCCGATGAGTAGTTGCTGCCTCTAGCCTACAAACTCACTAATGAAGAATTGGATGCTCTCGTTCAAGGGTGGCCAACTAAATAGCGCCACCCCATTATCTAGGAGGAACTATTTAAGGAGCCACCAGCTGATTCCCTGTACGAGCCTGTCCAAAAGGACCTAAGCGTTCACGACTCCGATAATGAATCATCAACGGACCTTGATGCTAAAGAACAATGCATGTGGGAGGAGAATAGAACCAAATTGCACCTAGAATACGATGCAGGTAGTGGTACCTGACTAAGAATGGAGGCCCAAATGCAGTGGCTCATCAAAGCAGTCACTAACTCCTCTAAGGCTGGGATGCAAGTGATATGAGAGTCCTCACAAGAAGGGTTTGTTGTGGTAAGAGATAAGTTGAATTCTATTTATCATGTTTTTTCCAGTAAGACACTCAAGAAAGATGTGATGCATGAATTCTTGTTGATTAGCACTGAGCCACGAGATAGGAATGTTCAAGTCCCCCCTGACTACGATTGATTTGGGGTGTGAATAAGTGAACCTATTACTACGACCTCTCCATAGCATTTCCTTGGATCTTAACAAGTTACCCACTTATGCGCTTGTGGAGCTATAGCATGTTTCCACCTAGGAATTGGTGGAAAAGAAGAAGGAGCTTAGTGATGGGTATGTGCAGTCGTAGAGCACAGCTATAGAAAGAAGATGAGGAGCTGCATCAGTTCAGGGTGTAACTAGTGGAATATTTCGTACTAGAGATTGAGGTATTGAAGGAAGCATAGGCCGAGCTACAGCACAAGGCTACCAAGGAAATCATCGAGCTTAAGAAGACACAAGACCTCCTTATCATTGAGAAGGAATAGTTATGCACAAGTTGTGGTGCGGTCGAGCAAGTTGTTGATGAGGCCTATCAACATATCTTTGAGAGAATGGATGAGCTTAATGCAGTCGCTAAGGCTAAGCGACTTGGGGAAATTATTGTCTAGCTCTAGGACACCAATCTTCTACTCAATTCCCTGGCTCATCGAGCGATGCTACCGGAGCAGGTTGCTAAACGAAAGACTACTATTAAGGAGATAGCAACCCAATTTGAAATGATGGAGCAAGAGGCAAAGACAATCATGGAGGTGATGATGCAGTTTTGGAAAAGTGTTATCTAAGATGAATAGCTCGACCAGTTGACCAAGCATGTGTAAGAAGATAAAGGACAGTTGATGGCATTGAAGACATCACTGTGAGCACTGTTGCTCATGGTGCAAATCACACAGTCTAAGGAGATGAAGGACCTAGAGTAGAGAGTTGATCCCACACAATAATGCCAAAAAAAGTGTCATGCCCATTTGGATGAGTTTCAATAAGTTGGTGGGAAGTTGGCTATCAAAGCAATTGCAACACTATAGGCAGTGCAAGAAAGTTGGCAGCTGGTCTATGGCAAGGCTGGGGAGTGGACCCTATGCAGTAGGAGTTTCTCAAATGTCAAAGCATTGTTGCAAGAGTCTAGCTCCAAGTTTGAGAGATCTCGTAGCAGTTTGAAGATTTCAAGGTCAAGACATCGGCATATACTTTGTCAACCTGACATGGCTCGAGGACGAGCCACAAGACTGTGTTGGGGGCTTGTTGGCAGGGGTTTTGGGTAAGTGATTTTGGTTGTGTCATGGCAGATACACAAGCTCATGTGACACCTCACAAAGCTAGAATAACGTGATGGGAAGAAGGATAACCACTTTTGAATATTTAATGTATTAATTGACCACGTTTTGTGGGCATAAGTCATTAGTTGTTAGACGTTAGTTAGAAGTGAACCTTTGATGTAAAGGCACAAGCCTATATATAGAGCTATCTTTGCAATTGTAAGATAAGGAGAATAATAATCATGATTAGCATGATACAAGTCCAAGTCAATATCTGAGAGTGATCAATCTGTTACGATCTGTCTATGGTCTTGATGAGTCTTCTATTTTGAACAATATGTGATCTGTATATATCAAATACTCAATTTTGGGATGTAATAAGTCTCCTACTATGGAGAAGAATTATTTGTTTTGGATCTGTTGCATAGAATTAATATGACATGACAGTTGTTGCCTAAATGTTGTCTTCTATTTTCCTGTTTTGTCTGTTAAGATTTCAATGAGAAATGTATTAAATCTATTTATGATTTACTAATGTTGCTGCAATGAATTGATGATGCGATCTATCCCAATTCTATTGCAATTATGATGAATGATGATGAATCTTATTAAAGTTGTTTTATGAAATATACTGCTGTGATAACACTACTGGGATAACACTACTGCGATAAATGAATGATGTGATCTGTTAGATCCATAGTTGTGAAGATGAATTGTGATAACGGTCTGAGTTCTATCGAGTGACTTGGAGTAATCAGATAGTTATTTTGTTGAAGTTGCGGATGACATATCTTCCCTTCTTACTACCGGAAACTTGGTTCTGAAAGCTCTTCCTTGAACACCTTAGGTGAGACTTCATCTGTTGTGTGGATGTTGCTGGGCAGGGTAAAACCTATCTGGGATGATGCTCAGGGAGATCTCGCTGGTTGGGCACAACCTAGGTAGCCAAAGTCATCCAAAATTGGTGAATTTGTCCTCTGAGTTAATTGCTAATCATAAGTTAGAATTGTGTAGTCTTATGACATTACTGATGTATTTGCTTGGGAATACAGTGATCTAAAAACCTATGACACAACTATCATCCAACATAGGATTTGCGTGGAAAAGGAAACCATCCCTTTCAAAAAAAATCTAATACCTATCAGTCCCCTCCTTCTGCCAATGATTGAGAAAGAAATCCAAAAGCTCCTTAATGCAGAAATCATAATCCCACTGAGATATTCCAAATGGATTACAAACCTAGTGATAGTGAGGAAGAAAAATTGAGAGATTCAGTTATGCATTGATTTCAGAAACCTAAACAATGGTTCTAAGAAAGACAACTACCCTTTTCCCAAGATGGATCATGTGTTACAAAGAGTCTCAGGAGCTAGTGTCATGTCATTCCTAGATGGTTTCTATGGCTACAATCAAGTTTCTGTACACCCTAATGATCAAGAGAAAATTGCATTTACAACTCCCTGGGGTACTTTCATGTATGCCAAGATGCCATTTGGGCTAATGAATGCTGGGGCCACCTTTTAGAGAGCCATGGACATAGCTTTTGTGGGATTGAAAGACAAATTTGTTCTCATATACCTTGATGAGCTCACTATTTACTCCCACATCCATGAAGAATATTTTCAACACTTGAGAAAGGTGTTTTTGAATGTAGATAGTTTGGGATATCCCTAAACCCAAAGAATTCTCAATTTTCTCTAAGGAAGGGAAAACTCCTAGGTCACATATTCTCAGCAGAAGGTGTGAAGATTGATCCTGTTCGAGTTGAATCAATCCAGAAGTTGTCCATACCTAGGTCAAAAAAGGACATTCAGTCATTCCTGGGTAAGATAAATTTTGTTAGGACGATTATCCCAAATTTTTTTGAGTTGGTAAAACACATACCCTCTATGTTGAGGAAGGAAGCTAAAATCAAGTGGACAGAGAAAGAAAGAAACTCTTTTGAAGCCATCAAGAAGGCTATCATGAAAGCTCCCACTCTGATTAGTCCATACTACACCAAGGGTTTCTACATTTTATCCTTTGCTTCCTATGACATAGCAGCAGCAGTTCTGTTGCAGAAAAATGATGAAGGATTTGATCACCCCATTGCTTTCTTCAGAAAGACATTGAGGGATGCTGAACTGAAATATGATCCTATGGAGAAACAAGACTATGCTCTCATCAAGTCACTGAAAGAATTCAGGATTTACATTCTACATGCAAAGGTCCTTGCTTATGTCCTTTCAGTTGCTGTGAAGGATGTCTTGACCCAACCTGGCATTGATGGAAAGAGAGCTAAATGGATTTCCAAGCTTATTGAGTTTGACATAGAAGGAAATACCAACAAGCTAGTGAAAGGCCAAGGTCTAGCTAAGCTCATGGATGAACAAAATTGTGGTTTATTGAGAATTAATCTCATTGGTATAACTTCAACAAACTTGTAGACAGAGGTAGCAGTAGAAATAGTTCAGGAGTAGCATGATAGTTAGAAGGTGGCTGAGAGCTTGTCCTCATGTTAGTGGTACTCATGTATTATTCATTTCTTGCAAATTTTATTAGCTCCCCCTGGGCTTAGTCTGAATCAAGCACGGGCTCTTAAGCTTAAGTATGTTAAATTTTGTATAATTGGTAAGCTGTTGTATTGGAAAGATCCTTCTGGTGTTTTGCTGAGATGATTAGATAACAAAGAGCCAGTTCAGGTCATACATCAGTTTCATTCAAGAACATGCGGGGGCCATCATTACTAGAATACCACATCCCACAAGATTCTGAGGGATGGGTACTATTGGCTTGTTATTTTCTATGATGTGTGTACCTTTGTAAGAGCCTGTGACAAGTGCCCAAGATTCATAGGAAAGCAACAGCTTAGATCTTTTCCCTTTAGGCCTATTGTAGTGAATGGTCCTTTCCAATAATGGGGTATTCATTTCATAGGTGAGATAAATCCTTCATTAATTGGTCAGCACAAGTGGATCCTAGTAGCCACTGATTATTTCACCAAGTGGATAGAGGTATTCCCCACAAGGAATGCCACTCACCAAGTCATTATGAAGTTCTTATATGAGAACATATTTATGAGATTTGGTTTCCCAGTAAGGCTAGTGACTGATAATGCACTAGATTTTAAATCTGAGGCATTGGTTAGCATGTGTGATTCAATGAGAATTCAATTGGTGCATTCCACTTCCTATTGCCCTAAAGGAAATTGCCTTGCTGAGTCATCTAATAAAAGCCTAGTTAGAATCATCAGAAAACTATTGGAGAATAATCAGAAGAGATGGGATTCTAAGCTAAAGTTTTCTCTATGGGCTGATAGAGTGAGTGACAAAAAATCCATAGGGACTTCTCCTTTCAAGTTTGTTTATGGTACTAAGGCCATTTTTCCTATTCAGCTGATTCTATTAGTTGCAAAATTCTTTCAGGAGGAACATGATGAACCAAATGACATGGTAAGGAGGATACTTGATTTGGTGGAGTTGAAACAAGTTAGGGAATAGGTGGTGGAGAAGTCAAAAGCTCATCAAAAGAAGATTAAAAGTATTTTTGACAAGAAGGAAAAGGTGGAAAATTTTCCAGATGGAGATTGGGTTCGCAAATGGGATGCTTTCAAGCAGGACAAGGGAAATCATGGTAAATTTGACTCTCTATGGATAGGCCCTTTTGTGATAGCTCGGGTGCAACAAAACAACACTTTCAAACTGCAAAATCTAGAAGGCGAGGATGTGTTTGATGGCCCAGTCAATGAGCGATTTCTGAAACTCTATTTCATCTAAGGCTTGAAATCCTTATTATTGTAAAATATTATTTTTTGTTGTTTTTGTTTTTTGTAAGATAAAATCCATGCCCAATGGAATAGTAGAAGATAGGTTTAATTCTTTTTTTTTAGGAAAGGAACTTGGTTTGGGGTTCTTGGGACCTCACAAGAAGTTTTCCATCCCTGAGTAGGAGCAAGATGTTATCCCCTAAATAAATTAGTCTTCACTAGGTCAAAAATCTGAAATTTTATTTTTGCATAGTGATCAAGAGTTCAAGGCACATTATGAAATATGTTGGTATGTTTAACAAATTTGGAATGCCTTGTGTTTTTTTTTTTCAATAAAAAATCAAAGCTTAGCTTTCGGTGGCATAGGCGAACTTCTCAACAGTTCATTAGCCACCGAAAAGCCCAACTTTAGGCAGCTTAACAGCTTGATCCAGGAATACATTAACCACCGAAAGTTCATTCACTCTATTTTTAAATATAATTTTGAATAAAATATTTTGGTGGCTTAGGTGAACTTCTCAGTAGTTCATTAGCCACCAAAAATCCCATCGTTCAGCAGCTAAAAAATGGATCCAAGATTACCTTAACCACTGAAACTGCCAAAAGAAGAAAATGGTTAGTACATCCGTCAAAATCAACCATCATTAGCATGAGGAGCACCATTATTAAGAACTTAACCACTAAAAAGATTGCGAATGCAAAAAAATCATGAGTTGGTAAAGAAGAGGTTGTTATGAAACTAAAATATTGGATAAAAGACCCAAACCCTAGCTACCCTCCACTTGTCCCATGACTGCAGCACAATCACCACAAAGCATTAAGTCCTAGTTAAAATGATCACTACATTGGCCATCTCATGATTCTCATTAAAACTTACTGTCCCCATGCTCAAGTACCAATCACTGATCAGCCCCTCAAAATCAGCACCCTCTCCTTAGTCCATTCCACATTTTCCTACATGCATCTTCACTGATCCAAGCCCTTCCTGAATCTAGCACAGTAATCTCCTTCCATAGTGTTTGAATTTTTATTTTTGCAGGTACAAGGAGAGTATTCCCGTAATGAAGAAATGAGGAGGGCCTTCCCTCAGACAGGAATTGGGGGACATTGTCTATCTCGAGTCACACCAAGAGGTATGCCAATTATTCAAAGATCTAGGATGTTACAGGTTCTGTGAGAAAATTCAAGGATCCCACCAGCAAGTGGCAGAATATTTTTCTCTCTCTTTTGATGGCTCAAAGGCCTTGATAGGTAGAGAAGAGCTCCAGGTTGATAAGGCCCTAATACTAAAAGTAGTAGAAATTCCAAGGACTGGGGAGAAATGGTTCAAAACCACCATCATGAAGGATGTGGAATTTAGGTCTTACTTCAATCCTGAGCATAAGAATGTAGTATGAAAGAAAAGCATCCCTTCAACATGGCTTGAGGAGAAGTGGCAACAATTGTTGAAATCAATCTTGGTTTATATAACTTGTGAAGGCAGGTATAATAGGGCGATGTTATACCACATTAAATTGATGAACCATTTCACTGGTAGGAGCCCACTTAACCTGCATTTCTACTTAAACAAGAGTCTGACCAAGATGGCCCATCAGGTCAAATCCCATCCCATAAAAATTGTAGACAGGCTATCCCATCATGCCCTAATAAATCTCATTGTCCAAGAACTCTTGCAAAGAAGAAATATAGCATGGACATATTTCTTATTTTGGAATGAGTTTGAGATAGGCTTGCAGCTAGAAGACAAAGGAAAGTCTCCTTCAAAGAAGTCCACCACTTCTAGAAGTGGTAAGAGGAAGAGGAGGGCCATCTATCTAGTGGCACTGGATCATGCCTCTCCAACTTGTAAGATCAACAAAGCCTAGGGAAATTTAGATTTCAGTGGAAATGAGGAGGAGGCTCTAGCACAAGGTAAAAATATACTCAACCTACCTTACTCAGACTCTGAAGAAGAAGAGGAGCAGGAACTTGACCTAACAAATCAGGTTGCAGCAGAACATGAGGAGTTTCCATCACCTACACCAAGGGAGGGTAAAGATGAACCAATGGCAGAGAATTCCTCTAGCAAACTGAGGTCCCAGAGACTCAACCAAATATTAGGGAAACTATATGAACTGGAGGACTTAGAGAGAGAGATCAAAAGAAATAATGCAAGATTAACCAAGAAAAATACTAAATTGCATAATTCTCTTCTATAAATGAGAGGGATGTATATCCTATTGCAAAAAAGAAATATGAGATTAATGAAGGACAAATCCAGATTCTAAAGGATGATCACACTATCAAGGTTACAATAGAAAAATTCAAACCCTAACTCTCAAGCTCACCTTACACTGGAAACCCTAGCAGAGGAAGCAATAAGCCTTCACGATCTTGAGGTGGTCCATGATGCTGCTGCTTTTCCAAACCCTATGCAGGTTGAAGAAGTACCAGAAGGACAGAAGTAAATCTGTAAAAGGGTGATTAAAGTACTAATTAAAATTTTGTAGAAACAGAGAATTCAGTGGCTTAGGAGAATGCAAGAGTTGTTCATTAGACACTGAAATCATAGCTATTGGCAGCTTAGAGAC
Organism: Pseudotsuga menziesii; assembly: GCA_001517045.1. Classification (NCBI taxonomy): domain Eukaryota; kingdom Viridiplantae; phylum Streptophyta; class Pinopsida; order Pinales; family Pinaceae; genus Pseudotsuga; species Pseudotsuga menziesii. The sequence goes on along the minus strand of LPNX010037769.1, from coordinate 446,763 downwards.
CCAGAATTTTGTTTTCTTAGCCACTGAAAGCAAAGAACAGTGCAGAAATACATGCTTCCACATAGAACCAATTTTGATTGATCCAAACACCTCAGGGATGAGATCTAAAGGTGAAAAATAATTAAAGGAACTAGTGGCTTGGGTCTATTCTAGGTTTGAAGATGCCAGGGAGGTGAAATGGGTCACAAACCCTACCTACTTTTTGACAAACCATGACTTATCTATCAGATAATAGGGCCTAGTTCTACTTCAGTGATCACTACAGTTATTAAAGAGATCAGGAGTGAACAAGTATTAGAGTTAGATAGATTAGCACTTAAGGTAGGGATTTTGACCTAATTTTTGCAAAAACAGTTATGTTATCTATTTTTAGTAAATTCGATCCAACTTTTTAGGCTCTAAAATAAATTTGTAAAGGCTATAAATCCTGTGACTAATGTTGAAGCAAAGGTTTGACTTCGAATTCTTTTAGACCCATATTGTTATCAATCTTCTCATGTTATTCATCATTTAATATAAGCTCTTTTTCCATTATATGTTTAGGTTCCATCTCTTTTCTGTTTTGTACTTGTGCTTGGATGTCTGATTTAGGTTTATTATTTTTATCTAATACCGGATAGTTGTCTTCCTATCTATGTGTTGATGAGTTGAATTGCAAGTATTTTTTGTTTTATGATTAGCCATTCATATGTGATTGCTTTATATATGAATCTGCCAACATAGTAAGTTCTCCATTCATTCACCTTATTATCAACCCTCTGAACATTAATAGTTAGAAGCCTTATCTATTTGATTGAGTTTTATACATGTCTTGAGTGAGTGAGGTCTTATAGGTCACCTGACTTGATCCATTTAGTAAACCATTGAAGAAACATTGAAGTTACTAGGCATCCTCGAGCTACAACCTAGAGGAGTTTCTTGGAGAGCTAACATGTCCAATCCACCATGTGCACTATCTTCCTTCTTGTGCAACAACTTTGACCTTGAGCAACATCCTTGATGTTGTGCAACTAATTATCTCCAAAACTATCTTCCAAAACATTCCCTTTCAAAAGGAGTTACATTGTGGCTGCTCATATGTTTTGAGGAAGCCATAGTGCCTTCTCGATGGAGAAGCATGGAGTTCATAGAAGACATCGTGTTGAAGATCTATGCTCTAGAGAAGCACCAGAAGAAATTTGTATCTCAAAGAAAAACCATCCCAAGAGAAATGTAGTGCAGTATAAGGGTTATCCTCCAACCATCATATGATTTCAGATAATGAGGAGAAATATGCATAGACGTAGTTGAAAGATAAATGTGGTCATCAAATGTGCAAGAAAGATAATCCACCACAATATTGTCCTTACCCTTCTTGTATGTGATCTCATAGTCATAACCCATGAGTTTTGTGACCCATTTTTGATTTTTTGATGATGAGACCCATTGTTCCAAGAAATGTTTGACTCGGTGATCAGTCTTGATGCATAAATGATTCCCTAATAGGTATGGCTACCACTTTTCTATTGCATGCAAAATATCCATCATTTATTTCTCATATGTAGAGGCATCTAAACTCTTACTGAAGAGGGATTTGATGGTGAATGCAATAGGATGTTCATCTTGAAGGAGAACAACACCAAGTACATTGTTGCAAGAATCACTCTGAATAGTGAAGGGCTTGGAGAAATCAGGGATAGCTAGAAGAGTTGTGTTACACATAACTTGTTTTAGTTTTTCAAGTGCACACTAAGTAGCATGTGTCTATGTAAAATAATCATTTTTAGGAGATCTATTATTGGAGATATAATCTTCCCAAAGGACTTCATAAACTTGCAATAGTAGCCAATCATTCCCAAAACCCCACAAATGATTTTGAGTGTCTAAGGATGTAGCCAATTTTTCATGGAATCTATTTTGGAAGGATCTACATGAACCCCTTTTGCTGAAACAATATGCTTGAGATACTCTACTTAGTTCTGCCCAAAATCACATTTAGATTGATTGGCATGAAGATGATGATCATAGAAAAGTTGCAGTACAAGATACAAATGTTGGATATTCTCATCCCATGTTTTACAATAGAAAAGGATATCCTCAAAGAAGACTAGAATGAAGTTCCGCAAGTAGGGACTAAATATTTTATTCATAAATCCATGGAATGTGGAAGGAAAATCCTTGAGGCCAAAGGGAATCACCAAAAGCTAATAGTGGCCATCTTGTGTGCAAAAATTCATTTTAGGGATATCATCCTCATGAACCCAGATTTTGTGATACCTAGAACAAAGATCTAACTTGGAGAAAAAATTAGTAACACTAAGCTCATCAACAACAAGAACTAGAAACTTAGCCTTGATTTTGATGTGATTAAGTGCTCAAAAGTCAATGTAGAGGCACCATGACACTTTTTTTTGGCAAAGAAGAACTGGTGAAGAAAAGGAACTGGTATTAGGGAAAATAATACCTTCTTTAGTAAGTCCCGAACGAGCATCTCAATATCTGTCTTTTCATGAAATGGGTATAGATAAGGAATGATGTTGGGTAGAGATTAAGAAATTACAATATAAAATCCATTAATACCAACATTATACAAGAATGTTACATAAAGGAGAATTCAAACAAGGAATGAATTCGAATCTACCAACTCAATACTAACTACATGGATAACTAGAAGTCCTAAATCACTATAGAAGTTCAATATGACAACTCCATATGTTTAATCCAATATCTCAATCAGTTACAATCAATCAAACTAGTCTAACTGTAATGGCAGGTGAGAAGTAGGTGAAAATTGGAGCCTTCCCACATGTAGCCATGCATAACTAGTACTAATTGAACTGGAGGATATCTAACTAAATGTAATTGAAGAATAAATAAGATGGACTAGTTACCAACTTCCAACAACTGAAGCAGTTTTCTAACAACACTCCTAGTGGCTCCTAAAATGTATGGATTGGTATAGGAGGCACCTAAACTGAAGCATGAAGATGGAGTCAATTCAAGTTATCCTCTATCAGTGTTCCCCACACTCTTGTGACTTGTAAATGTAGATCTATGATGCCAAGTGGACCCAATGGTATTAGTATACCTGATAATAACTAAATGACTCCTAAGTTAGGAAAATATAATATAATAGACAATTTAGAATAGGGAGGATTATAAATCCTAACACCTCCCTGCATTCTAACTTGGACAACTGTGGGCCCTGAAAAAGGCCAAAATGCACCCATATAGTATCTAAAATATAAAAAATTATGCTCAATAAACCGAGGAAATAGGGGGAACATGGATGGGAACCCTCCCCCTCAAAATAAGGATGAACAGGAAAATACAATCCATTTTTAGAAGAAAATAAGTTTCCTCCTTAGAAAACAACTTGTGAAAAACTATGTTGCAATTGTAGATTCTATGTAGTAGTATGGTTCTTCTTTGCAGTAGCATCTTGAAGCTATGCATGTGAACCTATCAATGTATTTATGAAGTAACAATTTTTTTGTTTCTTCTGTATGGAAGAGGTAGAGAATGATCAAGTTTCTTCTTGTGTGGGCCGAGTAGCTGATCATTCTCTATCATCATGTAGCACTTTCCTAAAATTTTGTTGCACTACTCTATAGGGAGTGAATATGAGAGAGAGAAATAGTAACATGCTCCTTAGGAAACTAGGAATTATTTATCCTTCTATCTTTTGGATTCCCAGCACCATCCCCAACTGCATCAATGAGCCTTTGAGCCCATCTGGGCTTAGGCCTTTGGTTTGTGATGGATGCTAGATATGAATCTAGAATATCATGAGGTTCATCCTCAATAATGAGATCATGCTGATCCGAATCCTCTTCATTTGAATATGAAACATTTAACAAATCATCATCACCAAAAATTGGTGGAAGAGTGGTTATAACTTCTTGTGATTTGGATGGTGGTGCATCAAACAAATGATATTCTTCAAAATGAACATTCCACTCACTTAATCATTTCCTAGTTGTAAACTCCATCAACATGTATGCTATTACTTCTCCTCCATATCCCATTAGAATGAATTCGCTACTTTGGCCTTGGAAGGATTTTCTCTTATCAATGGCTATTCTTGCCCAAGATTTGGAACCAAAAACTCTAAAGTGAGAGAGAATGGTATTTTTCCCATGCAGTGCTTTGAATGGAGTGTCCCCAACCACTGATTTATGAGGGACCCTATTCTGAAAATATGAAACATAGTTTACAAATTATTCTAAGAGAGAAGAAGGAATATTCTTGGGATGGAGAATACATGTTGCCATCTCCTTGAGTGACCTGTTTTTCCTCTCATCCACACCATTTTGCTATGGTGTGTATGGAACTTAGTTTTCCATTTGAATTCCCTTAGATTAATATTAATGCTGGAACTATATTTGAATGTACTCTCCTAATTTTTCATATCTTTTGGACTTGATCTTTTTCATGAAACTATTCTCATCCATAGCTTTAAAATCTTCAAAATTTTCAAAAACTTCTGATTTTTGTTTCACAAAGTATATCCAGTAGAACCTAGAAAAATCATCAATAAAAGTGAGGAGATACTTGCAACCATTAATGGATGATGTGGGTATTGGTATAGCCACATCACTATGTATCAAGTCAAGTATAGAGGAAACCCTATGTTCCTTCCCAATTTCATACTTCTTCTCTGGATGCTTACCTACCAAGAAACAAGAACATACTCCATCAGAAGTTTGGATGAGAGGAAAACATTCAACCAATTTATCATTGTGGAGTTGTTGGAGATATTTCAAATTGAGCTGCCAAAATATCTCATGCCATATCTTACTGGAATTGTCACCATGATTCAATAAAGTTGTAGGAGGTGAGTCACACAAAAAATGTGAGAACTCATAAGCTTTAGTAAAATGATTTGCAATACCTTTTGCTATGAGTCTTCCAGTGGGGTTTTTTGTGAGCTCAACTAAATATTAGTCGAATGTAACTCTCTTGGGAGAGCCTATATAGGTCATATGAGAAAAAAAAAATAGTTGCAAGGGAGGGAACATAGAGAACATTTTTGAACTCATCGTGTTGGATTTTAACTCAACCTGTTCCTATTACTGGAATTTGAGAGTCATATTCCATGTGAATATTATTCTCTTTTGATCTTGGGAATAATATTCTCTAGAGGAAACCTTATGGTTGGATGATCCATAATAAATCAAGTATGTCATGGACTGAGTAAGGCTAGCATTCAAGGCACGACACCTCTCATGATATTATGTCTATCGCCAAACATCAGAATTCTTTACTCTATGTGGAAAATCAATCGTGTTCTGTTCAAAAATGGCATTCAGCTGATCGACTTGCTTCTTCATGAAAGAATATTGTGGATGAAAATCCCTCATACAATAGGGACACATGTTATTTTCAAACATTTTCTTCTTCTTGGAGCCCAAAGCTCCTTCAAAAGTCTTCTGATCCTCTTTAGGATTTGAATTGGATGCTTTAGGATCCTTCCCCTTATGTCTCCCTTTAGCTTTCTCTTTGGTAGAGTTTCTCACTAGGAGAGCGTGATGTTTGGAAGTCTGGAGGAATCTGATCTGGACCAACTTCTCTTTCTCTTGTATTAAGGAATCGAAAAATTTATCAAGTGAGGGAATATTCCAATTGGGAATGGAATCTCTTCCAGAATGAAAGACAGAGACAAATAAAGAATACTCAATACCTATTTTTCTAAGTATGGAGATCACATGTTGCTCATCCTTTGTTTCTATTCCGCAATGTATACATTGAAGTTAAAGAGAATTGAATTTTGTAAAGAATTGTTGTATGGTCTTGAAACTGCTCGGTTGTAAGGCTATCAACCCATTCTACAAAAAGCATCCCCGGAGGTCATCTTGTTTTCCAAACAAGACATCAAGCTTCTCCGAAGATTATTTGGGAGTCCTCAAAACTTCAAGTTGAAAGAGTAGGTATTTCAATATGTGAGTGTTGGAGTATAGGTACAACAACAAGGTATAATCATCACACCTTCGAGAATATAAAACCTAACATGGTATCAGATCCATTTTAGGAAAGCTTCAAGTTTGTCTACTCTCCATACTACACCAGAAGTAGTCTGGCTTCCAAAGAAGTATCGTAAAGAGTTCCTTGCTTCCTTTAAATCCATTCAGAGTGGACGCACAAGCGTGACAGACCTTGATAAAGTGTACATGTCGAGAGGGAATGATTTATTCTAACATAGTGCAAATGGTAACGTTTTTGCAGTGAATTTTGGTAAGTGCTATGTAGCTTGATTGAAGATATTGTCTGATAAGAAGGATAATTATGGATTCTCAACCTTCCACACCTCCGATCCTAACATCCTTAAATTATGTTCATTGGAGGGAAGATATGCAGGTTTCCTTGCGCAACAAGGTATTGTTCAAGACAATAATGGGAAGGGAGGCTGAGCCCCATCATCCAACTGATAAAAACAAGTTTTTGAACCGCTTATATGAATCTTTTGGATTTCTATTTACTCATTGTTAGGATCATGTTTTCGTTTTCTATGTAATCACTATTTTGATCAACTTTTGTACTTCTATGTACTCATAATGGGTTTTAAATATTCATCAACATTTTGTTGGGATATGCAAAAGATGAAAAGCAATACAAGTTGTTGGAGGTCACAACTAGGAATGCTTCACTAAGTGTCATGTTCAGTTTGAAGAAGATATGTTGTTTGATGTACCACCATCCAAAGCATAAGAAGGTATAACCACTCTTACACCAATTTTTGATGATGATGATTTGTTACATGTTTCAGATTCAGATGAAAAGGATCAATACCAACATGATCTAGTTATTCACGATGAACCTCGTGATATTCTATATCTAGATCGAGCATCCATTCCAAACCAAATGCCTAATCCTAGATGGACTCAAAATCTCATTGATGCAGTTGGGGATGGTTCTAGGAATCAAGAAGATAGAAGGAGAACTAGGTCCTAGTATCAGAGTGATTATGTTTCTCTCTCTCTCATAGATTCACTCCCTAGATAATAGAGCAACAAAATTCCAGGAAAGTGCTATAGGATGATAGCGAATGATAAACTACTTGGCCCATAGAAGAAGCAATTTGATCATTCTCTACCTCTTCCATACAGAATAAACACACACATTCATCAGTTCATAATGAAATTTAGAGGTTCACATGCACATCTTCTAGATTCTAATGTATAGAAGAACCATACTACGACATAGAAGCTACAATTGCAATAGAGTTTTTCAAAATTTATTTTATGAGGAAACTTCTTGTCTTCTAAAAATGGCTTGTATTTTCCTGTTCCTTCTTACTTTGAGGAGGGGGGGGTCCCATGAGATTTTCCCCTTTTTAGTTGATTTATTAAGCATCATTTTGTATCTTTTATATTGTATATGGGTGACTTTTGGCCTTGTTGTGAGGGGCCCACAGCTGACCAAGTTAATATTCAAGGGGGTGTTAGGATTTATAATCCTCCCTTCCCCAAACTATCTATTAGATAGTTTGGACAAGGGAGGATTATAAATCCTAACAATACCTAGATTCTAGAATTCAGATGATTTGTAAATTCCTTATTACATATTTATTTTAACTACTAACAACTAATATTCTTAACTACTTGGAAAATCTATTAACTTATTCTAAATAATGATTGTCTTCAATATAGCTCAAGCCTTGAGATGAACTTGTTTATTGATGTAATTTGTATTTCATATTTCCAAAATTTTCTATTGTCCTCCACTAATCTCCATATGGAAGCTCAATACATTCCATATCCTTTTCTAACACTCTCAAGTCCACTGATCCATCTCTTGCTTTACTCAGTTATGGAGGTGCCCATAAAATTTTCAAAACATATACAATATCACTTTACCAAGGAGACAAACAAAACTATTTGATCACCTACAATCATGAGTCCAATCCACTTGAAACATTAGACAGAAAATTCAACTACAAGGATTCACAATTAGGATTAGTCATCAACTTTTCCAACCCCTAACCTTTCACCAATTTTGTAAGTTTTATCTCGAAATCATATTCCAAAAATACTATAGTCCACTTTGCTCTCTTCCCTTCTGGATCAGGTTGAGTGAGAATATCTTTCACAACATTATGAGGAACGTAAACAATGACATGATAATGCACATCATAAGCTCTAAAATATTTAAGATATTTAATCAGTGCATAACCTTGTTTCTCAATAATATCATACTTTAGTTATCCATACGTCAATATCGTGCCGAAAAATGCAATGGGATGCTCTGCAGTCTACGAATTCTTCTGTAACAACAGTCCAGCTATAGTATGCTCAAAAGCAAAAGATAAAACTATGAAATATTTGGAAAAAATAGGTCTAACCAAAACTGGTGCTTTTGTTATTTCTTTCTTTATGTCAATGAAATATTTCTTAGATTGAATGGTCCACTTAATGTCGCAATATTTCCTCAACATATTGGTCCGAATCCCCAATATCTGTGCAAAACTAAGAATGAATCTCCTCAAAAAGTTAACTTGACCAATCAATGATTAAAGTTTTTTTTCTTTCAACTTGGTATATCAACTTTCAAAACAACTTTTACCATGTCAAGATCAATTTTTATTTGATCCCTTGAAATGATATGACCTAGAAGTTTCCCTTCCTTCATAGAAAAATTGGATTTTATGGGGTTCAAGGAAATATCAAATTTTCTACATTTCAAAAATACTTGTGCCAAGTGTTTGATAAAGTCCATGTTAGATATTGAAAAGACTGTTATGTCATCCATTTACACCATAACAAATTTGTATTTCTCCTTTGGCAATTTTGGGATAGGAAGAACCGGTTTTCTCCTACATCTTTTCACCTAGAAAAATGATACTCTTTCTGGAACACGAAAAAAGTAAAAATTACAGTAGATCGGCCTCCATCCACCTCCCGTGCATGTTGTTGGTCCAGAATCCATCTCTACCATAGATCTAATCATCCTTTTCATGTGAGTCGTCGATTTTGTCTTCTTTTTAACCTCTTTCCTTTCATTTTCCACTGATCACTTTCCTCCCCTTTGGATGCACAACGTTTCCCAGCGTACCCCATATCCATCGTCGAACTCTTTTATCCCTTATATCCACCATCAATCAATTATGATTGTTAACCCTATTTTCCAATCATTTCTCCAACCTTGAACTTCTTTATCTCTTGAGAGAGTTCTACATGAATATCCAACCTTCGTCATCAATATATCCATTGCTCCAGTCCTAACCATAAAATATTTTCTTGACATGACATAAGAACCTTTTTCTTATTGCTTGCTCCAATCCTAACCAATGGTTTAATGGACATATGAAAACCATGGTCTCTACTTTGGCACCCACTTCATCACCACTCAGTCATAATATCAATATTTTCATATACAAGCTCCTTACATATCCCCAATCGTTTTATTCTCACATGTAAAAAAAATAGTGCTAATAGCTAGCTCCAACTGGGGATTCTATCCTCCTTGTGACGTAGAAAATAACCTGAAGACTATGCTTATAGGGATGCTATACTTCCCCACTCCATTTATTAAAGAAATCATTGACGCTTGTGCAAGCCATGAGGTATTTTCTTTCATGGATGGTTTTTTTGGTTATAACAAAATCTAGATCTGCAGAGAAGATCAATACAAAACTACTTTTACTAACCCCTATGACACTCTTGTTTATTATGTCGTGTCATTTGTCCTTAAAAAAATTGGAGCCACTCTTTAGCGAGACATGAACTTTTTCTTCAATGAACTTGTTCACATTATTCTGGTATATTTAGACGACCTCACAATTCGATCTTAGAAGTGTTCCCAACATTTGGATGACTTATGGAAAGTCTTCCTTCGATGTCACAAATATAACATCCTCCTAATCCTCCTCAAATTTTTTTGATGTGTCCTAGTCGGTTTCTTATTAGGATTCATAGTGTCTCAGAAGGGGATTATCGTGCATCCTTTGAAGGTTTAGGCCATCCTGAATCTTCCCCCTCCACATACTCTATGGCAATTCTAGAGCCTTCAGGGCAACACCAATTTTCTTCGTCGGTTTATCCCGAACTATGCAACGAAAGTCCATGGTTTCTTACGTTTTCTCCATACAAACATTACTTTTATGTGGGATGAGAAAAAACAAACCGATTTCGATGCATTGAAACAAGCTCTTACTTTTTCTCCATTGTGGTCTCCTCCTGAATTCACCAAGGAGTTTATCCTCTACGTGTTAGCATCCAAAAATGCAATCACTAGAGTCATAGTCAAGGAAGACGATGCTCGTCAAGAGCATGCGATCTATTATGTGAGTCAAAAAAATTCTGGACCACCTTTATGTTACCCACACTAAGAGGAAATTGACGTTTTCATCATATTTTTGATACAAAATCTACATCATTACATTCTCATGAGTCAATATCATGTCATGGACCATTCTAACCCTATGTATTATCTATTGATATGCCACCTTGTCCAAGGTTGTGCTGTCAAGTGGGTTTTTGTTCTTCAAGTGTATGACTTGGAATTTGTGACACCCAAAAGAACTAAATATTTTGCTTTATATTCCATGATTGTAGACTTACCCTCTTCATCTACCTCACCCCCTATCATAATGTCAATATAAATCCCTTGGTATGGGGGAATTATCCTTTACTTACGCAAAAAAAATTAGGCCCCGTTTAAGCCACAAAGATCACCATCGCATCCAGCACTAAGGTACTCAATATATCCTTATCAATGATGTCCTGTACCATGGTGGTGTAGACATAATATTGCACCATTGCCTCACCCATGATGAATTCAAACAAGTATTGAATGACCATCATGGTGGAGCCTATGGTGGCCACCTCTCTCGTTTGTTTGCCGCTCAAAATATCCTATCCGTCAATTATTTCTACTTCACCATCTTTGTCGAGTGCATTCATGTAGTTAAACGTTGTCACAATTGCCAACTCTTTTCCAAAAGTTCAAGACACCTCTGGCACTGCTACATCATGTCATCATAGTAGGTCCCTTCTACAAATGGGTGATTGACTTCATGACTTTTAGTGCTCCTTCGGCCATTGACCATATATACATCATTATGGTCATTTATTACTTCACTAAGTGGGATAAAGTCATGCGAACCTTCAATTATAAGGTAGAAACTACGACTCTCTTCTTTTTCATCCACATTATCACATGTTTTTGTGTCCCAGTCTAGCTACTATCAGACCACAGTTCTCACTTCCAATATGTTGTTTGGACAGAGCTCTCCACCTTGTTGAAATTTGAACACCAATATTCCTCTGCTTATTATCGTCAGGGAAATGGCCAAGTTGAGGCTATCAATAAGATCTGCAAAACCATGCTCCAATCAATGGTGGTAAAAAATAAGAACAAATAGCACCACTTTCTCTTTTCCACCCTCTAGGCCTACCAGACATCGACTAAACCCACCACTAGTTTTACCCCACTTCACTTAGTCCAGAATATGGAGTTGACTCTTCCCATTGAATGATATATTCCATCCCTCTGCCTTGTCATCAAGATTCTACTGGATACTTGACCATTGGAAAAATTCCTACTTATTCTTAAACAAACCAATTAGGATCATCATGCTGCTCTCCAAATGAACGAAGCGACTCAGATCCAGTTGGATTTCCATTTTGATTCCCACACCCACCCACAAAACTTTAGTGATGGGGACCTTGTCCTTGTCTATGACCAAGCCCATGATAAGGATAAAAAAGGGAAGCTCAAATCCATGTGGTATGACCCTTATCTCATCCACCGATGTCTTGACGAGGGGGAATATATCCTCGCTCACTTCGATGGTTTCCTCTTGAAGAATCCCCATAATGGGATCTACCTGTGTACCCTTGTATCATATTTTTTCTTTATTGTTTTTCATCGAATTTTCCATAAGTCTCACAATTTGTTTCCTTGGTTGTTCCAGATGGATCCTACCTTAATATCCTATGTTGGTTTCATTCATGGTGCAAGTAGATGGTCTCCTAATATCCTCTAGGATGCATGGGTCATTTATTCCCCTTCACATCAGTTGATTCATATCAACGGAATGTGTGTTGGTTGTAACATCCCCATCCCTCCAACCGGCGAAAAGGATGCTACCATGGCGTTAACCATCCGGGCTACCAGCCACATGAACATGTGAATTCATAAAATTGCTGAAATGCTGAAATAAAATGCTTTGAACTAGAAAATTCATACATGATCATATATCATATGCAGCAGAAGCAAAATAAATTTATATAAGCATTCATTCAACATGTTCATCACAATCATTAACAGTAAATAGGATTGCAGAAGTAAAATAGACAAGGTTACTTATCTTATGAAGAAATCGTTCCGCAACCAGCTATGTCGCTACAATGTTCCACCCAACCATAGGCTAGTGTGCTCCTTAATCTCTCAGCAATGATACCACCCCCGAGCTGGGCATTATTCTCCAAGGAATAAGGGAACAAGCAGGATTACACATAGCCAAGGATAAACAAAACACAGCCAAGCCAACACAGTTGGGTTTATCAGGCCATCAACAAGCCAGCCAAGCCAACGTGGTTAGGTTTATTAGGCCATCAAGGAGCTAGGAGAGGCTAAATGCTAAGCTGGTGAGATCATTACAGAGCCAGGAACACCTACACAAGAACTAGCCTGACTTCTAAGACACCCACACACACCCAACACAAGGAATCAGTCCCTTCTCTGCTACACAGTCCCTCAAGCCCTGCATTCCCTTCTAGTGCTATTCAGGGGTTGTGGAGAAGAAATAAATCCCTCTAGCTCTATCTGTGTGGTTTCCAAACACACCAGGTTTATCAAGAAAACCAATACACCATCCCTGCTCCCAACACAGTCCGAAGACCAACCATTGCACACAGGCAATTAATCAGCAATTATAGCTTAACAGGGGAAACTGATTTCTGATTCGTTCTTGGCCCTATCGTGGCCAAAATGACTCCCAGGCGAATTAAAACATTCCCCAAATGTAACACCAACCACAATCACAACATGAGGAAAGACAGCAGTCCGTCCTAGAGAAATAAGAAAGCAGAAAAGACTTACACAGGCCGCACTGGGGAAGAAAATACATACTCTCATCCTGTACATGAAAATGAATAGACTCCCATCCCAAAATGTAAATAAGGCCCCAACAAACACATTGTAATGTAAGGGAGACTGCAGCAACCCACAATCAGTCTATGAGGAGGGTATCCACCCACACTGTCCACAAAATCCGTAGAGGAGAACAACGTGAGTAAAACTAGGTAAACTCCTATGCGTGAGAATGAACAAGACCTCCGCTCTTATGTGATGATGAACAGACAACATAGAGGATGTAAAAACAAAAGTGCATGAGTGTTTCAGCACCGTCGTGGAGAGGATGTTCAGTCCATTCGAGTGATGGCGGTGGTTTCTTGCCATTGTGAGGTCAACCCTGCTAGTGGAGTGTGCATGTGGGAAACGAATGACACTCCTGCCACACTCCACTCCCAACCATAACTACCCCAACTACCAGCATAAATTTTTAATGGTAGTGGTTGGATAAAACAAGGAAAAATGGCACATGGCTTCCCCCCCCCCCCATTGGCCAAGGTTTGACAAATTCCCCCACCCTTATCCTTGTGAAAATCATGCCCTTTTCATTATGGTTTCCACGAACATAGTTGGTTGTGTTCATTTTAATTAAAGATGCACATTTACATGATGACAAAACTCAATAGGTATGTCGCATGCCCCGATATACCATTGGTGACAATTTAAATCCAAAACATAGCATAACCAATCAATGGTGCTGCCTTGGCCTTTAGCTCTGCACCATGATCATTTACAATATATACATCATATACATCTAATGCAATGGGGTCGAAATCGGGGTGTTACATTCCCCTCCCCCTTCAATAGCACTATCCTTAGTGCTTTACAAAATTGAACAAAATGCTACACTAGTATTGCCTCAGTGTTCTGTAGAATTGAACAAAAATGGATGTGCCAATCACATGGCATCCTCTAGCTCCCACGTAGCCTCTTCAGGTCCGTAGTGCTCCCATTGCACCTTTACCTAACCTATGGCCCAGTTCCGGAGCATTTTGACCTTCCTGTCAAGGATTCACATTAGCTCGATGTGAAACTCTCCCTCGGGTCCCACTTGAATCACATCCCAATTTATCACATGGTTAGGATCATGTACATATCTATTAAGCAAAGAAACATGAAAAACATTATGAGCTCTAGTGTTACCAGGAAATGCAAGTCTATATGCAACTGGCCCTATTCTTTCAAGCACTTCAAACAGTCCACAATATATTGGTGATAGCTTGGCACAACTTCCAAGCTTCAAGGAACTCTTCCTTTCCCTCACTCTGAGGTAAACATGATCCCCAAAACTAAACTCCCTGTTCACCCTATGCTTATCTGCATAGCTTTTCTTCCTATCCTATGCTGCTTTCATATTCTACCTGATCTTTACAACCTCTTGCTCCATTTCCCTGAGCAATTCTGGCCCAGGAAGAATCCTGTTCACTGGGTTATCCCAAGTCACTGGTGTTCTACACCTTCTTCCATACAAAGCTTCATACGAACTTATCCCCAAGGATGCCTGTTGTCCATTGTTATAGGCAAACTCTACCAAGTGCAAGTAATCTTCCCACTTGGTTGGTTTTTCCATCACATACATGCAAAGCATATCTTCAAGCACCTGATTAACTCTCTCTGTCTGACCATCTATCTAAGGATGGTATGCAGTGCTGAAGTTTAGCTTTTTACCCAAATCTGCAAACAACCCCTTCCAAAAGTTGGAAGTGAACTTGACATCTCTATCAAAGACTACTGCCTTCGGCAATCCATGCAATTTGAAAATCTCCTTCATGAAGATCTTTGCAATGTCATCAATCTTATGCATAGAATTAACCGGTATAAAATGTGCTTCCTTTGTCAACTTGTCTACCACAACCATTATGGAATCATGTTGTCTCCAAGTCATCGGCAATCCTGTAATAAAATCCATGAAAATAACTTCCTGTTTCTATTCTAGAACTGGAAAAGGCTGCAACAAACCTGCTAGATTTTGATGTTCAACCTTTACCTGTTGACATTTCATACACCTTGAAATGTACTCATCCATATCCTTTTTCATTCCTGGCCAAAAGTACTGCTTCTTGGCTGTAGAAATTGTCTTCTGATATCCCGGGTGACCAGAATACGGAGCTTGATGGATTTCATCCATAATAACTCTCCTCAAATCTGCTACATCTGGAATATAAATCCTACCTTGATAAGTGAGAATTCCATCTTCTTCCAATTTATATCCCTCATACCTGTTCTCAAGACTTTGCTATTGCAATTTGTCTTTTACCTACTCATACAATTCATCTCCAGCAGTGTGATTAACAATCTGCTGCCTCAAATCTAATTGGCAAATACTAAGAGATGCCACATGCATTTCCTGCACCTTCCTGCTGAGTGCTTCAGCTACCTTATTTTCCTTTCCCTTTATGTGCTTGATTTCAAAATCAAACTCACATAGAAATTCTAGCCATCTTGCTTGCCTAGCATTTAGAGTAGGCTTATCAAATAGGTACTTCAGTCCACAATGATCCGTTTTGAGCTCAAATATTCTACCCATCAAGTAATGCCTCCACATCTTGAGAGAATGTACTATGGATTCAAGCTCTAGATCATGAGTGGCATAGTTCTTCTTATGCTCCTTCAGCTTTCTTGACTCATAACATATCACGTGGTTGTCTTGCATAAGGACTCCTCCAAGCCCTTGTCCGCATTCATCGGTACACACCACAAAATATGTCTCTAGATCTGCAACCTTCAATACTGGTGCACTGACGAGAAGACTCTTTAACTGCTAGAATATTTCTTCACACCTCGATGTCCATTCAAACTTCATCCCCTTCTTTTGCAAAGAAGTGATGGCATGTGCAACTTTCGAGAATCCCTCAATGAACCTCCTATAGTATCCTGTAAGTCCCATAAAAGATCCTACATCTATCACATTTCTTGGAGTAGGCCAATTCATAATGGCTTCAATCTTTTCAGGGTCCACAGATATACCCTCCTATGAGATAATGTGACCCAAATACTGAATTCTATCTCTATAGAAGTCACACTTGCTCATTTTTTCATTCAGCTGATGCTCCTTGAGCAATTTCAATGTCAATCTCAAATGCTCTTCATGTTCTTCCTCATTCTTAGAATAAACAAGAATGTCATCAAGGAAAACAAGAACAAACTTGTCCAAATACTTGCTAAACACACTATTCATAAGGCACATAAATGTAGCTGGTGCATTTGTGAGGCCAAATGGTACCACTACAAACTCATAATGCCCATACCTTGTCCCGAAGGTTGTCTTATGAATGTCTTCATCCCTGATTGTCACCTGATGGTAACCAGACCTCAAGTCAATATTGGAAAATACCTTTGCTCCTCTCATTTGATCAAAGAGGTCATCAATCCTAGGAAAATGATATTTATTCTTCACAATAACCTTGTTCAACTGTCTGTAATCAATACATAACCTGAGTGTACCATCTTTCTTCTTTACAAAAAGAACTAGTGCTCCCCAAGGATATGCACTCAGCCTGATATACTTCTTTTCCAACAACTCTTGCAGTTGCATCTTCAAATCTAGCATCTTCGGTGTACTCATCCTATAGGGTTCCTTGGACACTGGTGCTACTCCTGGCACAAGTTCAATTGTGAAATCAATGTCCCTCTTTGGAGGAAGCCCTGGAATCTCATCAGGAAACACATCCCTGAATTTATGTAACACTTGATAGTCCTCCAACCTCGGAGTTTCATCGCCTGATGTCTTCAAAATATGAGATGCATACAACTGGAAACGCTTCCTACAGAACTTGTTTAACTGCATTGCTGAAACTTGCTGTACTAAAATCACCTTTGGAATACCTTAACAACTACGAGGTTCCCTTCTTCATTCATGCATTCGAAAGTCTTATTATAGCAATCAAGCTTTACCCTGTGAGCTTTTAACCAATCCATTCCAATGAGAACATCATAGGAACCAAGCGGTAGAAAATTCAGATCTACATACGTGACCAACCCATTCATGACTAAAGGACATTTCTCTACCACATCACTGACCTTTCTCTTAGTTCCAGTGGCTAGCTGGACTAACCAAGACTTCCTATGCTTTATTTTCTTAAAATCACAAATCTCCACTACTCTGGGAGTAATGTAACTGTGAGTAGAACCAGGGTCAATCAAAAATAGAAACAGATTGCTCAACAATCTTACCTGCTCCCTCAATCACAGTTGATTGGTGATCTTCCTGGCGGTCCTCTAGTGTTGCATAAATCCTAGGGACTGCCCTTGCTACTTGACCCATTGTTTCTGATTCTTGGATGTTATAAGCTGGTCTTGCACTCTCATTCTCGAGTGGACAATTCCTACACATGTGGGGTCCTCTACATTTCCAACATTGGAGTGGCCCTCTATTATGTTGTGGATCTTTAGGCTTTTCTCCTGTCACTCCAACTGGTTTATTCGCAACTTGGGATGGCTGCTTATGCTGATTCATGAAGTTAGAAGGTTTGAAACCTTTCTTTCTCTGGTAAAACTTCTCATTCTTCTTGTCCTTCCATGCCTTATGGTAATTTGTCTTACCTTTTCTTTGCTCATAGAAATACTTAGCCTTCCTTATTGCTTCTTCAAGAGTTCTAGGTTCATAAAACTTGATTCTATCTTTGTAATACTGAGGTAGTCCACTCAGAAAATGCTGGACCTTCACTTTTTCATCTCTGATGTACCGGACATACCTCAAGAGATCCAAAAATGTATTTGCATACTCTTCAATGGTTTGTTGTCCCAATCTCAACTCATGGAACTCCTTAATATCGTCATCATAATACCTGTCAGAGAGGTATTTCTGCTTGAAATACTTCTTGAACTGTTTCCACTTAAGTCTCCATTCACTGATCCCCTTTACCTGCTTGAAGTGTTCCCACCAAATGGATCCCGTTCCATTCAGATTGAATATGGCAACTCTTGCCTTCATGTTTCCCAAATAATCATGCACTTGAAAGTACTTCTTTATCCCAAGAAGCCAAGTTTCAGCTTCTTCTCCAGTCTTTACCTCACCATCAAATGTAGGACGTTTAGATTTCTTAAATTCATCCCAAGGGTGATCCCTATTGTGTTTCTTTCTTTTTCTTTTATGAGAAGAGGAACTTGAATCCCCGCTAAATTCTTCAGAGTCAGATGATCCACTAGAAGTTTTTCTCCTTCTCCTAGTACTGCTCTTACTGCCCTCTGGTCTTGCTATACCTCTTCTAGAGTCTATGTTTCTTTGCAAGTCTGCCAAACTCTGCAACATAGCAGCATTCAATTGATGTTGTTCTTCCTAGGATTTGATTAGGCTTCTCATGGTGGCTGCAACATTTGACGGTGCCTCTTGGAATCTCCTTCCATTAGACTCTATGTCATCATTTTTATTATGAGAATTTTCTCTCGTGGCATCTCAGGCACACTCATAGGAATCCTGAGCATCATATCCATCATGGGTTCTCATACTGAACCACCACTTACCAAACTGCACTACCTGGAATACTGTTCTTGGAGGTGACTAAGATTCTTCTCCTGGAATAATCATAAAATAACAAATTTGCCCACAATATAGAATTTTCTCCCTCAAAGAACGTCTGTCTTAGGGGGATGATGGGGGTCAAGGGGGCTTGCCCCCTTGTGGCTTCCCTGCTGAAAAACTAGTTAAAATATACTGAGAAATCCCAAGGAAAACTAAAAATCTCCCTTGTACAGGATCGGGTCTCGTCCCGACTATCAATCCAACGTTTCGGTAGTCCAAACAACTAACTTCCTCCGCTGTTCATCAGTAGTCGGGTGCACTGTTCATCGGGAGGATAGTGCACTAAATAGAAGCAATGGTGGGTAGTGATCCCACGGTGGGTTTCGTGGACCATAACTCATAGGTTTTTGAAAGCTCTATTCACTAACCATCACCGATGGCTGACGACTCTAGGAATTTAGAAAAAATTTCAAAATTTTCCTTTTTAGTCTTCCTTTTCACCGCTTGATCGGATCAACTCTCTACTTGTCATCGGAGAATTAGTTCCATCAAAAGTCACAATGGCGACCCCTCATCTTCAATTTTCTCCCGATCGACAGTTCAATCTGCTGAGGCATAACCTGATCGATGTCGGCAGTCGCTTCTCGTCAGAAGGCTAATGCTCTCGGCTTCCGAAATGGTGGTTTCACGAACCACTTTCTTCTTTCGATGGTCTATGTTTACGGCATCGGTGGTCAGAGGCCTTACCTGTCGGACGAGTAGTTGTCTAGTCATCTGCAACGGCGGGTGCTCGATCAACTATTTTCCACCGATGGACGTCAAACACTTAGAAAATTTTCTGCAATTTTCCCTCCAAATGTCCTCCATCGGGTATGATTTCTCCTAGCTCTCCACTACATCGGAAGTCTATCCCACTAAGTGTTTCGATCAACCGACAGTTCAAACACTTAGACAAATTGTGGAAGTTTTCTGTCATCAACTCCTAATCTCTGCTGGGCAGAAATAAATCCTTCTTCTGTCACTGTATCTTCGTGGTCTGTTCAGGCCCATGCTGCAACATGAGATCTGATACCACACTATAATGTCCCCATCCCTCCGACCGATGAAAAGGACGCTACCATGGTGTTAACAATCCGGGTTACCAGCCCCATGAACATGTGAATTCATAAAATTGCTGAAATGTTGAAATAAAATTCTTTGAACTAGAACATGCATACATGATCATTTATCATACGCAGTGGAAGCAACATACATTCATACAAGAATTCATTCAACATGTTCATCACAATCATTAACAGTAAATAGGATTGCAGAAGTAAAATAGACAAGGTTACTTATCTTATGAAGAACTTGTTCGGTAACCAGCTACGTCGCTGCAACATTCCACCCAACCATAGGCCAGCATGCTCCTTAATCTCTTAGCAATGCTGCCACCCCTGAGCTGGGCATGATTCTCCAAGGAATAAGGGAACAAGAAGGATTACACATAGCCAAGGATAAACAAAAAACAGCCAAGCCAACACAGTTGGGTTTACCAGGCCATCAACAAGACAACCAAGCCAACGTGGTTAGGTTTATCAGGCCATCAAGGAGCTGGGAAAGGATAAATGCTAAGATGGTGAGCTCATTACAGAGCCAAGAACACCTATGCTAGAACTAACCTAAATTCTAAGACATCCATACACACCGAACACAAGGAATCAGTCCCTTCTCTGCTACACAGTCCCTGAGGCCCTGCATTCCTTTCCAGTGCTATTCAGGGGTTGTGGAGAAGAAATCCAGCCCTCTATCTCTATCTGTGTGGTTTCCAAACACACCAGGTTTATTAAGAAAACAAATCCCCCATCCCTGCTCCCAACACAGTTCAAAGACCAGCCATTGCACGCAGGCAATTAATCAGCAAATACAGCTTAACATGGGAAAATGATTCCTGAGTCATTCTTGTCCCTATTGTGACCAAAATGAATCCCAATTGAATTACAACAGCCCCCAAACATACCAGTAAGCACAATCACAACATGAGGAAAGACAACAGTCCATTCTGGACAACTAAGCAAGCGAAAAAGACTTACACAGACCGCACTGGGGAAGAAAATACATACTCTCAGCCTGTGCATGAAAATGAATAGTCTCCTGTCCGAAAATGTAAAGAAGGCCCCAATGAAACACACTGTAACGTAAGGGATACCTCAGAAACCCACAATAAGTCTATGAGGAGGGTATCCACCCACACTGTCCACAAAATCAGTAGAGGAGAACAGCATGAGTAAAACCAGGTAAACTCCTATGCGTGAGAATGAACAAGACCTCTGCTCCTGCGTGAGGATGAATAGACAACAGACAGGATGTGAAAATGAAAGTGCATGAGTGTTTTAGCATCGTTGTGGAGAGGATTTCTAGTCCATTCGAGTGATGGAAGTGGTTTCTTTCCATTGTGAGGTCAGCCCTGCTGGTGGAGTGTGCGTGTGGGAAAGGAATGACAGTCCTACCACACTCCACTTCCAGCCATAACTACCCCAACTACCAGAAGCAATTTTTAATGGTAGTGGTTGGATAAAACAAGGAAAGATGGCACATGGATTCCCCCCCCCCCCCATTGGCCAAGGTTTGACAAATTCCCCCACCCTTATCCTTGTGAAAACCATGCCCTTTTCATTATGGTTTCCACAAACATAGCTGGTTGTGTTCATTTTAATTAAAGATGCACATTTACATGATGACAAAACTCAATAGGTATGCCGCATGTCTCAATATACCATCGGTGACAATTTAAATCCAAAAAATAGCATAACCAATCAATGGTGGGGCCTTGGCCTTTAGCTCCGAACCACGATTATTTACAATATATACATCATATACATCTAATGCAATGGGGTCAAAATGAGGGTGTTACATTGGTGTTGCTACCAAAAATCAGGATGAGTACAACAGTGTCACTAGTATCTGATTGTCTCCCTTCACTTGGGTATTCGTCACCTTGATGTCTTCCTAAACTCCCAGCTGCTTGTCTCCCAGTTGCATAACTGCTACAAGCTACACGATCTCTGGATCTTTAGAAAATTCCTATGTACTAGACAATTGGTAAGACATTTCGAAACCATTTCATTCATGCATGTTCCCAGAAGTCTCAATAGTGTAGCATAACAAATGGATAATGACGTTCTAGAGTGGCACATCAATCATTGCATATAAGAAATAAACTGCATCATGCATCATCATATAGTCATGCATACATATGGCATATACATCATTGAGCCATAGTCATAATCATAACAAGAGACTCATAACAACCCGTATAAATACAAAAATATGCATCCATGTGCATTCATATGATATCATCAAATTCACTACAAAAAAAGAATCTCCATGAGCTTTCTCGTTTGATCATACATATCGTACAAAATTCCTCATGGTTAAATGCATTGGGGGAAGTATCACAAGATGCCAATACTAGTCATCCTCCTCTAACAATGTGACTCCTTAGTATCCTCCTCCTTCATTTCCATGTCCCACTATGTCACCGCTCGGACATACTCAGTAGTAACCTCGATCCTCCTCATAAGAGAGATCCACTTCAAAGAATATTTGTATCACACAATGATCAGATTGTCCTCTACGTATTACCACCCATTCTTGGTGACCCTCTCCAATATTCACTCCATGTCTAGCCACAGTGACTCCAATGTAGCACTCTGCCAACTCCTTTGCATGTGAGTGAGTCGATCTAACCTCTCCATTCTTACCCTACATCGTTGGTAACCCAGTGGAGGGCACGATCCAATGTCTGTACATGCACAGAGTATGTCATTAGTATCTATCACATGTATGATCTAGGTACCACTATCATAGTAAAATATATATGACTGAAACCAAAAAGACTCATTTATACATACCATCAAGTCCCTAGACATGTCTTGGAGTTCGAGGCATCTTTGGATCTCCCTGGTTGTCCATCCCAGCGTATGGATAGTCCTATATAAGGATAGGAAATTGTATCCACTATGAAAAAATATATCGGGTGAAGAAATGCCACACCAAGCCACCTCCCTCTCTGATCGTTATCTTGCACCATCACCTCATATGAGCCTCATGAGGTCCCTCGTTGTGCACCGCCAGATGCAGTCGCAATGCCTGTAGTCCCTCAAAGAAGAATGAGCACATAAAGGATGGGAAGTAGAAATCTCGATTCACCAAAATAGCTTAGTTCAACCCACACTGAATCATTGTTAAGTAAATCTTAGCCACCCATAGTAGGTTCCCCTCAACACACTCTCAGCCATAAGTAGCTAGCCACTCGAGATCTTGTGAGGACCTTTCGATCCTAGTATCTGCAGCACCATCGTTGTCACTACCAAAGTCTCTAAAATCTTGATGTCACACACCAATATGTATGACACATGAACATAAGTTCAGGCATATCAATTCCTGGAACATAAGTCATCCATCAACACCCCCCTTGAGAGTTTCATCGAGATATCTCCCATAACGCCCAGTAGTGGGAGGCCAATAACAACGTACACATACCAGAGGGTGGGCTTTAGCCACTCACCCTGTATGATGAAACACTCTCAGTCTCTATCCCAAAGGTCACCAATTTGTTTAGTAGTATCTTTTTCAAACACATTAGGGGGATTTTGAAGAACTTCAAGATCCCACAGAGGGCGAGCATATCCTGCACTACACTATCCTCCTCCACCTCATGTCTGAGGTCCTCGATGTCTCACTCTAACCATTCCACTTGAGGCATCCTACACATCCAAAAATTCGATATCAAACCCAATTGAACAAAAAATTCCATTTTGTGATATGTCTCAACTCTCGGGCCTTTTTCTGTGACCCAAGTCGTGTAAAATTGCTTGATAAGTGCGACCTTATCTCTTGTATAGGTGTGGACCAAGTCATTCCTGTCTCCCTAATAGGTGTGACCAAGTTGCATTTGTCTACCAGATAAGTGCCACCTTTGTCGCTCCTTTCACTCAAAAAGTGCAACTTGACCCCACGAACCCTTAGAGCTTGGAAGAGGCCCAAAGAATGAGAAAAAGACAAAACTAAACAACTGAAAAATGATGGTTTAGGTGAGATCTCTTACTTACAACTCACATATCTAAAAAACATCGGTCTAATAGAAAGAAATCAACATCTTTGCTCTTCGGCCCTCTGCTGTAACTCAACACTTTACAGTGAAAATGACATGTGTCATGTGCCCCCCCTTGTCTATAGGCCTCCATTTGATCAACCCTTTCTTTCGTGCACTAAATAGTCATTCAACATCTTTTTTTTACATTGTTCGCACCCCCAAGTTTGGTTTTTCATCTCTATCTACTTAGGAGACCCATGTATCATGTTCTCCCTATAATTTTTTGGGCCATTTCCTAGAGTTATCTTGATTTGTGTTCCACCATATAAATCAAACCCCTTATATAGAGGCATGTTCACGAGCCCTCCGTTCCATCCATAATGAAAACTATACCTTATGTTACCACCATTCATCATCTCGCAAGGAGGCCCCACTAGTGTTCCACTACTAATTTTAATCCTCGTCATCCATGATCCCAACATCTCCTCCTTTTGTTGATTGAATACTTCATCCTTGCTTAAATATCCATTATGGAGTTTTTGTTAAGCTCTTTTCTAACTCTTTAAATAATGTAAATATTTTCGAGCATGGTTTCTTCCTTTCATGATCATTAAAGTATTTGAAATGGAGGCTATGTGGCCTTGTTTATCCCTTCATCAGACTCTATAGACTATTTAAATAAAAGGACATCCTAGCACCTTCCAACTAGGAACGGTTCCTTGTGTATCCCTCATTTCATTTTTTGACATTAGGACCCTAACTTATGAAAAATATCACTTATGGGTTGTCTTTAAGATCTTTCCCAGCCATCTCATAAAGAAAATATTAGCAAGCAAACTTGGTTTCATTCATGCTCGTAAAAGTATTTGAACGACCATCCAATAAGTATCGGTTTAACATTTTTCGGCTTGGTTGGACTACCTATGGAAATTAAGTCTCTCTACCCCTTTTGAATGGGAGATCTCTCATTTGTACACTTTTAAACTTTTTTAGACTTAGGAGACTACTGTATGAAAAACAGACCCCATTGGAGTCTTGTTCCTATTTTCAGACTCTCTAAATATGAAAATACCATTGATCATTAATCGTCTTGGGTTCAACGAAAATTCACGAGCTATTATCATTATGAGCATACTTCTATCCCTTCTTCATGCTCCTTAAACTATGAAGAATACCTGAATGGTGTCTTTTAGTGCCCACATATATTGCATATAGTCTCCCATTATGGAAACATTACCTCCATTCTTTCTCCTTTGTTCAGAGTACTCTGTGATCAGTCTCCCTTCGATCCCCTGGATATCACTTGTCCACTGCCTTCCCCAAGTATCTCCCATTAAAGTCCTCTTCTCGGTTCCATGGTTATGACTCCCTCCCCCCTGATTATGTATCATTTTCTTTCACTCCAGCCCCATCATTTTGCTCTAAACAAAGGAAGTTTGATTCCCTCATACACCCCTTCTCCTCTTCCCCATTTAGTGTCTCAATCCCATTATTGTTACATATCTCTTGTTGTCCCCTTAATGCACCTATCACAGAAACCTCATTTCCTTCATAGTTGTAGGTCTCCCTCTGTCAACGTCAACACATATATTCTATAGGATTGATCCCAAGATCCATGCATCTTGGTTTCATCCAGGGATGATTTTAAGGGCGAATTTAAGGGTTACCTAAAAAAAAGTGGACGAATATTTATATTAAAATGTTATTATTTTATTTAATAAATTAGGCCATTGTTTATTTTGTATATAGCTGCCCCAAGGTAAGTCACATTCATCCCGATTTAGGGAAAAACTGGAAAATGAATATTAGCCCACGAAAATATTGATTTTTTGCCACATTCACCCAAATGTTTTCGACTGGGAGGAGATTTTTGCCCAAATTCACTTGATTTTTTCCGATTGGGAGGAGAAATGAATGTGGTTCACCGGATTTATGGATAATAGCTTGAAAAATTGGTATTTTACCCAGGATTTATGGATAAGACGATTAAAAATTTGGTATTTCACCGGGATTTATGAATATTTCGCTAAACTGGTCTTATTTTGACCTCGATTGGGGTAAATTGGACATAGTTAGTCCTAGATTTGGATTTGTGGACAATTATTTTAGTAAAATGTGGAGATTTAATCAATCGGGGAAGTTTTTTAACTGGATTTGGTCCATATTTGAGCAAAAAATGGATAAATTTAGTTAAGTGAGGAATTTTTTTACCTATATAATGGTGCAAGAGTTAGGACTCAGGCTCAACATCAAGCTTGGTTTCTATTGCAAATCGGTCTTTACAGTGGCTGAGTGGATTCATGGAAAGAAATTTCACAAAGCTTATTCTATTTGCAGGCTTTTCACAGGTTAGTTTCTTGAATCTTTTTCTATCAGCAGGATTTTTACAGTTTAGTTGCTATGAGCACTCACCCTTGTTTGTGTTACAAATGGTGTGGTTTTATTTTCTTTTGTTTTTAGGGACATCTACAACAAATTTGGATGGAGACGATCGTATGGTGTTCAAAAATGTCCTGGATGACCCAGAAGGCATTGCTGACTAGAGTAATGATTCTTATCCTTGTCAATGGAAAGGGGTGGAGTGCAATGAAGCAGCTGTGGTCTCTATCTCACTCCCGAATATAGGATTACAAGGAAAAATCTCTCCACAACTTGGGTTTCTTATGCATATGGAGACTCTAAACCTCACAAGCAACCTTCTTTATGGTACCATTCCACCTCAAATATGGAGTCTTAAAAATATGAGGCACTTGGATTAGAGTTTTAATCAGTTATCTAGAGCAATCGATTCTAATATCAAACATCTAAGTGACCTGGAAGAAATGATATTGGGCACTAATGCATTATGTGGCAATGTAATTTGAGAGTTGGGTTCCCTAAGTGGCTTACGAGTGCTCGACATGAGTGTTAATTATTTCAGTGGGAAAATTCCTATAGAGTTAGGAAATCTTGCTGATTTGGAGTACCTAGATGTTGGAGGTAATAGTTTATCGGGCACCATACCAGCACATTTAGGTAATCTGTCAAAGTTAATAGTGCTTGGACTTCGGAATGGGTTTTTGTCTAGAAATCTCCCTGCCGAGCTTGGTAAGCTCATAAATTTGCAATATTTAGATGTATCAAATAACTCTCTTTCAGGAAACATCCCTTCGTATATTAGAGCCATGGTGAACTTAGTAGACCTCAGCCTAGGAATCAATAAATTTTTTGGCCCTTTGCCTTTAGAAATTGGCAATCTTGTCAATTTGGTAAATATTTATTCCCCTTCCTGCTTCCTAAGAGGATCGATACCTTAAGAGATTGGCAATATGAGAAGCTTAGAAAAATTAGACCTGTCAAACAATCCTCCGCACTCTCCCATCCCATACTCCATTGGAAATCTATAGAACCTTACAATTTTGAATCCTGTGAATGCTAAGATCAATGTTTCAATCCTTGCAGAGCTTGGTAATTGTAGAAATTTAAGGACTATGGTGTTAACCTTCAATTCTCTCACAGGTTCTCTTCCCGATACACTTATAGATCTCTCCCTTCTTTCATTCTCCATAGAACAAAATCAATTCATTAGAACTCTGCCTTCTTGGTTGGGATTATGGGAAGGTGGCAGAAAGCTGACTACATTCTACTTGCTTCAAATCATTTTAGTGGCCGCATTCCTCCAGAGCTTGGAAATTGCTCCTCGATGACTCATTTGAGTCTAAGCAATAATCAATTGACAGTTTATATACCTCCACAACTATGTAATGCAAAGTTTCTAAGTGAAATAGACTTGGAGAATAATATGCTTCTAGGTACTATTGAAAATACATTTATCAATTGCAAAAACTTGACCCAGTTGATCCTGAATCATAACCAGATTACTGGCAGGATTCCTAGATATTTTGGTGAGCTTCCTGTCCTCCTACTTGAGCTAGATCACAACAATTTCAGTGGTGAAATACCTGAAAATATATGGAGTTCAACAACCCTCTTGGAATTTAGTGTTGCTTACAACTTCCTTGCAGGCAGACTCTCTGCTGAAATGGGTAAGTCCAGAACACTAGAACGTTTGATTCTCAATGACAATAAGTTGGAAAGAGAAATACCAAAGTAAATTGGTATATTGTCAAGCTTGTCTATTCTTTCTTTGAATGGCAATCATTTGGAAGGAAGAATTTTAACTGAGTTGTTTCAATGTATCAGTCTAACTACTTTGGACCTTGGGAAAAATAATTTAAATGGAACCATTCCGAAGGATATTGGCATGTTAGTGCAGCTGGCATGTTTGGCGCTTTCTCATAATGACCTTTCTGGTCCTATTCCTGCAGAAATTGCAGTAGGTTTTCAACAGGTTGATATTCCATATTCAAGTTATCTGCAACACCATGGAATGTTTGATCTCTCCTGGAATTAGCTTTTAGCGTCCATTCCAGAAGAACTTGAGGACTGCATTATCATCATGGATTTGTTGCTTAATAACAAAAACCTCACAGGAGTGGTGCCCAAGTCACTGGCCCATCTTACAAATTTAACAACTGTAGATTTATCATACAATAATGTGGTCGGTGAAATTCCTGGGGAGATTGCAAAATAGTAAAAAGCTTCAAGGTCTGGCATTGGCATATAATAAACTGAATGGCACTATTCCACCAGATCTTGGAGACCTCAGTAGTTTGGTGAATATGAATCTTATGGGTAATAGATTACATGTGAATATTCCTGATACAACTAGAAAGTTAAATGGGATTTCTCACCTTGATGTGAGTAATAATGAGCTATTAGGTGAACTGCCTAGATCTCTTGCAAACTTAGTCAACATTATTGGTGTGTATGTACTGCAAAACATGTTATCTGTTGGCATTGCTAGCTTGCTTTCAAAGAGCATAGTATGGCATCAGATCAAGACACTGAATTTGAGTTTAAATTCATTTAGTGGAGAAATTCCAAGATCCCTTTCCAATCTCTCTTATCTAACCTACTTGGATCTTCATAGCAATGAATTTACAGCTGCCATTGCTCCAGAGCTTGGTAGTCTTTCACATCTTATATACTTGGAAATTTTTTATAATTATCTGAAAGGAGTAGTACCTGATGAATTATGTGACCTTATGGATCTTAACTTCTTCA
The DNA here is from genome assembly GCA_001517045.1 of Pseudotsuga menziesii. Classification (NCBI taxonomy): domain Eukaryota; kingdom Viridiplantae; phylum Streptophyta; class Pinopsida; order Pinales; family Pinaceae; genus Pseudotsuga; species Pseudotsuga menziesii. The sequence goes on along the minus strand of LPNX010037769.1, from coordinate 418,063 downwards.
ATCTGTTAGATAATCTGTTGGAAGGAGCTATTCCTGAGGGTGGTGGATGTAGTAATTTTACGGCTTCTTCATTTGTAAGAAACATGGGTGTGTGTGGAAATCTGATAGGCCATAATTGCAATCTTATTCCAAAACAACAGCCTCATCTATTAAGCATTGGGGTGATTATTGGGATCACAATAGGAAGCACCCTTTTTGTGCTTGGCCTCATTTTTGCTTTCGTAAAATGGAAAATGTTAAAGCAAGAGGCTTTCCCTAAGGTGGATGAGAAGAGAAAATTGAACCCAGCCATTGAACCTACCCTTTCTATTATAAGTAACAACAAGTCAAAAGAGCCCCTCAGCATAAATGTAGCCATGTTTGAAAGGCCTCTCCTTTGCCTGACATTGGATGATATACTGCGGATTACAAATAATTTTTGTAAGACCACCATATTTGGAGATGGCGGGTTTGGTATAGTTTATAAAGATGTATTTCCTGATGGAAGAACTGTAGCCATCAAAAATATTGGACAGGCTCAAACTTAGAGCCATAGAGAATTTCTAGCAGAGATGGAGACCTTAGGAAAAGTCAAGCACAGAAATTTGGTTCCATTACTTGGATACTACTCTTTCGATGATGAGATATTGTTGTTCTATGATTTTATGGTGAATGGAAGACTTGATTATTGGCTAAGGAACAAAGACGATGCATTGGAGGTCCTTGATTAGCTGAAACACTTTAAAATTTTGATGGGTTCAACTAAGGGCCTTGCCTTTCTTCATCACAGCTTTATCCCTCACATCATTCATAGAGACATGAAAAGTAGCAACATACTGCTGGATGCTGACTTTGAACCTAGAGTTGCAGACTTTGGATTGGCATGCCTTATTAGTTCCTGTGAGACTCATGTGAGCACATATATAGTAGGTGCCTTTGGATATATACCTCCAGAATACTATCATAGTTGGATATCAACAACCAGAGGCGATGTCTATAGCTTTGGGGTAATTTTTCTTGAGATGCTCACAGGGAAGGAACCAACTAGACCAAATTTCAAAGATATAGAAGGTGGTAATCAAGTAGGATGGGTTCAACAAATGATCAACAAAGGGAAAGGAACTGAGGCCTTGGATTCTATCACTTCTAATGGATCTTGGAAGTTTCAAATGCTTCAAATGCTGCATGTGGCCTCAATGTGCACTCATGATGATCTTGTCAAGCACCCTAATATGATGTAGGTTGTCAAGTTTCTTGGAGATATAGAAGGCCACCCTCAAACATTTGGCTAAGATCATTGGGAAAATACATCAATATTAAAGTTGTTTTTCGCAACTTCATCTCAAGTAACTCCTGTGTCCTTTCTGTGTGTTTGTTTTTTTGTCAACATTATTCTATAAATCAAGCTTATGTTGGCTTTTGTTTCCTTGACCAGCTTTCAAGTTTCTCTCATACCTGGAAAAGGGACTAAGTTAATGGAAACGCCTAGATGAGAGATTTTGTTGGGAAATTTATGGAAAGACCCAACTAAGAGTGAGTTGCTGGGCTATTTTCAAGATATCTGATTGGCATGAATATTATGCAGCTAGTGGTCTAACATAGTAGATATGTTCAAACATCTAGATGCTTCAGAAGATCTATGTAGAATACCATACCAGTTATAACTACTATATGTTCTCAAACTTTGCAGTGCTCTTGATATGTTCCACATAGTACATATAGTGCAGCTAAGACGATTTCTGTGTTTGTTGTATTCAATGCTTCCACTAAAAACAATTTAAAGAATTATCTGATCCTTTTGAGGGCAAAGCTCTTGGAATTGTTCGTTATTTAATGGTCCTCTCTTACACATTTTTTGAAAAATATCCAAATGCATGTACTCTTAACATATAATTTTTAGAAAGGGAATTAAGCGTGATGTGCAGAACATCTCAACCAATCGTTACTCACAAGAGCTGACAGTAATAACAAATCTTTTTTTTCTTTCTTTCTTTTAATCAGTCTTTTCATCCTCCTGAATTTGTACACTTAGGTATTCTTTGATATGAAGAGTTGAGAAACAAAACACTTCACATTTTATTCTAGCTTTAATATTTGTACACAATTTTCAGCACATGGTTGAAATTATTCTACAGAATATTTATTTTAGTGAATTTCCAAAGTTGAAATTTCACATTTATTGTTTGAGAATGATCTGAGAATTTATTTATGGCATTGTATAATACATATTGATTTTCCATTATATTGTGATTGTGTATGAATGATAAATTTGTTGTTATTTAAATAGGCACAGTTTGGTATCAAAATATCGTTTTGCATGTAGTTGTTGAACTATACATAGCAAGTTAAATTTCATCATCCAATCAATTATGTTGATGAAGTAGAGTTTGATTTTGTCCCATTAGAAATGTGCATGGTGTGAATGTTTGGTAAGGTGAATTCATCATTATGATGTAATCCAAAGTTTCATAAATCACTACACTTGTCAAAGATGACCAAGCTTAATTAGTGATAATGCAAAATTCAAGATCAAATGCCCTTAGTGCTCATTTCAATTTTTGAAGCACAAAAATTGTTGAAAGCATTTTTCTTTGTTATTCTTGCAATGAAAGAAAGATGGGACAATGACACTCTCTAATCAAGGGTGTTAGTATCCCAAGGTTTCATCACAAAGAATATAGTGTGAATAGAGAAATCCTAGAAGTAACTATATAACTTATTACAAGGACATTATGGATTATTTCAAGAACGACAAAGATTGCCTTTGAGTTGCGTATTCAAAACTCTATGAAAATGGAAGGAAGAAACCCTATTGTTCAAAGATTTCAGCCTTTTATCCCATCATCTGTTCAAACCCCTCTAGACTTTCAAGCTCCTCCTTGTGTTCTGAATCCACCTAGACAAATGGTTGCTATGTTTTCTTCATTCATCGTAGGAGACCTATTGGCATGAGACCAACATTCCTCTAATATAATTGGCGTAATTTTCATATGTTAGGTACTAATTCCCAAAATAATTTGAACTAAGTGGAACCAATCCACCATTTGATTGATTGATCTTCTTTGTTCCCTCAATGTCAGGATTCTTTTACAATTATATGTCTAGTTAATAACTTTTGGAACTTAATTGTATGCCTATGTGCAACTCGAGATATATTTAGAAACCATGCTCCTACAAATTTCAATAGCATCCTTAAATAAAAAAAATTGTTGCTCTGCATAGAGCCTAGGTGCTCCAAGACTTGTCTTCTTAATCTCAACTGGTTCATGATCATTAATATATTCTTAGGTCATGAACCTCCTTTGTTGATTGCATTTGTTTTATCATGTATGGATGGCTTAGTATGATGCCTTGGAGTCTAGATTGGTAGATCTTTGGTTCATGTGATGGTGACATGGATAATTTGTGATCTAATTTGATATGGATGGAGCTCTCTGAGCCCTCAGTAGTTCTATGGATGATTGAAAGCAAACCCGGGCATGTTGTCCTGTTTAATCCTCATACATGAATCAGAATGATTTCTGGGCACATTCCTTGATGACCTGGGCATATGTTGAGCCTCCTAACAGCCTAATTAGTTGATTTGGGATATTTTAGGTATTTCTGGTATATGTTAGCCTCAATCAACAACAGATCAAATCTATCCCAGCCTTCAAATAACCATAAATCAAGAAAATCCAAGTATTGGTGTGTTTTGGGTACATTTTTGACAAGTTTATGCATCATAGCAATGGTAAAGTGGCTAAAACTTAGACCTGTGCACTTCCAAAAATGAGTAGCAACAGTAAAAAATGGATATTTGGGAAATAAATCTATGTTGATGGGCACATACTAGGCTCTAAAAGCAGACGAGTTAAATTCAAATTACATGCATCATATTATCCCATCTTGGTTAGAACCATTTGAATTATTGTGCTATGATCCTAAGGTAGAAGATATAAAAAAGGTGGCATTTCTGAGATTTGTCTATTTGCTGGTTTTTATCCATGACAAAGTACTTAATAGGCTGAACTTGTACATGTCTCGAAATCTAGGACCATTTATGTGTGGAAACAATCCTATTCGCCCATTTAAATGGGGTTTTGATTTGGTTGCTTTTGATGAATCTACATGGCACCAAAGAAAAAATACTTAGACGAGTTAAATTCAAATTACATGCATCATATTATCCCATCTTGCTCAAACCTATTTGAATTAGTGTGTTGTGATCCTGAGGTAGAAGATATAAAAAATGTGGCATTTATGAGATTTTTCCAGTTGTTGGTTTCTATGTATGGCAAAGTACTTAATAGGATGAACTTGTACATGTCCCCAAATCTAGGACCATTTCTATGTGGGAACAATCCTATTCGCCCCTTTAAATGGGGTTTTGATTTGGTTGCTTTTGATGACTGTGCTTGATTCTTGTCCTTATTTGATGCTCAAGTATCTAAGGTTTTAATATACAGGTTTGATGAATCATTTCGGAATATATACTGGACAGGTTTGATGAATCATTTTCAAACAGAACCAAAGCTACACAGAATACATAATCAGTGGCTGCTGTGACAGAAAATACTTCAAAGTTCAAACTATGCCCATATTTGGAATTTAGTTTGTTTATTTCCACTAAACTTTCCCAAATCTGTTGTAGCATGGGACAAGGATACTTAGACTTGCTAGATCTACTTAGATTTGGACAAGATTTGGACTTAACTATGCTTGGGATCAAGGACAGCCCTAAATTCACTCAAGATCTGCCCAGAATGTGGAGAAATTAAGATCTTTATTGTTGTTCTTTACTTGCATATTGACCAGACTTCTTGTTGTTGGTTGATGCTAAATCATGGCCGCCACTACAAGGAAGATGCCTACATGACCAATCTTCTTGTTGTTTGGAGGGTTGAGACATGGTTAAAACATACCCAGAACTGTCTAGAATGTGAAGAAATGCTAGGAAGCAACCCAACATGGAGTGCTGCTACAAGAATTAGGTTGCTTACTTCCCATAATTCAGAATAAATAGCTTTTACTTATGTTTCCTTCCACAAACGTGTTCCCAATGTGCCCATATTTACCCAAAGATGCTTATTAGTGCTGTCCAAGGGCCATAACAATGCTAATTACTGCTAATTGAAGACTGGAGTATGCCCATAACTTGAGATGAATAGGTCATGACTCACAAAACTGCCTAGATCTAATGAATGTTTCCATTGCTGAACTATTTTGCTTCAAACAAGGCCCTAGTTCAAGGTCAACCAATCAACATATTCCACTAGTACAACTGCCACACGGTACAATAATGGCAAATGAGAAGATGAAAAGACAGCCAGTGAATTCAGCATAACATTTGTTGGGGCTCAATAAATTCTATAACATAAGAAACCCTAATCTCTAGCAAAGCCCAACACTGTGTATGCTTTTGGCTGCTCGTTGGATGCACATATTGTATGTTGGTTATCATTGCTTGTGTATTGGTTGTTTAGCTTGCTTTCTCCTTCTCACCCCCCATAAGCCTTCATCTTCACAGGTCTATAGAACAGATGAAATCTAGGATTATGTAGACTGGTTTTGCACTTTTAGTCTTTTGCAAGAGGCATTTTTTTTCTACTTCAAGGTTTTCATCTCTGCTTTGAGCCCAGTAGTGTCTTTGAAGTGCTTATGTACATGGATTGCTGTTGGTGGTAAATATGAGCTTTAATGTCAATTATTTAAGAAGTTGTAGAATATGATTTATTTTGCAATGTGTGACTATATATCCTGCTTCTGTCAAATGTTTAGCTAATTTCTTTTGTGCGCTGCACCTTTGATTTATATCCTTTGTTCCTAACATAGGCTGGTTGGAAGTTTATTATTTAGCACAAATCAGTAATTTTGTTTTTTTTTATATTTCTCGTCAATTCTGCAGTGATATGTTCTTCAATTGTTAATTATTTTCCCTTCTTTTCCCATACACCATCCCTTCCTAACCAACCTAGCCATCAAAACCAGTACAGAAAAAAGGAAGAAAGAAAGAAACAGGAAAAAGAAAAAGAAAAAAAAGGATACATGCATTGTATGGCCATTCTATCTCACACAAAACAAGATCTACTGGATAAATTGTTTACATTGTTTGATTCAGGTCAGCCAAGAAACATGGAAATTGCATCAGTGGAAACCATGCAAGAGCAATCAGACATGATTGGAATGGCCACAAATACTATCCTTACTTAGAAAAGGGGCTAAGAAGATGGAATTAGTGCTGGATTAATAGATAAGAAATAGCCAAGATGGGACTGCACAAATTTGTGAACTCGGAAATGGCCACGGTGGGACTGCAAAAATTTGACATACTCAGGATTATGGTGAGTATTGATTGTTGACACTCTGTTAATAGAATTCATAAGAGCATTGAGACTGGTGAGTATTGATCTGTCAATACTCTGTCAAGGAAAATTGTAACAGCATTAAGGTAAGTATTCATCTCAAAGCTGGACTTTCCGTACTAGGGAGTGTTGGGAGTCATACACAAGAGTGTGGAAACTATGGTTTGGAGGTACTATGCACATGGGGAGGGTTAGTGATGGGCATACTTTTATGGGTCAAAATTTAGAAACTAAGGTCTCTTACCAAAATCTACCCCTTGGCCTCTAAGTTCTCAAAGAATGAATAAAAAAACTATTGCTCAATGACTTAGTGAAAATCTTCCAATTATGCAATGAGAGCAAGCCAATAGAGCATTGACCATTGTCCTAAAGCCATCGATCATGCATATAGGGTCATCATTCAAAGTGTTTTGGAGTGAGTAAGATTTACAGAATGAAACAATATTTGAACTTTCAATGGCATAATTGCCTTTAAAGAGTGGTCAGTGAAGAACACTAGTAAAGCGGGGCAGGTAGGATCCTTTTTCCCATCTTGCACAATATTGAAAAGGAGATCTTAGGGTTGCTTGATCAATAATAAGAGTTAGATTTTGGTGTTTGATCCATAATAAGAGTCAGAATCAATCAGGTCCTTAATTGAAAGAAGAGAGTTTAGTCTAAAAGGTGTTTCAGCAAGACCATGTGCTGTAGTCCAATAACTGTGGAAATCAAAGTGACAATCAATAGTGTTATGGATGCATGTCGCACTTATATTTTAGTTGTATGCACATAAGCACTGACCCACGGGAGCAATTTTTGGTGTAGTCTCACAATTTAGTTTGACACAGGTTTGTTGAAGTGGATAGAGATCTCAACAAGTGGTTATGAGCGGAATCTCACAATCATAAAAAAATGGCACATCTTTTCTCTGTCTCTTCATCTTCTTGACTCTTGTACACTAATGTATTGTTGAGATATGAACAAATGAGATCTACAATGCTTCATATTCATCATGTTGTATTTATATTCCTTTCTCATTTTGGAATGGGGTTGAGTGACGGTAGTAGTACAGCTGATTCAATTCCATTGGATCTCTAGAGTTTGTAGAAATTGATGGATTGTAGTTGCTGATAAAAGCTTCAATTCTATTCATATCTTTGTTGTACATAATGTTTTCTTTAATGAAAATTTGGAGTTGATATTTTCTTCAATTTTTTTTTGCTTATTGTGTGGATTCATTTTCCAAGATTGTTTGATTACTTCAATATTTGCTTGCCATTTTATATTGGTTGTATATGGAGGATTATATATTGTAGTTGTTGCACTTATTTCCACTAGGAATACTTTGGGATCATATTGGTATTAGAATTTTAGAGCATTTATTTCACATGTAGTTGCTGATTTGCTACACAATTTATGGGCAATATTTTCTCTCAAACAAAGAAGGAAATGGAGGATCAATTACAGAGTTGTGTTGGAATGGTTGAAGCCAAAGTTGCTACGCTAAACTCAAAATTTGGGCCTATGGATGGTCAATTATTGAATACAACCCATCTGTGGCAGAATTCAATAACTTCTATAACAACATGATAGTCTACTGTTCAATAGAAATTGTTTGATAGCAATATAGCCAAGAAATGAATTACTTCTCAAGGAGGCTCGATGCTAAATCTAGGTTCCTCTTTCAAAGTGAAACCCAAAGTGAAAATTTCACTCTACGACCGGTGAGGTGGAGGCCTTGGACTTGATAATTTCCCAAGGAATTTAGATCCCCCTTTTTCAAAGTGCAACAATTTACAAATGATGACAAAGTTGTATTTGAAAAACTATGCATGTCTAGGCAAGCTTTGTTATGGTAGGAGGATTTATGTGAGTGCAAGATAAATATTGGTTCCATGCAGGCCGTGCCTTGGGACATATTTAAAGCCTCAATGAATAAAAAATTCTACCACCTTAATTATTGGAAGCTCTTAACAACAAGAGAGGAAATACCTGATTTAAAAATCCAATCAATTGGTAGATGCCTATATGTTATATAGCATTTAACTCAGATTGATGCTTGAAGAAGCTGAATCAGTGGTCAATTTAAGTTAAAAGAAGCTAATAAAAGTTTGAAGAAGATTAATAGTGTTGTTGTTGCTAATGCAAATCATGGTGCACAAATGAATCCATTTAGTGGGACTGCACAAATGAGGCCATTTAGTGGGACTATGAGTTCTGTGCACTATCTTTTAACTTGTGTGAGCAGTGAGGCTATGTGGGCATGGCAGTGTGAGGGAGACAATGTGAGGGAGAGTTGAGATCTTGGGCCTGTGACTCCGAGATGCTGTGAAACATAATTCTTGCTGCTGGATGTTGTGGACCATTGGAATCATAGAAACCTTGCTGCTGGATATTTATTATTGTGGCCATAGTTAAAAAGTTAAAACTTAATACCTCAAGTATTTTCCATAGTTCCTTGTTGGATATTGTGGGTACAGTGAATAGTAAATACTTAATTATTTTCTAATGCTTGACAATAAATACCTCACGCATTTACTATTATGTGGCTATTGGTTGTGATATTGCAACTGGGAGAAAATACTCAGAACAGGGTCTAGCACTGCTAGAAGAAAATTCATAGAACAGGGTACTTCTAGACTTGTTCTCTTGCTATTGTGTGTTGGATAGTGGCAGTTGGGTGTGCTTTTGCCAATTGGATAAGATTAAATTGTTGTTAGGTAATAGTTTTAATGGTTAACATTTCAATTCTCATATTTTAAATCTTTTTAGTATTTGGGCTAGCCTCCTATGTTGGAGACTTCAATGTTCCATAGATTTTGTGAGGTGATTCCACATGTCCCCTTGGATGTGTTCCCTTGCTCCCAAATTTGCACATCCCAGAAACTTGGTGGAACATTGGTGTTTTTTTTCCTTGGAAATAAATCCTTGGGAAATGTTTGGGCACTTGCCCCCATTTTGATGATGGTACCCAATCTAAAACTGGTGGTGCAGACTTTGCTTGCTTAACTAACCTTGTGGTAATCTAACAGTTGACTGGCACACAATATGTACTTTAAGCATATAATGAAATTAACACATTAAGCATATGATGAAGGTAACAAAAAGAATTATGATAAGATAAGATTATTTTATTAATGTCCAACAAATGATCCCAAAACTAGGTCAAGAGGACTGTCTGGTACCATGATAACAATACAAAGTGGGATCCCAAAAGTAGCTCGTATAAAAAGCTAAAAGCAGAACTCAAACCTAACCCCAACTCCATATATGAATTTGAGGTTATGTTTTAGGTAAAAATAGATTCTACATTATACTTTTTTGTTGTAACATTGATGATTTGAACTACATTACCTTCATGCAGCTTATTTTAAGATTGATGGTTTGATATTTATCTCTTACATTGTCTCTTTCTTGTATCTGATAGGAAATGACGCTGGAATTTAAGAAAGTTAGCGCAATGAGCTATCTCTTCAGATAGATAGTTTCCTAACATTAAATGATAAATAACTAATTTGACAACACTTTCGCTAAGAAAGAATGGGCTCGTTCAAGTACATGAAACCATGTTGGTGTTTAGCACAAATATCTTGACAAATTTTTATGGTTTGTTTATTGCTTTTGTTTGAAGCATTTTGTCGATTTTTGAAGTTTGTGTATTTTGGTTAAATATTGTGTTAATTCCTTTGAATTATTCTAGTTCTAATTCAATGTTTGATTTAACCCTTTGTTGTAGCTTGAATCAAGGTTGGTTTTAGGATTTGAGAAAATATTCTTTTATTAAGTTTTAGTTGCATGAATTAATTTTCTTCAGTTTTTCAATTCTTTTATGCTAACTGTATATTTTCTTTGTAAATACTTATCGTTATTCAAAAAAATAAACGAGCTCTACATATCTAAGCGAAGAGAAAAATGGTCTATGCACTAGGTTCCTATGCATTGATCGTAGGATACCTATTGGCACAAGACCAACATTCATCTAATGCAATAATCAATTGGCATAATTAAAATGCATAATTGTATTAGCCTCCATGACCATAATTGGCTAGTGGAGGCCAAGATCGAGCATAATGTATGATTCTATGAGTTTATCAGTTTGTCAAGATTCAGGTCCCCGCATGTCCTTTGGACCATTAAGGGACAAGATAACAAGTGGAGTCCCCACTTGCCCTGAATCTAGTCAGCGCAGTTGTGTTTCACTAACACCTTCTTGTTGTGACTTGTGAGTCTACATGTTTTGTTGTTGATGATGTGATTCATGTTATTTGACTAATGTTGTTATTCTTTTATTTTGACAATATTCTATAAATTAGTGAAAGATTCACCAGTTTTTACAATTTTTTATAATGAAGTTAAATATTCACCAAGTTTTTACAACATTATATAATAAAATGAAAGATTCGCCAATATTTTAGAACATTATATTATAAAATGAAAGATTTGCCAAATTTTTTATATATACATATTATATTATTGCTAAAATCACCTTCAAATTTTCCTATATATCAGAGAGATTCACCCAATTTTTATACATATAAATCTAGGGGGCTTCTTAAAATCATTCCTCATTTCATCCATCTCTTTGGTGAGTTTATTGGACCACTTGAAAGAATTCTTTAGTGCTTTGGGTTGGTTGTGTCTAATGTGCTCTTCTTCAACTCCATCATCATCCATCTCTTTGGTGAGTTTATTGGACCACTTGAAAGAATTCTTTAGTGCTTTGGGTTGGTTGTGTCTAATGTGCTCTTCTTCAACTCCATCATCGCACGGTTGAGATTCGCACAAGATATTGCTCCTTCAATGTTTGATTGAAGATCCTGGTTGTCAGGTGACTCTAACACATTGGTGATTCTATTATGGGATCAATACAGTTTCATCTCCCTTTTGATCTCCGGGCTGGGTTGGCAACACTATTTGGAAGCCTCTCACTGTCATGCTTCCATGTATCTACAATATTTGATGTTGCTTTTTTTTACCTTAGAGATTATAACTCTCGATCATTCATTCCATACATTTGTGTACACCTTTATATTCAAGAGACCATTTGTTGTGATATTGCATTCCATGAGAATGTCATTGTTCCTATGTATGAGTTCTTTAGATCACTCTCTGTATTCAGCCTCTCATTGAGGCCACCATTATGTACTTCCACTTGTCTGTATTGATTGGTTCCCATTATTTGAGCCTTGATCCCCATTTTTGATACAATGATAAGAGCATGGGTATACGTTCCTCGTCCATGACTATGTATGATATTATATTTACCTCATCCATTTTTTAGAAGTAATACAAATCCAGAGTCACTACATTTCAAATGAGGTAACTCTGACCCTTCCACAGTTCCCTTCTGTTTCTCCACTGTAATCACCATTTCTCCTTTGATCATATGATGTTTGTGGGCCATAGGATGAGCTCATTCCCTCACACATGAGGGGGCAATCTCTTAACATAAAAAATTGTCCACATAGCTCTCTATGGTCCAAACCATAATTATACATCATAGTCTCAATGTTATTTCCCCCATTTTGACCTTCACAATTAAAAGTCCACAAAAATTGGTTCAAAACATTATTATTACTTCACCCATAAATACATGGAAGTATAGCATTTATTGCAACATAACCACACTCTATGCCTAAGTTGAGCATTTATTACAATGTAATTCCACTCTATCCGAAAAGGACAAAAAAACCGTAAAATGAAAATGGGTGAAAAACTATGCACAAATACCATCCACAATAAAATACCATGGGCCATTACAATGGATCATATAGTCCTATAAATACATTGTCATAAATATAGCAAAAGAATGGGTAAATTTAACCCTTGCACTTTGGTATATTTGTATCAGGTTTATTGAGTGATATGACTTTTAAGTTTTGTAAGAGTAAAGCCCCCTGCATCCATATTATTAGCATCCAAAGTTGTGTTCAGCAGCGCATGAACAGAACAATCTCGCTAGCCGCACAGAACCCCTTTCAAGCTCAGCATAAACCCGATGGCTATATAGTGTATAGCATGCATGTTTCTTGCAGGAAGAGTCTTGTTCGGATGGCCATCCGGATAGGTAAGCTTGAGATAATTCCATGGTTATGTGGAGTCATTTGTCGTGATAATCATGTCGATAACTATGCAGGAGGGACTATATTGATCACAGAGGTTAGAAATATACTTTGGAAGCTAGATGGCCCTCCTCCTGCATAAGGAAAATGAATGAGACAATTCATCTGTACCGCCTAATGATGCCTTTTCCGGCAGAGGAAGAAGCGGGGAATCTTTGGGCCATCAGAGCGATCAAGAATTGGGGAAGAATGTTTATTTATCACGGTGCGCGGTAAGACGAAGAATGCCATCATATTTTTCCACGGCTTTCTTGAACTTCTTGATCCCGATCACTAACATATCGGATAACAAGTTCAAGATAACCCTGGAAAATTATAGAGGGATTCTATCATATATATTGCTTCTCTTGTGATCCGACCTTGGAGTTCTGTTTACAGATCCGTAATTGAACCCTAATCCAAGCACATCGACGAGATATCTAAAGGTAATATGTAGTTTTCAATGATCTTCGATTACGCGCTGCTCTAGTGGCTGATTGTGCTTTTAAAATGTATGTGTGAGATGATCTCAGGTCAATCTCAACTAATCCTTGAATTCATGAACATGAATGTCCATGTTAACGTTTATTCCATCGACAGTAACCAGGTTAGATATCAGTCAGGTCTGTCGATCTTTTGAGATACAAAATAATTAAATCTATGAATTGAAAGTTTTAGGGTTATCAGAACCTGATACTTTTCTGAAATTTTTTCGTATATTAGATCCTGATAAATGTTTTGGTATACTAGATTAAAGATCAAATAAATTTATGTTGGTAAGTTTAAAGATTAAAGGTTGGTTAATTAGATTAACATACATCTCTGTCAAAAAGTTCAGACAGTAAGATAGATTTACAATATCGTTACTTTTTTTCTCTTTACCTACTATTATTCGCATAGACAAATTTTATTTAGCTCTCATCGCTTTGATAGCTTCTATTTACCATATGTACCTGCTAATTCGTTTATCATAAGGATATTTTAAATTTATTTTTAGCTAACCTCTCTTCAAACGCTTGTCTTTAAATGCTTAAATTCTTTCATGCCACACTTGAACTTGAGATCTTTATTCCTTTAAGCATTAAGCATAGATGTAGAACATCAAAGATCAACTGATAATTTGGCTGAGAAGGAGAGTTTATTGCATTTCTATTGTAAGTCTTTGAGACGGTTTTAACACAGGCTGCAGTAGAAAAAGTATGGTCTTCGAATAACAAATCCGACTTAAGGGCAAGGTCATCTTTGGCCCCAAGTAATCATATGACTATCTGAACGAAAACGCTAAGGAAAGGCATTTTCTTGCTGATTCATCACAAAGAAGTGGACAAACATAAATAGGATATCAATAATCTTAAAGATGAATAAATGAGCATGTAGAACAAGAGCAAGGTTTAACAAGAAGAAAATGTTCAATTGTGTACTGAAGAAGAGTGGGCAATGTGGAGCTCGTGGAGCTCAGGTTTGGTGTAGGAAATAAATGGAGTGACATGGAAATCCCTCAATCATAATTACACGAGAAAGTTTAAGTCTAAAAGAACAAATCAATTCAACTTAAGAGTATAACAGAAAGGGTAGGAGATCGACTTGGGAACAATTCAAGTATGACATCGCAAGATCATTCACAGAACTGTCCAACTACAAATGCACCCATTGAGTTTCTAAGAATCAATACAAAAGAATCCAATAAGTATTATAGCAAAAGAATCCAATAAGTATATCGAATTCCATGTAATCCAGAGTCGAGCGATGGTAATTCCATGAATTCCATGGGGGTATTTGATATGTTTGACAATGATGGTAAAACCTTTTTGTGCGATTTGGAGATGATTGGACGTTTATGTGTACGAATGGTCTAACTCTTTTATTCCTCATGCATATGCCAATCCTTTTAGCGAGGTGACATTTAGGTGACAGTGGTTCTACCCACTCGTTACACACCTCTTCACTTTTCCAAGGTATATTTATATATTGTATCTATTTTTCCTAAATTGTCTCTTTATGTAGTATAGTTTTTTTTACATGTAAGTATCTTTTTCTTTGTTTCCCTCATTGATATGCTGACATTTACATATATATTATTTTTATGCAGCTTGATAGTGAGCAAGTGGTGCTTGAAGAGCACCCAATCGGGTCGTCGTTCACCGACCTCCCCCCCAAGGTACATGCATGTCTAGCTTTCTTTGAAAAAGTCATTGTCCCTCCATGTAATATAGTTTTCTTTGTACATGAAAGTATCTTTTTGGTGCACCATTGATTTGATGACATTGACATATATATTATTTTATGCAGCTTGTTAGTGAGCAAGTGTTTCTTAAAGAGTACCCAATCAGGGTCGCTCTTAGTGAGGAACCATCACTTACACCACGACCCACCATAACTTACTCATAGAGAGTAAGTAAAAATGTTATATATTGGTTTGGAATTTGAACAAATGTGCATAGAATTTTTATAGGTTGGTAAACTAACTTACAAAATTTGGTTTGTGTGCAATCTCCACAAATGAGATCTTTCCCCCTTGTTCACCGTTGGGAATCACCACTGAGCAATCGAAAAAGAAAGATAAACTTCTCACAAGCCACTAATAGTGGAAGTGAAAGGGGCGATAAATAGAATTAATGTATAGGGGGGATACATACATGTAACATTTTGTTTGTATACACAGGGATGTATAGTTTGATCAACTATTTTGTATTATGGCCATGGCATGCCATTTTTGAAAACATTATATGTACATATAATACAAAGCAAGGTTAAAATTTATAAATATATGGTTGACTTGATTTTAGAACATGGTATTTATTATATGCCTTTTAGATATGTTTAACTATGTCTTTCATTAAGTATGTGTTTAAGTAAAATGATAATGTGTGGTTCACCTATGTGATATTATGATATTAAAGACCTTATCATGACATATCCTACTAACTATTTGAAGATCTCCAATACTTCAAAGAAGAATATACATGACTCATCCAACTAAGATCAAGTAACTATTAGGTAAGGCATGGGAGATAATCACTAGAAACCACATCATAAGTTGTTCAAGACATCCTACAAAGATAATCAAAACTCCATACAAGACCAAGACAAATAAATTGTATCTATGAAAATGAGAAAGATATATAACTTCATAACTCCATCCTTAATGAAATATCAAGATCATGGTTCAATTAATAACCCATGTAGGGCTATCATCAACTTTTAAACATCATAACCTCTATCACACACCTGAAATAGCAAGATCATGGTTCAATTAATAACCCATGTAGGTCTATCATCAAATTTTTAACGTCATAACCTCTATCACACACCTTAAAACCTTTGACAATTGACACACTAATATGAGCTAGGTCAAGTCTCTCTTTCTAAGAGATTTTTCAAGAAAGAGTATCATAAAGGTAAATTCCCTCTACCTAATAAATTCCATGGAATATACAAGTGCCACTTGATCAACAAGAAATTTGTAAAAACCACCCTTTATCAACAAACTACAATCATAGATGGTGCACTATTTTCCTTCAAATGGAACTTTACACTATACATATAGTATTGTTGGTTCACCTACTAAACTTCTTTCAAAATCATCCTAGTTATTCTCTTTACGATTCTAATATATACCTTAAACTACCCTAACCATACACTACCTAAATTCTTGCTGGTTGAAAATAATACGTCATAAATTAGCTACCTAAACCTCATCATTACCCTCCCATCTCACATGCTAAACCTCATACATTGGTGCTTGAAACTTGCTACAAGACACATACACATACAAATATCATACATTGGTGCTTGAAACTTGCTACAAAACACATACAAATCTAAACTCTACACTGTTGATTTCAATTGACATTGGGATTAAATTGTTCACATAAGTATCTTCATTTTTCCCTCTTTAAATTTTGATTTTTTGGGCTAATTTCACACATTGGTATTTGCATTTGAAAACATATGAAGCACTAAGTAGTTCATATTAAGCCCAATAAGAGTAGTTCATGTCTGTGCATAGCCTAGGTATATGGCCTTTTGGTTTCTACTTTAATGATTTACTAACCAATCTAATGATCTAAACCTAAAGAGGTCACAAAACCTTAGTTCCATCTCATAACTTGTGAACCCTAGTTATAACATGCAATTTGTAGTTAACAAAACCCTAGTTGGTTTTCAATTTGTAAGTGTAGCCTCGGGTTATATGGCCTTTTGCTTTCTACTTTAATGAAAATAACATAGCCTTTCATACGTATACTAATGGATTTATTTTAATTCATGAAACCTTAGTTAGTTTTGGTTGTAATTCATGTCTATGTGTTTCTACTTCTAAGTCATGCATGCATGTGAACTTCCAATTGTGATCCATGTTCAACCCCACTCATTTCGTTTCATGTATGTGCATAGCCTAGGTATATGGCCTTTTGGTTTCTACTTAAATTATCTACTAACCAATCTAGTGATCTAAACCTAAAGAGGTCATAAGACTCTAGTTCCATCTCATAACATGTGAACCCTAGTTATAGCATGCAATTTGTAGTTAATAAAACCCTAGTTGGTTTTCAATTTGTAAGTGTAGCCTAAGGATATATGGCCCTTGGTTTCTACTTTAATTAAAATAACATAGCCTCTCATCTCTACACTCATGGATTTCTTTTAATTCATGAAACCTTAGTTGGTTTTGGTTGGAATTCAAGTACATATGTTTCTACTTCTAAGTAATGCATGCATGTGAACTTCCACTTGTGAGCCATGTTCAACCCTATTCATTTTGTTTCATGTATGTGCATAGCCTAGCTATATGGACTTTTGGTTTCTACTTAAATGATATACTAACCAATCTAATAATCTAAACCTAAAGAGGTCATAAAACCCTAGTTCAATTTCATAACTTGTGAACCCTAGTTATATCATGCAATTTGTAGTTCATTAAACCCTAGTTGGTTTTCGATTTGTAAGTGTATCATAGGTCTATATTTCCTCTTGGTTTCCACTTTAATGAATGTAACATAGCCTCTCATCTCTATACTCATGGATTTCTTATCATTCATGAAACCTTAGTTGGTTCTGCTTGTAATTCATGTACATGTATTTCTACTTCTAAGTCATGCATGCATGTGAACTTCCACTTGCGATCCATGTTCAACCCTATTCATTTTGTTTCATGTATGTGCACACACTAGATATATTTCCTTTTGGTTTCTACTTAAATGATATACTAACCAATCTAATGATCTAAACATAAAGAGGTCATATAACCCTAGTTCCATCTCATAACTTGTGAACCCTAGTTATAGCATGCAATTTGTAGTTCATGAAGCGCTAGTTGGTTTTCAATTTGTAAGTGTAGCCTAGGGATATATGGCCTTTTGGTTTGTAATTCAATGAAAATAACATAGCCTCTCATCTCTATACTCATGGATTTATTTTAGCTCATGAAACCTTAGTTGGTTTTGGTTGTAATTCGTTTACATGTATTTCTACTTCTAAGTCATGCATGCATGTGAACTTCCACTTATGATACATTCTCAACCCTATTCATTTTGTTTCATGTATGTCCATAGCCTAGGTATATGGCCTTTTGGTTTCTACTTAAATGATCTACTAACCAATCTAATGATCTAAACCTGAAGAGGTCATAAAACCCTACTTCCATCTCATAACTTGTGAACCCTATTTATAGCATGCAATTTGTAGTTCATCAAAACCCTAGTTGGTCTTCAATTTGTAAGTGTAGCCTAGGGATATATGGGATTTTGGTTTCTAGTTTAATGAAAATAACATAGCCTCTAATCTCTATACTCATGGATTTATTTTAATTCATGAAACCTTAGTTGGTTTTGCTTGTAATTCATGTACATGTGTTTCTACTTCTAAGTCATGCATGCATGTGAAGAAAACTGAGCAAAACCCTAGTTTACAAAATCAATGCAAGATGAAGTCACTAGGCCATGAAAACAGAAGGGAGAGGGACAAATAGAGGTAATCACATGCCAAGAGAACAATGGAGTTGACGGTTCGTCGATCCAACCTCATATTTCTGAGTTATGTCAAGGTAAAAGTCGCATGAAAATGTTTTTCACAGATACATGGTTACTTTCAATGCGGGAGCAAAAAATCAAATGGAGCAGAAAAATTGCATGTCGTTGGCTCCTTCAAGTATATATGGGTAAGGCTAATAAGGGAACCCTACCAAAATAAGCACAGTTGATGTTTTTGAGTGTTGACCCATCAATGCAATAGTTGGATTGAACGAAATTGAGCAAAACTCTAGCTTACGAAATCAATGCATAATGAAGTCAATGGGCCATGAAAACATGAGCGAGAGGGGCACCTAGAGGTAATTTCATGTCATCATACCAATGGGGTCGATGGTTTATTGATATTACCTCAGGTTTCTTAGTTATGTTGAGTTGAAATTCACATGAAAATGTCATTCAAGGACACTTGTTGACTTTCAGTCTCAAAGCAAAAAACCAAAACCTACAGAAAAATTGCATGTCATTGGCTCCTACAATTATGTATGGGAAAGGAATATCTAGGAACCCTACCAACATAGGAACAGTCAATGGTTTTTCACTGTTGACCCACCGATGCAAGAGTTTCATTGAAGGAAACTGAGAAAAACCCTAGTTTATGAAATCAATGCATAATGAAGTCACTAGGCCATGAAAACACAAGGGAGAGGGCCACATAGAGGTAATCGCATGCCATGATAGCAACTGTTTATCTATTTGACCTTAGTTCTCCTAGATATGTTGAGCTGAAAGTCACATGAAAATGTCATTCAAAGATACTTGGTAACTTTCGGTCTCGGAGCAAAAAACCAAACCTTGCAGAAAAATTGCATGTCATTGGCTCCTGGAAGTCTGTATGGGAAAGGTCGATATGGGAACCCTAGAAAAACAGGAATGATCAAGGGCTTCAAAGAGTTGACCCACCAATGCAAGAGTTGCATTGAAGGAAACTGAGAAAAACCCTATTTTACAAAATCAATGCACAATTGTAGAGGGGGATACTTGACCTCTTTAATGTCATAATAATTGTATAATTACACAGGTACTAACAAATGAGTAGTTGGAGCGGCTACAACTACTCCAACCTCTATCATAATGTATAAATAAGCATCAAATATGAATACAAATGTGGATTGGATGTCCCTTGCCAATACCTGTGTTTGATGGGTATGTATATGCTTTAATGTATGCTTGAATTATGTGAAAGCCTAGCTTTCAACATTGGTGTCGTTACCATTCTCTGTTCGGTGTGGGTGACAGTAGCAGCGAATGGGGACAGTTCGAACCTGAAAAGAAATGTGACATTAAAAATAATAAATCGTGATTATTAAAATATGGTTATGTTGATTATTTAGTTATTGCTAAGTCACTTTATGGTGAGTTCATAACTTGTGGTCGACTTCATAACCTGTGGATGATCATTATTGATAAGTCACTTTATTTACAAACTTTCTTATGAATTATAGTCCATGGGTATCGATACATGGTTGAAGTTCATTTTAGTTTGATATGTTTGTGGGTGATATACTTTGTTACGGTTGGTTGATTGTAAAGGTCAGTATACATGTTCTATTTTGGTCAAGTTTGTTATGGTGGATTCCTTATTATAGTGGAGTCGTAGGTGGCACTATAATCAAGTTATGTCTCAGTTCAATATTGTTTAATATGATTGGTCAACAAATTTTTGAATTCATAGTTATGTTGATGAGTCATTAAAATAGAGGGGGTTAAATGTGAGTCTCAATACAGGCAGTGTTATCCATCCCAATGGCACTTCTTCATCCGAGTGCCGACATTCCCTATGTTTGTAGACAAAAAGGACATTTATGGATTGAAGGTTGCCTAAAACACTATAGATGGGCATGTTATGAATTACATTCATTATCCATCTAGCTTGCCATTTTTACCTTTGAATATGTCAAATGTTGTATGCACCTTTGCCTATATGCAACCTGCGTACATACGTGACTTTTCCTACAGCATGTCGCGTGTTGTACATGAGTATTTGTAATTGCAACCTGTGTACAAATATGTATGTGGGATTCCCTTAGAGAAACTCACGTGTCATACATGGGTTTCTAGTATCAATACCCGTGTACGCTTTCCTTTGACATTAAAAATAATAAATCGTGATTATTTGAGATTTGTTAAGCCCTTAACTATAACCATATTAACTATCTCAACATCCTCAACCCTCGAAACTTCCTTATTTCACTAATTATAAATAAAGGCCTTGGGGAGGGTATTAATCAATCATACTTGGAGAGCAAAGTTATGCTAGTGGTGTCTATTCATAAGTCTTTGGAGCAGCGGAACTTAGAATCCTTTGGTTACAGAGGAGTCCTTGTCTCAGGCATTGGGTTGTAATCTTAACTCATTCACTATTGTTAACCAAGAGAATCCTTCTTCCAAATGTGTTTTGAATGTCTTTCATGCATCATGGTTTGATGAATATTTATGTTTAAGCACTCTATATCTTGTTTATATAACCTGCCCTATATACATGTATAAGCTTTCACTTGGAGCATTTTCTCTTTATAGGTGAAGGAGAAACACCCCTAAAAGATTTGGAGGAGAAGCAAAGCGGAAGAGGACAAATCTAGGATCAACCATCGTGAATCGGGTGAGTCTATCCTATCTTTTTGTTTCCTTTCTGTACCCTAAATTTTATTGCCTGCAAGTCTTAAGAGTATGTTGGTAACCCCAGACCTTCGGTTAAAAGGTGTTGATTCCTATACAACAGGAAGGTGATCCCCTCTAGTGTATGTAAATTAAGTTGGTCTCTTGCCAACCATTGTGAGTTGAGTTTAATGTTTATTCAATAAATGTTTTTTGTTGATTGAGTCGAGGAAGTTAAACGTGGGTCTTTCTTAAAGGCAGGTGATCTCCTCACTTATGTAATGAATTTGGTATATATTCGACTATTATAAGATAAGTCCAAGTCATTCCAAAGTAGTCGATCACGACTAAGACCATGCACATGAGTAGGAAACATGCAATTTTGTAGGAAATTCAAACTCTCACAACAGAAGAAGATGACGACGATGGAATTCAAGCAAATATCATTCACCTACACAATAGAGTGCTCCAACGAGACATGACGACAATGTACCCCTCATTATCAAAATGATGAAACTATTCCTAGGTTGTGACCTTAGAAAGCTAGAAGACAGAGAAATGGCATAGAAAGTCAAAGAGCCAAAGGCCCCTCATGCTTGAACTGATGGAGATGTTAGTCAGATGAGCAAGGGTGAGGATTTAAACTAAAAGACCTTGTTGTAGAAGAATATGGTTGTCTAACATTGTAAGAGGATGAGACTTCGATGGACTACAGCCAGATTGAAGATGGAAGCTGAAGAGTAACCAATCCCAATAGAACCTTGTACATGTGTGTTTTCCTATCAAGCTAGCTGCTGTTGTGGCTGAGTTACCTATGCAGACCAGTATGCATGGTTGATGCACAATGAGGACTACTTCAGTAGTAGCAGAGACTCAAGATGTTGATGCATATTTCTTTGTTCTCTTCGGGATGAAGAAATGTTTTGTTTGTGGAGGATATGTAGAGGGGCCCACTTGACCTCTTAAATGTCATCATAATTGTATAATTACATAGATACTAACAAATGAGTAGTTGGAGCGGGTACAACTGCTCCAACCTCTATCATAATGTATAAATAAGCATCAAATATGAATACAAAGGTGGATTGGACGTCCCTTCCCGATACTTGTGTTTGATGGCTATGTATGTGCTTTAATGTATGATTGAATGATGAGAAATCCTAGCTTTCAAAAACAATGAAGTCACTGGGCCATGAAAAAATGAGGGAGACTGCCACCTAGATGTAATAGCATTCCAAGTGACCAACAGAGTCAATAGTTCTTCAATCCGACCTCAGGTTTCCAAGTTATGTCAAGTTGGAAGTCACATGAAAATGTCATTCATGGACACTTGGTGACTTTCGGTCCAAGAGAAAAAAAACCAAACAGAGTAGCAAAATTGCATGACGTTGGCTCCTGCAAGTCTGTATGGGAAAGGTCGATATGTGAATCCTACCAAAATAGAAACAATCAAGGGTTTTTCAGAGTTGACCCACCAATGCAACAGTTGCAAGAGTTGACCCAACAATGTAATTAAATGTACATTAATATAAAAACATCAAAAAAATAAATTGCAACAACTCGATATCATGTTATTTCTCAATTTCTATTTCTTGGTGTCTAAAGACACCGGGTTGTTCTTGGTGCCTCCAATGTTTCATAGATCATGTTTGTATCCTAGGAACATGAAAGGATAAACATTAGTACTCTCATAAGAAAATAAAGAGAACCCAATAAAAATGTGCAAACATTATTTATAGATAACTCACCTGAGGTTCTAGGATCATGTTTATAGTGTCTAGTATCCTCTGAATAGTTTATGTCTGTGAATGGTATCCGTCAATCACAAGTTAGTACATTGGGAATAAACTAAGGCTAAATAATTGAAATTTTTCTTTAGCTCGCACTTAAAAGTTTAAATAACACATCTGATAATCTGGCCACACTTGACAATCTAGTAACAACTAACAATGCACTCACTTGAGTAGGCCAACTAAATCATCTCTGTCGTCAATGGTGTTGATCAATATTTCATTCTCTATACAAGGTAGAAAGTATTGTACATGTGACCTATTTTTGTTAGAAAATGTGTGTAGTTTCATGTTTATACCAACTACCAGGTTGGTGAAGTGGTATACAATAGCTCCTGGTTTATAATCATGATATACATACCCACCCTTCCTTTTCTATTATGTTGCTAATGTCAAGTACTCCCCTTTTATAACCAATGAGCCAATTGGGATTTCAATATTTTCATCATCTATAACATGTTCGAGAATGGTTTGTTTCCCCTCTAATCAATGTGCCAACCAATAGTCAGAACCCCATTCATTATTTTTTGGGGAAGCCACTGCATATATCTAACATGTGAAAGGAAATAGGTTGAGTTAATAATACATTTTTTAAATAAGATCTTGTAAGTAGCATAAATTAAATTTATTTTGAATGTAAAGGCTTGTAGCAATTTAGGTACTACTAATTTAATTTTTTGTACTTTCTTGTATGAGATCTGATATGTGGTCATAGTCTGTAGAAATATGTGTCTGATCATATTACAAATCTTCTATTTCATTAACCCTCTTGAAATTAGTGTCAAGTGTCACATGATCCCATGTATCAACTGTATCTATATACTCACAATCATCCCATTCATCGATGCTACATGAACTACAAAACCAAGCCTTCAATCTTGTCCAAATTTGTAGGGTTGAGTTGTCTGAGCTTCTAATTGAATGAAACTATAAATTTTGATGCACTGTGTTTACCCGATTTATTTGGGATCGATCCATATTTCTGAGGGGGAAGGTGTCCTGATATATTTTGAATTCCTCATCTTGCCACTGTTCCATATCGAAATGTTGAATGTACTATTGGATATTTCCATGAAACTTTGAAATAAAATCACATACTTGCACCTAGTGTAAAAAGAAAAATAGTGTTATAGAAAAACATAAAAAGATTTACATGAATATTAATATGTCAATATTTAACAATGTTAAATAAAACAACATCAACAATGTACACTTAGTTGAGTGAATATTATTCTTGTACATTGTCACTGGTGAAGTCACCAATTTAATTTTCCTGATTTATTTCCCATCATGTAGCTGATATGTCTCATATGAATAGTTCTGCTTCTCAACAATTGCATTCCTGAATGCTTCATATTCATTCTCATGGATGCAATCAGACCATAATGATAGATCACCACAATTGTTGCAAGAACCATCTACACATTGTTTTAAGTAATTTGTCTGCCCATCTTGCCTCGGACAAGTTATGTTATGGATGAAATCTCTAGATGACATTGGCAGTACTGTACTTGAGCATTCTTGCACATGGTTAAGATTCAAAAAATGACGTATATGTGAAAATTTATCATAATATAGATGAAATTCTATGTGGTATCTACAACAACAAGTATTTTAGATGGTATTGATCAGGGATAATTTTAGGGGAGAAATTTAACCCATGGGATATTTTTCCTTGTTTTTCTCCAAAAAAAGATTCACCATTTTGCATTTTTTGAAGCCTTATTTTGGCCCATTTTGATGGGTTAAAAATTTTTCACCCTAAAAATCTCTAAATTATGATATAAATGATATAAAATCCTTGGAAATTAATTTTTTTTTGAAAAATATCGCCAAATATTTTATATTTGGCATTTTAAGAATTGGTAAGATTCACCAACAGTTTTACACTTTTAAATAAGTATAGTTCCTTAAAATCATCCATGGTATTGATTCTAACATACCAAGCCTTTCATTTTTCAAAATATCTTTGCCCGAGCCTTAGCTCTACGTGGAAAAATTTAAACATCTCAAAGAATTGAGTTTGTATCATGTCAAGATATTGTTTAACATGAGTTTTATTGTTCAAAGAACCCATATAGTGTTTTAACTTGTCCCTTTTTTTAAAGGAAGTCCTAGTGTTATCATGCCAAAAAGTGTGCACTAGTCCCTTCACTTCTTCGACTAACTTCATGTCTTTGCGGGGAAATCTACCACTAAATTACCATAATGTTTCCATTTTTCCCTCTACATCAAGGTTGTCTCTTCTTACTAAATATTTCTTAAGTGTATTTGGATGTAAAGGAACAGTTTGTGATGTGCATTTAAGTAAACAATGTTGTCTTGTAGATCTACATACAATTGATTCAGCCAATATGTGGCGAGCCACATTATAGTCCTGTGAACGATTTTTTTTACCAATCGATGTGAATACAACAACAAGAGATTTAAAATGGTGATTACTTCATTTGATATTCTTCAATGTTCTTATGCCTAACTTTATTCTAACAAATACCATATTTCTAGATTTAAGCAAAAGCTAAAAACAATTGGCATTTATCGTCTTCGAATTTTTTTTATCAAAATATTGTTTCATTGTTTGAGAACAATGAAGAAGGATAGTGCATTTAGCCACCTTACCTTCCATGGAAGCCAATTTGCTTTCATTCACTTGTATGCATTTAGGAGTTCTCTTTCATTTTGATGTGATATTTGATGCCATTTGAAATGCTGGAGTGACGTTTACATAAACTACAGGCTGACAACTATGACTAGGAGATTGAACCACCTGGCATGGTTGTTGTGGAGTCACATTTGCATCGTTAGGAACATAATTATTGAACTCTTCACAAGATTTTCCAATTAATAATGGACCAAGAATATCATCTCTCCTATAATTAGCTTCCTTGAACGTTGCATTATATTCCTCAGTGTCTACGTCAGGTATCTGTTAATCAGTAATGGGAAGTATTTTCTCATCCAATGAATGCGGACGATTTCTTGAATCTTTGCTCTTCATTTCTTTTTTATTTTCAGCTTCTTCTGGTGTAAGCACATTCCTTGCTGAATTTCGACCTCTATTATGTACATTCCTCATTGAAATCCACCCAAAATTGTACAAAACCTATGGATTTGTGGAAGAAATGATTAAATTGCAGGTCACAATGGTTCTCTATGCACAGGTTCAAAATAATTTTGTCTTTTGCTATATTAAAACTAGCCCACAGCCCGCAACCCAACATTTTTAAAAGAACATATATCACTTATGTGATATAATGCATGTTCTTTTTATCACATATGTGATATGCATACACTACTTTTTACTTAATGGGCATTTTGTATTACGTGACCACTAAATCGCAGATGCGATCTATTGCATATGCGATTTAGTGCATATCAAATATTTAAACCTGATAACCTTATAATGGAACCTATACCCATGGTTAAGACCTCGAGACCTATCCTTAGTGAACATAACCTCATAATGGAACCCATACCCAACCTATAGGCCAAATATCCCATCTAGAAGGCATGTGTGGTAATTAAAGGACTCATTTATAGCTCATGAGCCATAAAAGTTGAATTTAGCTACTAAGACCCTACCTTTTATTCCATGACATTGATCAAAGTACCAAACCTTATAATGACACCCTTATCCCATTTAGACTCCATTTATAGGGCTTGTCGTAGTCTGGGACCTTGTGATCTATCCCCGAACCATAAAAACATCCTTTAATCTATAGAAGATTGGATTTATCCTTGGACCATGGTACTGTATTCATAACTATCTCTTCTCTGGAAATATTCATAATGGTTCCTATATGACCATGGTCAATTCCTTAAGAACAATCCTCAATGCAAAAAATAGTCTAATGGCACATATGTCCCATATTAAGGCTGAATATCCCCTTTAAGGGGCATGTGTAGTGGTTTAAGACTTGTTTATGTTACACTTTTGTCCCATTACCATGGTTAAGACCATGAGACCCATCCTGTGTGTATAAAACCTCATAATTACACCCATATCCCACTAAAGGCCAAATATTCCATCTATAAGGCATCTGTGTTGATTTATGGACTCATTTTCTTCTCTTCCATGACTATAGTCAATGTCCAGAGACCCATTCCTCCCATCAAAAACCATATAATGGCACCATTATCCCATTATAATTCCATTTAGACTCCCAACATTCCATCCATATGGTCTATGGGGTGGATCATGGCCCAACATTACATTGGTTAAGAGGGGGAGGATTCAAATAAGGGAGAGGAATGTGTAGAGAGAATCATGGGAGGGAGGGATGGGTAGGGGAGAGATATGAGGGGGGACTTGAGGGAGGAAAAATATAAAGGGAATGGATTGGTGGGAGGCGATTAAATATAAGTGGGAGGGATGGACCTGGGGTCTTAGACATTGTGATCAAGACATGAAACCTCTACTTTAGGGTCTAAATGAAGATTCTAGGAATCTAGTACCATTAATAACACCTTAAACCACCATATGTTATCTCTGGAGGGCATTCTTAGCTTTGTGTGTGGGAATTGACACCATTATGTTGTTTTAATCACTAAGGATGGGTTTAGAGACCCTTGTCATGGTTGAGCGATCAAGAAACATGGGTCATATACACTAAAGGAAGCTTGTTGGGATCCATAGGAAATAATAATGTATCAAGCCACCACACATGACCTCTCTATGGGGTATTTGGCCTTATATTAGGGATATGCGATAAATTGGGATTTTGTTTACAGTAGTTATGGGTATCGGGGCCATATGCATGGAAATGGGAGGAAACCCAAGCCTTGGGCCCTAAATGAATCCCTTAGTCATTGAAGGTCAATAAGGACATTTCAAACTACCACATAGATCTTATTGATGGTATCCCTACCCAAAAACTAGGAATAATCATGCCATCGAGAGGTTTTAAATAGTAGACATGGGTATCAAGGCATACGCATGGTTGACGGAGTAAACCCAAGACTTAGTCCATAAAGGAATATTATATCCATCCAAGGCCTAAAATGATACCTCGAATAACCTCACCTGACTTATAAGCACTAGGTATGGTTCATGTAGCCTTCGACATTGTTTGGGGACTAAACATTGGGATTGGACTCTAAAAAAATCTTCAAGGAATCCATGACCATGAAAAACACCTCAAATGACCAGCCATGACCTCTTGAAGTTACCCTTTGGTTTGAGTGGTAACATGGATGCTACTAGAAGCTTTTTGATTGTATATATGAATCCATGGGTCTTGGACATTGTTAAGGTAGGAAACCTAGGCCTTGTACCATAAATAAAACTTCTTAGAATATAGTTTTAAGAATGAAATTTGATACACCATACATGACCTCATGAGCATATACCTAGCCTCCATGTGGGGTAACTAGAAATAATAGGATGTTTTGAGCACTACGTATGGATATTAAGGTCCCAAACATAGTTGTGGGAGAGACCATACGCTATAGGCCCTAAATGAATGTTATAGGAATATTGACCAAAGAATGACGCCTTGAACGAAAAAATCACGTCTTAAGAAGATATTTTTCCTCCAAGTGGAAATATTATTATCATATATGAGTTCTGAAGAAAACTTTATACATCATGGAGACTCAACATAGTTGAGAGATGACACCTTTTCCTTAGGCCCTAAATTATGCTTTTGTGTGTCCATGACCAAAAATAATGCTTCCAAACAACATAAATGATCTTGCGATCCTTATCCTCATATTGGATGTGTTCATGCCATTAGGAATATTTTAGAGCTAGATATGAGTTTCGAGACTTAGAGAAAGGTTAGGAAATAAAAATAAATCACTAAGTCTAAAAATTAGCTTCTAAGTGTTAAGCGCCATGAACAAGCGCCTTGAACCTCCAATAATATGACCTCATTATCCACAATAATTCACAAATTTTATGCTAAACGTCATCCTTTTTCCACACTAAACCACTTTGGAGGGGAAAATAATTACCATGATCTTTTCTTTTTAGATGGGGTTTCTCCAAAAGCCTATTCACTAACTTGGTAAACTCTTTTTTACTCTCGTACTGAGCTACTAAAGCTAAAACGCATATGTATTATAGCGCATGTGCGATATGAATCGCATATGTGATATATGGCATGTGCGATATGAATAACTCTAAAAATCACATGCGTTCTAAAACACATGCATTTTTTTAAAATTTAAAAACTCGACGGGAACACGGCTTGGCATTATGTTCAGAAATAGCTTCAAAATACCGAACCTATTTGCTAGGACAAATAAAACAGAGCTATTGCATGTATTTTAGAACTCTATCAATATGTTGAGTTTCGATGATGGGTTTTTCTATGACAAACACAATATTTTTTTATGAAAAATATAGAATATTATAGAGTATGATCTTACGATTCTTAATATGTAAATTTTTAGTTAAAATGTATGTTTATTTATTTATAATTATTTTTCTAAATGACACAAGTCAGTTTTCGAAAATAGATACATCGATTATTTTTTATATAACTTTTGATCTCCTTCACCATTTCCCAAGAAAACTATATGGTGCACTAGAAGAGAGTGAGCTCTACAATCTTATATATAGAAATCAAGGATTTCATTAATTTTTGCCCCTAAAGTGTTGTACCTCCACATAACATTTTCATTTCAATATTTTCTGACTTCAATAATTAATAATAATAATAATAAGTTCATGAAAAAATCCAAATAAATAGTGTTGCACTAGGCCCATATGTCATTTATATGTCTACAAGATTTTATCCAAAACTCATATCATTTAACTCATAGAGTGTTACACCTGCATAAACGTATATGTTATGATGTGCTGAAAATTTGAAAACCCAATTTAATGGAAGCTAATTTTATAATCATTTACATACATTTTTTCTGCATAAATGTTATACATTATGAAATTTGATTCAATTACATATCTTTTTTCTTTTTACTTCATCTTCAAATATGTTAGGGAAGTACCCCTAATTGTCACCTAAAGTCAGAGATTCCAGGTTTTTTCAGTATTATGTGGCATCAAAGTGTCTGTAAAGGAGTCCATGATTGTGCATCAGCCCATTTGTTTTTGCCAAGAAAACTATTTTATTAATATATTTACGGAATTGCGTGTATATATTGAATAGATTACAACCATTTAAATGACATCACCTAGTTAGTATAGGATTTCCATAGGTTTTCATTTAAAATAGAAGCATATTGCATTATGCATAACATCATCAACCTTAAAATGAAATTAGTAATACTTGTTGGGAAAGAATCCAGATGGCTTCCCTATTCCAAATGGGAATATGGAATATATAAAAATATTATAATTGATGTGGATAGTATCATATGGGAATGGAAACTATGGGTAAATGAGAAGCATGATAAAATAAAAATAATGAAAAGAGGCATATGGAAATTAAAATATATCAACAACAAATGGGAAACATATGTGGTGATGAATAAGACTTATTGCTAGTGTTTGAAGAAATATAATAGGATTTTCACTCCTAACCAAAGATGTGGGTTTTTAGCAGAAAGGATGAACACATTTCATATCGTATGATTTAAGTAGATCATGAATATTATTTAATGATGATGTGCACACATTTTATTTGATATTGGATAGTCTACCTGTATTTATTATTTGTACTCCACATAGAGTTATTATGGAGTTCATAACTTTTCTAATTTTTTACTTTCATTCAACTAGGAAATCTCAAGTACGTGTCTTTTATACATCATTATGATATGACAGGTAAAAAATCATTTAAATTTCTTGGAAAACAACAATTTATTCCACTCTATGTTATGTGTGTCATGCTTCAAATGTTTCATCTTATTACGATGTTAGACCAAAATCGTGCTAACAACTGGCTCCAACTAGGGATGTTATCCTATATGTGCGGTAGCAAAGAACCCATAGACTATTCTTCTAGGGATGTTATACTTCCCAACTCTATTTATTGACCAAATCATTGATGCTTATGGCAGTCATAAATTATTTTCCTTCATGGATGGTGTTTCTAGTTATAACCAAATCTAGATCTACAAAGAAGATCGTTACAAAAATTCTTTTACTACCCCCCAGTGCACTTTTGTGTCTTGTGTCATGTCGTTTGGACTTAAAATTGCTGGAGACAATTTTTAAAGAGCCATGACCTTTTTCTTCAATGACCTCATTCACATTATTCTAGTATTTTTATACAACCTCACAGCTTGATCTCAGAAGCTTTCCTAACATTTGGATGACTTATGGATGGTCTTACTCCGATGTCGTAAATATAACATCTTCTTGAACCCCCTCAAGTGTGTTGATGGATTTGTAACTTCTGAAGATATTCTGATGTATATTATCATTGTATGGTGTTTCACCCCAATTAGGGATGTGTGTTACCCCTTTACGAGATGTCTAAATTATGTCTAGACCTTGAGGTACAACCTCCATTGTAAGTCGGGGCAATAGTCCCAAGTTTAACATCATGTAATATGTAATTGTGGTCTCTCTAAGAGAAGTGGGCCCCATGTGAGATGACATGTACGATCAAGTCTTATATTTGGTCAGTGATTTAAAAGGGTATAACTAGGGAGGTGCTCCTCATCATTTATACACACTACCCACACTCTCTAAGGTGTTTGAGAGAGAGAGACAATTATAGGAGGAGAGAAAGATAGTTGTTGAACGTTTCTTATTGTTTCTTTTGATCATCTTCCCCAATGAAAATGTTTGTGTCTTATGTATCTTTTATATCTTATGCATTTTTTTGTACTTGTTATTCTTTTCGATAAAGATCCTAGACAATCTAATGAGATCTCAATAAAATCTAACATGGTATCAGATCCTCTCTGAAAGAAGGAACTGTGCAACTATGGGAACTAGGGCTTCCTAATTGAAGGTGTTCTCTCCACATATCATCAAGAAAGGAGGTATAGGCTAACTTGCCTTAGTAGGGTGCATCTATTGGTGGTAGTAGTTTCTAAATCAAGGACACTTCACTGTGTAGCCTAAATATAGCTACAATGGCAGCTAATGGAAATTAGGGTTCCATGCCTGAAAACCCTAGAAGATTGAATTTAGTCATTCTAGAACTTTCTCTATAGAGAGAGATTGGAGAAGTATCAGAATCCTATAATTTTACATGCCGAAGAGAACTTCATGTTGTACCTTTTGTAAAAGTTTCAACCTCATATTCACTATACTTAAGGAGATATGGTTCCTCCAAATCAGGGTTCCAACCTCCTCCAGAATACAGTCATAAACATGTGACATGGGGATATTTACTATATCTCGGGATAGGAAGGTCCAAATGTTTTTTTGCAAGATGTTGAAGGCAAGTCATAGATTGTAGTTTCCATGGTATGCTTTTTAGACCCATAATGTGAAACAGTGACATGTGGAAGTCCATACAAGTTTGCTATGCTGAACAGTCACCTTGGAAAAATATGAATAAATCCCACTTGGAGAATCCATTTCTTCTCTAACATGAGGGGTTTGAAAGATGAATTATCGGCATATCTCACTGAGAAGTTTCATACTATAAGGATCTAAAAGTTCAGATATACAAGAGAATCAATTTTAGACATTTCTACAAAAGAAATTGGAAAAGTAGGGCTTCGTCTTCCGGGAGCCTCCTACCATTGTTTTCAGAAAAGACGTACATTAGACAACTTGTCTTGAAGAGGCCAATATTCCTTTCCAATAATAATTTTGAAAAAATAGGGTTTCTCTGACAAACCATAGATCATCCATTTGTAGAACTAGGTCGGACATCTCAAATTGGTAAGATCTATATTGTTGCTATTTACATTTGAGGTTCTCATTTCAAAATGAATAATAACACCCAGCTTGATGATAAGCTTGGTGAATATGACAACTTCCAATTAATGAAAAATAGTACTTCTGTGATCCTTGAAGAAACTAACATGGATCAGTATTTCAGTAAAGAACTTTTAAGAGCGAGAGGGAGATGAGGCTAACACTAAAGCCAAGAGTATCATTGCAGATTCTATTATATATCATCTCATCCCTCATGTTTCATCCTTAAATACACCAAAAGGAAGTGTTTGATTCTATGACTAAGAAATCAAATAAGAATAATACATTGTTATAACCACCTTCAATGGCCTCTCAATATCATGGGATTCATTTATTCGACGAATGTGTTCCATAAGGAAGTGATTACCTTCGACAGAATCTAGGAAGAACACACACAAGAAGAAGGTTGACTCATAATAAGAGAAGAGAAGATGGGAGCAACTGAAGATCAAGCTCTCATGATTCAAAGAAGATCCCTCAGGTGATGAGGAATATGAAGGACTTAATTCTTGAAGAACATCTTATCCATCTAAGCATTTGGATAAGAAATGATGCTATAATGAATGAAGAAGATGATGAAGTTGAAGGATTAAGAAGGAGTCTACCCATGAAACGAATAAAGATAAGTATTCAATTTTCATTTCATGATATTGTTTGGTTATACATTTGTTTATATTCAATTGATGTTTGAGTATTTTGCATTTATACTACTGAATTGCACATAATGGGAAGATGTCAATATTACTTATCTAGATTGAAACCTCTTTGCTACCATATTAGGAGTAGTACATAGTCTTAATAACATTGGGGTACAATGCATCTAGAATTTACTATATGTGTACATGATATGGATGAATGTTGTCGCAATGGATAAAATAGTCGCATGGCTATGTGACATATATTTGTCACTATTAATATGTTTTGGAGATTATGATATGTTTCTAATCATTCAACTAAACTTGACTTGTATATCATTCTAAAGAACAAGTAATGATAGTTCAGAAGAGGAACCTGAAGCTTCCTAGGTCAAAGACACCATGGCGAAAGAAAGAGCTTCAGAAGAATATGAAGAGAATGATAGATCCACCTCGAGATATGAAGACCACCTTGGGCATGAGAAATAATCCAATATGAAGAATAGTATGATGAGAATTCCAAGGAAACCAAGAGACCTTAGAAAAACACTATTATGTGACATTGTTGAGTGACATCATTAATGCAGAGCCTTCCATCTATGAAGAAGTATCCAAGAAAAAAAGGGAAGATGATTATGATCAAAGAGTACTAGTTAGAGAAGAATGATGTCTAGGATGTGGTGTCGAGACCTGAAGGGAAGTCCATAGTGTCTTCCGTATGGATCTACAAGATCCAGCATGCAGTAGATGGCAACATTTGTGGAATACAAGGAAAGCTTCATAGCATGAGGATTCTCACAAAAAGAAGGCATAGACTACAAAAAGACATTTGCACCAGTTGTGTGGTACACTTCCATTATATTCATACGTACATGTATGATATGGGAGATACATCAGCTGACATCAAGATAACATTCTTGAATGATGTAGTCAAGGAGGAAGTATACATAGTGAAGTTGCTGGGAGTTGAGACACATGACAGGTAGACTCATGTGTGCAAATTAAATAAGGTCTTGTACGAGCTCAGAAGGCACCCATGGGATAGAACATACAGTTACATAAGGAGATTGAAGATCACCTAGAGTCATGAAGACCTTAACCTTTTCTACAAGGTTGAAGATGAAATCCTATATAGGATGACAAGCTCACAGATGAGTTCGAGAAAAAAATTTCAACAAAGAGGATCTTGGTATCCAGTGAAGCTAGATGGATACATAGAATATTAGTAGCAAAGGAAGCTACTTGTCACTCCATTACATAATGTTTCAATACATATAGTATGAAAGAATGAGGCAAAATGATGCTTTGCTTCAAAGGGACTTGTTGTAGCTCCCCAAATTTATTTAAATTTTGGGCCTCCTTTCCCTGATTTAGCATTATTTGTTGATTTTGGACTCTTGAGCCTTTGAGAACGTTGTATTTTCAGTGGTTTGAACTTTGATTGTTGATCTGTTTGAAATTTCCATGTTGGAATTTATGATGAGTCACACTTCCTAAGTTTGTGGATTGAACCGGGTGTGTTTATGGAGGATCACCATTACGGAAGTTTACCGGGTTTCTGTTTGATTAAATTTAAAGCTATATAAAACTCTTAGCGATTTTGGTCGTGCGTCTATCTTTGTTGGATCGGAAGCTACTACCTCTTCCTCATCCACCGTTACGGCTCCTAAAGCGATTCAACCTCCGATCTCCAAACACTTCCGACACCCGATGTGAAGTTTTCCCGCTCGCGTGCACTAACCTTTTTCCCTTTCGTCGTTGCGGCTGGGAAAGTCGTTCCGCATTCGATATCCAAAGCCGTCTGAATTCCGATTTAAGTCTCTCAAGCCCATGTTTTCGCAGGACTTTAGCTCTTTTCCCTTCCGTCATTGCGGATAGGAAAGTGTTTCCACATCCGATTCCAAAGCCTTCCGACTTCCGAATTATATATTTCCCACTCAAGGCTCAGTCAAAATTCTTTCCAGATTAACAAAGGCGCCGAGATGTTTTCTTATGGTTAACCGTTTCAGATGGATAATGCTACTGTTTAACACGCTTTTTTAAAGAATGATGCACAGCCATTGACTGCAGGTAGGACGAAATGCCGGCAAGGTCGCGAGGAAAAGGACAAAGTTGAAGGCAACCAAACGCAGAACCAAAAGTCCAGCAATTACTCAACTGCTCATGAGTACACGCAAAATAAGAAAGGCATTTGAAGCGTTCGGAATTGAAAGGTCATGAACTGGGAGGCAGCCCAAGTGATTGGCTGCAGTAGTTTAAATATTGTAAAGATAGGACTTAGAAAGGGCTTTTTCCCTGAAAATTTGTAAACTCTTTTTCTTGTAAGAGGAACTATTTCGTTTTACAGTCAGAAAGTGCAACTTTTGCCGTTGGAGAGAGCGAAAGGTGGAATGTATCAATGTGACTCAATGAATAATGTTGAAGAGGAACTATTTCATTTTCAGTAGTGTTTCATTTACTGTGAGAGTATTTAACTTCCTGAACCTATGTTCTTGTTGAGTGTTCTTTAGTATTTTTTGGGATGTCTTCCACTGTGAGTAATAAATGTTGTTCATAAAATAATCGGCTATCTGGTTGTTTAAATATCTGTAATTGTTCATGCGTCTTGAATGAAGTATCAGCTATCTGTAACTCTTCATAATGCACGTACAAAATGTATTACTCACCAATGAATGATAACTTTGCTCCCTAGGGATAGTTTAGGTAGTTAGTGTATTTTGTGTTATGTTGTATGTGTTTTGGGTGCTTGTGAACCTTAAGACGAGAGGTAAGAACCTGCGCATCACATTGTCACTGTTCCTTGCATCTTTAGCACCCTACATTGTTAGTTAGGCACTTGCATATCATACATTAAGTCAAAAAATACAAAATTCACGGTGGACAGGGCCGCAACCCGTAAAGCCTTTGTTTTGTTACTTGACCTACGGTAGCCGGACCGCAAACCGGACGGATTCCCTATACCAAACAGTCAATGATCTAGTTGGGAACGTTGATTGGGGAGAATCCATTACTGTTGTCACCTGCGAATTTCGGGGCCTCAACATTTTTGGTGCTAGAAGGAGGGCCGCCAGTGTATGGCTAGCCTAGGAAACCCGTTTTCCCGAGAATAGTCCACCGGTCACAGTTCTGAAAGCAGTAGGTTCCATAATCCAATTCCGAAAGAAAGAGAACATCTATATTTTGTTGACAATGAAATTGTTAATGATCTGAGAAGACACACCAGGGCATATGTAAAGAAGATTGGAGGATTTCCAATCATCCCCGAACTGCGCAAAAGAGAGTATAAAAAGAAGGATCGTCCTGAAGCCGAAGGCTCAATGTT
Source organism: Pseudotsuga menziesii (assembly GCA_001517045.1). Taxonomy (NCBI): domain Eukaryota; kingdom Viridiplantae; phylum Streptophyta; class Pinopsida; order Pinales; family Pinaceae; genus Pseudotsuga; species Pseudotsuga menziesii. The sequence goes on along the minus strand of LPNX010037769.1, from coordinate 381,499 downwards.
GGTTGGAGACTAGGAAGAGCTGGTAGAAATAGCCTTGCAGGAATTTGTGCTACCTTTGAATCAAGAAGGCCCAGAAACCCCTCACAGTTCTCCTGCTCACACTCCAGTTGGTTCACCTCCTCACTCTCCGCCCAGACTCATGGCTGGCGTAAATGCAAACCAACCACCTAACCCACCAAATCTGCCACCTGCATGGAGAGCCAGATCACCCTTAAACCTTACACCTCCTTTACATGACCTACCTCAACCCTTTGACAAGATGTTGCCCAAGTTTGATCCCAATGAGAAAATTCTAGTAGATGATCACCTACAAAGCTTTTACTTGGCGATTGAGGGATTAAGGGTCAGGGAACATGAAGACGTTGTATGCACACTGTTCCCGCATACCCTCAAAGGAGCCGCAGCGTCATGGTACTTTGGACTTCCTACTAACTCTATCCCTGATTTGGATACCTTCGAAAGAATGTTCAGAAGTAAGTATGCAACTTAAAAAACTCATGCAGCTCTCATGAAAGGGTTGTGCACGTTGAAGAAAGAAAGAAAAGAAAAAGTGCACAGTTTCACGCAAAGGTTTGCAGCATATCTAAAGAAATTCTCTAAAACAGATAAGCCTTTAGACAATGTTCTTATTGAATACTATACTTCAGCTTTAGGCCCTGATTTGGCTATGTTTGCCAAACGTAGGGCCAAGCCAACTCTGACAAAAACCTATGAAGTGGCAGAAGTGGTGGAAGCTAAAAGAGAGAGCATTGAAGACTATCGAAAACAATCTGGAGAGAAAGGTACGGGAAGAAAAACCTTATTATTTACCAAGCCTAAGGAAGAAAAGTCTCCAGATTTGGAGAATATGGCCAAAATGATGCAGAAGATTTCCAATAAAATCATAGATATGGAAAAAGAAAAGGAAGCACAAAAGTTTTATAAGCCATATTATAAGAAAAGAGAGGATAACCACCAGTCTCAACCTCCTCCTCACAATACTGCATATATGAACTTAACAGAGGTAGGCTTGGATAAGTTTTGCACATTCCACCAACAGCCACATTCTGAGAAGAATTGTCCGCAGTGGATAAAATCAATGACGTTTGTCATGAATTAGCTGTTAGACTCTAGATTGACAGAAGAGGGAAATGAAGAAGGAAAGGAAAATTCTACCTCTACGTCTACTAAAGAATAGGAAGAGGAAACCATGGCTTTATGGAATTCTGTCTCACTATTTGATGCTGAAGAAGAAAAGACTCAGGGGTGTAAAGACGTTATGGAAATCAACGTAGCCACAAGGAGCCAAGGGACTGTTAAGGAAGATAGTCTTATACTTCCAAATATTAAGAGGCTGCAGAGAAATGTGAAGAAGAGATTTCAAGACAAATCTTTGGCTGATACAATTCCAAAATTCACTATTACCAACCAAATTCCTAGATAGAGTGATACAACAGCCAAGCCGAATGAAGGTAAGGAGAATGCTGTTAGGCCTCATCCCATGGAACAGCAGATGGATTATGACATTGTTGAGGATTTAAAGAAGATAAAGGTGAATGTTCCACTATTCGAGATGTGAAAAGTGCCGCAGCAAAAGGAAAGGCTATTGAAAGCCCTTGAAACATCAGATGAGAAGACACCCACTAACAATCAACCAGAAGAAGAAGAAGAAATTGGAGAGAACAACAATGGAGGTAAGTCCAAGCACAAGCATCCACCTTTCCTCCTTACTTTTGAAATCTTTAACTACAATGTACATAATTGCTTAGTAGATTCAGGGGCAACTATTAATGTCATGCCAATATCTGTCTGTAAAAGAATCAATGGGCAGCCTAAGCCATCCCCGTGGAGAGTAGTTTAGTTGGACAAGATAGATGTGAAGGTAATTGGTGAGATGGAAGATGTCCTAGTCCGTCTGGCTTCAAATGATAAAGTATGCCAGGTCATTAATATCGTGGTGGCTGATATACCAGATGCGTACGGCCTTATCCTGAGCAGAGATTGGTCGACCAAACTTAATGGATATTTTGCTTCTGATTGGTCACATCTGTGGTTTCCATACAAAGGAAGTCCGAACCAGATTAAGATTTTGAGGGAGCCTCACATGAAGTACAATGTTACCCAACTTGAAGAGAAGAATGAACCTATGGATTCTATCTTGGGAAACTATTTTATTGAGTTGGAACCAGGTAATTACCAAGCAAAATAGGCCAGCAACACATCTGATACCTAGCCTAATCTCCTTCGATTCTCACAGGCTGATGAGATTGACTGTAAAATAGTAGACTTAGCAGTAGGAGTAGATTTATTTCCAGTAGTTAATTATTTTTGGACTCTATTTTTCGATGGCTCTAAGACATTAGAAGGGTCAGGGGCTGGCTGTGTCCTGATTGACCCACAGAAGAATAAACATTTCCTTTCATGTAGACTAGAGTTTGAGTGTACTAATAATACTGCTGAGTACGAAGCACTGGTGCAAGGACTAAAGAAGGCAATTGAATTAAAGGTAAGTAATCTAAAAGTCTTTGGGGATTCTGAAATTATTGTAAAACAAATTTGGAATCAGATACATTGTATCTCTCCTCACTTAAAGGCTTACCAAAATGAGGTATGGGATCTGCTGAAATATTTTAATGCATTTAACATTATTTCAATTCCAAGAATTAAAAATGCAGCTACTGATTCGTTGGCTACATCAGCTGCTAGACTCGTACCCACTAATAATCGATGTTCTGTCGAACTACTTTTCAGGCCCTCTGTACCTGATATCATTACAAACCTACGAGTATTTGATGATGACCAGCAGATCATAGAATGTTTAACGAATGATGAGGTGTTTAAAGGAGAGATCATAGACGATGAAGAGCATTAGGATCAGATGAAATACGATAATTTCATTCCTAAAGGAGTCAGAATGTTGGAAAAAATGTTCGATTTAAATGAAAAATTCAGAAGACCACCCAACGTGAAGACCCACAGCTCATTGCTACAGTTTGAGCTGATAAATTTGGGGACTAAAACGGCTCCTAAGTTTGTGAATCTCGGCAAATGCTATTCACCAATAGAAAGAGACAAATTCATCAGTCTATTTAAACAATATAGATATGTTTTTGTGTGGACGTATGAATATTTGAAAACGTATGACACCAGCATCATCAAGCATGTCATTCCCACTAAAGCAGGCGTCAAGCCATATCAGCAACCTTTGAGGAAAATGCACCCAAATTGGAACCGCTGATTCAAAGTGAAGTGAAGAAGTTATTAGACGCAAGAATCATCTTCAAAGTCAGACACTCTGAGTGGGTATCAAATCTGGTACCAGTAAGGAAAAAGTATGGGGAAATCAGACTCTGCGTGGATTTCAGGAACTTAAACCATGCATCAGATAAAGATAACTATCCTGTACCACCCATGGAGCAGCTGCTACATATGGTTTTAGGATCTGAACTGTTTTCATTATTGGATGGTTTCTCTGGCTACAATCAAGTATTAGTAGCCGAAGAAGACAGGCTAAAGACAACGTTTAGAACTAAATGGGGAACCTTTTCCTATAGAAGAATGCCTTTTGGGTTGATTAACACTGGAGCGACATTTCAGAGGGCTATGGAAATAGCTTTCCACGTATTGATTGGACGAAGTGCTGTAGTGTGCCTTGAAGACATTACAATATTCTCAAAGAGAAGAGAAGAGCACGCATTTCACTTAAGGCAAATTTTCAAACGTTGTCGTAAGTACGGCATTTCACTCAATCCTAAGAAGTGTGTATTCGCTGTCACGGAAGGAAAGTTGTTGGGCCACATAGTTTCAAAGCAAGGGATCTCCATTGATCCAGAAAGAATCAAGGCCATTGAACAAATCCCCTTGCCCCATAATAAAAAAGGGTTGCAATCCTTCATGGGAACCATAAATTTTGTACGAAGGTTTGTGCCTGATTTCGCCCAGACTGTTAAGCTGCTGCAGCAGATGGTCAAGCAGAATGCACAATTCAAGTGGACCGAACTTGAGAAGAATGCTTTCAACAAAATTAAAACTGTTGTTGCACATGCACCCTCCTTGAAGAGTGCAGATTTCAATAAAGACTTTATTTTATATACTTTTGCATCTGATGATTCACTGGCAGCTATGCTCACCCAAAAGGAAGAAGGGGGGGATGAATTCCCAATCTCTTTTATGAGTACTAGTATACAGGGGGCTGAATTAAACTACCCAGCCATTGACAAGCAAGCTTACGCAGTATTTAAGGTAGTAAAGCAATTCATGCCTTATATTTTGAAGAATCGGACCAAGGTAATAGTCCCCTACCCAGCTGTAAGATCCCTTCTCATTCAGAAAGAGTTAAGCGAAAGAAGGGGTAACTGGGTAACAACTCTTCAGGAGTACGACCTCGAATTCAAACCAGCTTCCATAGTAAAAGGTCAAGGGTTGTGCAAACTGATGAATAAAAGTGGGAACAATGAAGAACAAGCCTGGGAGGATGAGGCCAAGTTACATGTAATGGATGTATGTCCTTTATTTACAGCTCCCGAGTCTTGGTACAGAGACCTGGTGCATTATCTACAATCAGGGCCGTTGCCAGAGCATTGGAATTCCAAACAAAGAAGAGCTCTGTGCCTTAAATTGGCCTCCTATCAACTTGTTGAAGGACTATTATTCAACAATAATTATGACAGGGTTCTCCTTAGATGCTTAGAAAAAGAAGATGCAAAGAAAGTAATGTCAGAATTGCATGACGGTCCTGCTGGGGGACATTATTCAGGAGACACTTCATCCCACAAAATCCTTAGAGATGGTTAATATTGGCCTACACTCTTCAAGGATGCACATGCACATGTCAGGAAATGTGATATTTTCCAAAGGTGTGGTGGAAGACAGCCTAGAGGAGCAGCACCCCTAAAGCCTGTGATGATCACGGAACCATTCGAGCAATGGGGGCTAGATTTTATTGGAGAAATAAAACCGAATTCTTCTCTCCAACACAAACACATTCTGACTGCAACTGATTATTTCACTCACTGGGTTGAAGCTATCCCATTGCGCAAGATAAATGAAGACGAAGTCATCAGCTTTCTACAAGATCATATCATGACCAGGTTTGGAGTTCCAATTTCGTTAGTTTTTTATAATGCTAAATAATTTTCGTCAATTAAATTAACTATTTTTGCTCATGATAAAGGAATAAAATTGCATTATTATGCTAACTACTATCCACAAGGGAATGGCCTGGCTGAATCCTCTAATAAAAATCTGATTAGAATCCTAAGGAAGACTGTCATAGAAAACCAAAGGAGTTGGCACTCAGCCTTACCAAATTCCCTGTGGGCTGATAGAGTCTCCCCCAAGTCTGCAATAGGAGTGTCTCCTTATACCCTTGTCTATGGAAAAGAATCCATTCTTCCTCCCAACATCATGCTACCATCTTCCATACTAACTCAAGATTCTAGGGGGTCTGATGATGAAGTTTTACAGATAAGAATATATAATCTTCTGAAAGCAGAAGAAGCTAGATCTAAAGCCAAAGAACGCTTTAAGCAACAACAAGAGTCAGTTAAGAGATGGTTTGACAAGCATAAAGCTGGGACAAAATAATTTGAAGTAGGATACTTAGTTCTCAAATGGGACTACCCCCATGATGAGAAAGGAAAGCATACCAAATTCCAGCAGTTGTGGGTAGGCCCTTTTCAGATTGCAGCCAAGCTTGGCCCTTTTCAGGGGTGGGAGGAGAACCTACCAGTAAATGCTTTGGTTCTCAATCCTTATTTTTCCTAAATCTACTTGTTTTCTTCTATCGTGTATATAAATAATTCATTTGGCTGTCTTTTGAGTCATTTTCAGTTTGTTTAGTTGGATTGTCTTGATTTCAATAAAGGGGACGAACCCGCGGTTGCATGGGGAACATCAAATTTTTTGGGAGTGATGATCATTTTAGTGATCAGACTATGGGTTGTTGTTTATACAAAAGAATTTCTTCCAGCTTAGTCATTTTCTCGAATCATTTTGTGTGCATTGAAGTCCTACTTAACACCTGTGAAATAAATCGGTTTCCAAGAGTCTGGAATACTATGTTGATGCTCCATCCATGTCACACTTAAAATGTATAGGGGATGACAAGCAGAGGACCCATGGAAAGAAGCAAGGTGAAGAGTATATTAAATATAAATTATCCCATGCCAGGAAATGAATGCCAAAATGCCGATAAGAATCAAAGAACTCATATGAAAAGCATTGTATGTCAAAGCAGATGCTGAATCATAAGTACTTAATTGCTGAAAGATCCTCTCCGTCCGTGAGCTTAAACTTAAATTACACCACTCACACAAAAGGACACTATGGGATAGAGGATCCTGAAGTAAAATTCAGTAATAAAGGCATGTAAGAAAACTCATATGAAAAGGGACAAAGGTCCAAAATCACAAGAAAAAGTGTTAAAATGGCATGGGAATGAGGAACAAATGAATATTTCTGTTTACCATATGCTACAATCCTGTGGTGTCCAAAGCTATTAGCCACCTGAAGATGAAGGTAATAATGAAACTCATCCTCTGGCCTCAGCATAGTTATCTGGACTTAACGATTCTGGTTGCCACTCCCCCTAATCAGACTGTCATCAATGATTAAGGGTACACACTACGGTCATTTGAGAAATCCATATTGCTGGAAGAATTCAATATGATGCTTTGCTGTTAAACAGTCTATCACTCAAATATTAATCACCCAGAGATCTAGGTTCACCAGGTAATCGCCATTTTTTACAGCTACAACAAGTCTCCCCAAATTTATTAAAATTTTGGGCCCCCTTTCCCTGATTTAGCATTATTTGTTGATTTTGGACTCTTGAGCCTTTGAGCACGTTTTATTTGCAGTGGTCTGAAGTTTGATTGTCAATCTGTTTGAAATTACCATGTTGGAATTTATGATGAGTCACACTTCCTAAGTTTGTGGATTGAACTGGGTGTGTTTATGGAGGATTGTCGTTACGAAAGTTTACCGGGTTTCTGTTTGATTAAATTTAAAGCTATCTAAAACTCTTAGCAATTTTGGTCGTGCGTCTACCTTTGTTGGATCAGAAGATACTACCTCTTCCTCAGCCACCGTTACGGCTCCTAAAGTGATTCATCCTTTGATGTCCAAACACTTCTGACGTTCGATGTGAAGTTTTCCCGCTCGCATGCACTAACCTTTTTCCCTTTCACCGTTGCGGCTAGGAAAGGCATTCCGCGTTCGATATCCAAAGCCATCCGGCTTCTGATTTAAGTCTCTCCAGCCCACGTTTTTGCACCACTTTATCTCTTTTCCCTTCTGCTGTTATGGACAGGAAAGTGTTTACGCGTCCGATTCCAAAGCCTTCCGACTTCCGACTTATATATTTCCCGCTCAAGGCTCAGTCAAAATTCTTTCCAGATTAACAAAGGTGCCGGGTTGTTTTCTTATGGTTAACCGTTTCAGAGGGATAATGCTACTGTTTAACACGCTTTTTTAAAGAATGATGCATAGCCATTGACTGCAGGTAGGACGAAATGCCGGCAAGGTCGCGAGGAAAAGGACAAAGTTGAAGGCAACCAAACGTAGAACCAAAATTCCAGCAATTACTCAACTGCTCCTGAGTACACGCAAAAGAAGAAAGGCATCTGAAGTCTTGGGAACTGAAAGGTCATGAACTGGGAGGCATCCCAAGCGATTGGCTGCAGTAGTTTAAATATTGTAAATATAGGACTTAGAAAGGGTTTTTTCCCTGAAAATTTGTAAACTCTTTTGCTTGTAAGAGGAACTATTTCGTTTTACAGTTAGAAAATGCAACTTTTGCCGCTGGAGAGAGTGAAAGGTGGAATGTATCAATGTGACTCAATGAACAATGTTGAAGAGGAACTATTTCGTTTTTAGTAGTGTTTCATTTACTGTGAGAGTATTTAACTTCCCGAACCTATGTTCTTGTTGAGTGTTCTTCAGCATTTTTTGGGATGTTTTTCACTGTGAGTAATAAATGTTGTTCATAAAATAATCGGCTATCTGGTTGTTTAAATATCTGTAATTGTTCATGCGTCTTGAATGAAGTATCAACTATCTGTAACTCTTCATAATGCACGTACAAAATGTATTACTCACCAATTAATGATAAATCTGCTCCCTAGGGATAGTTTAGGTAGTTAGTGTATTTTGTGTTATGTTGTATGTGTTTTGGGTGCTTATGAACCTTAAGACGAGAGGTAAGAACCTGCGCATCACATTGTGACTGTTCCTTGCATCTTTAGCACCCTGCATTGTTAGTTAGGCACTTGCATATCATACATTAAGTCAAAAAATACAAAATTCACGGTGGACCGGGGCTCAACCGATAAAGCCTTTGTTTTGTTACTTGACCTACGGTATCCGGACCGCAAACTAGACGGATTCCCTATACCAAAGAGTCAACAGGCTAGTTGGGAATGTTGATTGGGGAGAATCCCTTACTGTTGTCGCCTGCGACTTTCGGGGCCTCAACATGACTGATTGTAGAATATCCTCAGGTTCGATATGGTATGACAAGATGGATAGCTTACTGATGGCTCTAGGATTTACTAAGAGTAAAGAGGATTCCGACCTTTACTTCAAGGTTGAAGGCAGAATACTATTTTTTCTCCCGTTATTTGTCAATGACATGTTCCTAACAGGAAAAGAGGAACTCTTTAAAGATGCAATAAGGAGACTTGCTATAGAGTTCAATATGAAATACCTAGGGATAATGCACTACTTCTTAGGAATGGAATTGTGGAAGAATGCGTATTATATTTTCCTTGGTCAAGGAATTTATGTAATGGAGATTCTGAAGAATAGAATACTGGGCTGCATGGTGATAACCACACCTATGGCATCAAACTTGAAGCTTTTGTGTGATGCTTCATTAGAGACGGTTGATGCCACGATGTATTGTCAAATGATTGGATCCTTGATGCACCTGAAAAATATGAGACCAATCATTTTCTTTGTTGTGAACACATTGAGCTAGTTACTGACGAATCCAAGACATGTTCACCTAATTGTTGCAAAGCATATTCTAGGTTACCTGAAGGGTATAGTTGATTATGGGCTCAAGTATGATGTGAATCAAAAGATTAACCTGGATGGTTATGTTGATTGGGATTGGGCAGGTAGTGTTATTTATAGGAAGAGCACTTCAGGGTGTTGCTTCAATATGGGATCAGGTGTGATATCTTGGTTTAGAAGGAACCAATTTTATGTGGTGTTGAGTACAACTGAAGGAGAGTATGTCACAGCTTGTTGGGCTAGTTGGGAGGGAATATGGCTAAGGAAGCTATTGTCTAATTTTTTGATCTCTAGTTGGATGCTACTTGTATATATTGTGACAACCAGAGTTGTGTGAAGTTTTCTAAGAACCTAGTGTTCCTTGACAAGTCAAAGCATATCAAGATCAAGTATCACTGTATCAGGGATATGGTTCATAGAGGAGTAGTGAAGCTCTAGTACATTGCGAAGAATGAGTAGATAACTGATTTATTTAACAAGCCATTAGCTAGAGTGAAGTTTGAATACTTCAGAGAGAAGCTTGGTGTTCTTCAGATCAAGGTTCCTTCCAAGGGGAAGTGACGAGTCTGGAAGACACAGATACACATGAGCCTTTTCAACATGGTGGTAAGCTAGTTCCTCCCATGGTCATTAATGTAAGTGGTCGAGCCTTTTCAACATGCTGGCAGGCTAGTTCCTCTCATGGTCGTTGATGTAAGTGTCCAACATGGTGGCAGGCTAGTTCCTCATATGGTCATTGATGTAAGTGTAACATCCTTTCCAACATGGTGGCATACTAGTTCCTCCCATGGTTGTTGATGTAAGTGCTGAGAGCCTTTCTAACATGGTGGTAGGATAGTTCTGCCCATTTTCTTTGATGTAAGAGTTGGAGCCTTTTCATCATGGTGGCAGGCTAGATCCTCCCATCATCATTGATGTAAGTGCTTGATCTCTTTTGACATGGTGGTAGGTTAGGTCCTCCCATGGTCATTGATGTAAATGATGATCCTTTCTTATATGGTGGCAGGCTTGTCCTCTCATACCAATGGATGTAGGTGTTGTGTTATGTGTATATGGGTTATCCTCTATGTGACGATGAGATGATATGAAGATGATGAGGGAATAGTAGGGTACACAGGTGTTACAAGGCATGTAATCAGTCCTGGTATGCTCCTTCAGGTTTTGCAGTGGCATATAATTAGTCCTGGGAGATCCTGCAGGTTTTGTAAGAGGCATATAATAAGTCCTGAGATGTACCTACTTGATGGCTTTCTCACATCAATCATGAATACCTGATAGAGGGCTAGGCCTACATCTAGCATGAAAAAGGGTAGGCATTGTAGAAACTTCTGATGACGGATAGTATGGGATGATGATTAAATTATAAGAAAATGATGGCAACAGCTATGATGAAGAATCTATGACTCTGTGATGATAAAAATGCAATCAAGACCTGACCAAATGTGTTCATGACTATGTAGAGAGAGAATACCTTCCTAGTTAAGAGGGAGCGTTGATGTATTTGTAAATTCGGAAGATATTTTGATGTATAATATCATTTTATGTTGTTGTACCCCCATTAGGGATGTGTGTTACCCCTTTACGGGATGTCTAAATTTTGTATAGATGTTGTGATACAACGTCTGTTGTAAGTTGGGGAAATAGTCCCTAGTGTAATGTCATGTAATATGTAATTGTGGTCTCCCTAGGAGAAGTGGGTCCTATGTGAGATGACATGTAGGCTCGATTCTTATATTTGGTCAGTGAATTGAAAGGGTATAAATAGGGAGGCGCTCTCCCTCATTTATACATACCACACACACTCTCTAAGTATTTTGAGAGAGAGATACAATCACTACAACAAAACATTGTTATTAGCGTCTCTTTTAGATTCCTTTTTAGCGTCCACTATCACTTTTAGTGTATTTTTCATCATTTTTTGGACAAAGTGGACACTTTTCCACGAGATGACGCTTTTAATGACGTTATTTGCATCTCTTTTTAACATTTGGCACTATTTTGGACACTAATTAGCATCCCAATTATCTTCCTCATTAGAATCCCAATTAGCATCTCAATTAGCATCCATATTAGCGTCCCTTTTTAAAAGTTGGCGCTATTTTGGATGCTAATTAGCATCCCAATTAACATCTCAATTAATGTACAAATTAGCATCCCAATTAGAATCCCAATTATCATCCTAATTAGCATCCCAATTAACATCTCAATTATTGTCCCTTTTTTAAAAGTTGGCGCTATTTTGGACAATAATTAGCGTTCCAATTAATGTCCCAATTAGCATCCCAATTAGCATCACAATTAGCATCCCAATTAGTGTCCCAATTAGAGTTCACAAAATCATCCCATATAATGCCAAGAATAGCCTTAAAAAACATCATTAATAGCATAGCACCATATATTAATCTAGGGTTAGGGACCAGAATTGCACCATGAATTTTGGCAAGAAAAACATACAACATAGTGCCAAGTATAGAGCCAGGAATTGCGCCTAGAAAACATCCAACATAGCTCTAGGTATAGATCCAGGTATAACACCTGGAATAATGCCATAAATTTTGAAAGGAAACACGCTAGGAATTGCACTAGGCTTAGAGCTAGGAATTGTGTTAAGAAAGTGTCTCACATAACGACATATATATCAATGGCAATGTCAATGATCATGATTCATCATGAAAAAATGATCATGATTCATCATGTCAATGTCAATGATCATGACAAAATTTTAGATTTGTTTGTTCAAAAAAGAACATTTTTTTAACATTGAGTTATTCCATCTGTGTAACAAGTTTATCAAACTTCTCATGCAAAATTTTGTGAAACACTTTATCATAACATAAGTTCCAAGATTTGCATTTACTCTTTGTTGTAAAATATAGTTTTTCCCTATATTTTCTTATTATATCATTGCTGGTTTAAGGTTTAAGTAAAATCGTTTTTTTCAAACTCCTCACTAAAAGACTAGCTAGGTTGTCTCTAGGCCAATGCAAATCAAGATTGGCTACCCCCTTAAATTCCGTAAACTCACAATTGATTTTTAAGTTCATGAATATAGGACCATCATTAAACCAATTGTAGGCTTAGGAAATCAAACAAGGCATAAAAGAAGTCAACAATTGAGTCTAGTACTATTGTCCCATCCAAGTGCTTGAACCTACAATCAATTTAAGTTTCAAACTCTGTATCTTTGACATCTTGGTTAGTTTTACATGGACCACAAAAGTTATAATGAATACATTGAATTAAACAATTTCCAGAGCTATTACCCTATTTTATTTGAGTGGGAATCTATCCTTAACCCAATTGTAGGTTCAAGCAATTGGAAAGGGAAACAACAATGTCAATGGTTGAATTCTAGTTCGCATTGTACAATGATGTATCGATATCACACATCATTATATTGAATTGAGTGGTTTATCACCTTGAATTATTTCACAACCTTGAGTCAACTAGGGAACTATTTAATGGAGTATAGAAACTATTGTAGGGCTAGTATCAATTATATCCTATTTCTTTTGTTATTGGTACATGATGCACATTGTGGCCGAAATAAACTATTAACAACAATGATACCACATTCTCTTAAAGTAATTCATTGTTTGTGGTCATATCCTGTTGAAGCTCTGTGTATGATTCTTGCATGCCAAAGCAGCTAATAGATGATAAGAATTTTATGAGCTTGAATAGGCTATAGCCACCTTAGTCCTATGTCTTCATAATATCATATTTCAATTTTTCTAAAATGAAACTATAATGTAACAAGGGTCATATAACTTTTATTAGTGATAAAAAATTTAAGTTGTTGTTTTGTATTCTTTTTGGTTTTGTATTCACTACAAACAACAAATTTATTAATGGGAAGGTATCCTCCAACATAATTGAATTTTGTAGGTTTAATTCACCCTTGGTTGTGTAGATGTTCCCCACTATTTTCTATACTTTTGTCTCTTTGTTTCAGCTACTCTTTATTTCTTTGTTTATGTTACATTAATAGTTATAGTAATAGTTGGAATTTGGCTTTAGAAACACTACACGTTGCTATTAGAGCTTCAATCAATTTTCATTTTGTTGTATAGTTTCAAAAACAAAACAAAAAAAAGGCCAAGGAGAAAATCCTACCATATGACCAAGGCAGAGTTGAATGAGAGTTTCATAAAGTTTATAGAAGACATGAGGTACATGACGCAACTACATGAGGTAGTTTCATAAAGTTTAAAGAATACACGAGGTAGATTCATAATCTAATTATATGAAACTAAATGAAGAAAGACTCATAGACACTATTACATGTGTAAATTGTTCCAAATGAAGAAAGATTCATCATCACCATCATTATCATCATCATCATCGACATCATCATCACCATCATCATCATTAGCATCATCATCATCACCACCATCATCATCGCCATCATCATAATCATCATCATCATCATCATCATTTCCATCATCATCACCATTATCATCATCACCATCATCCTCATCATCATCATCACCATCATCACCATCTTACTACCGACACGATTTGTGGACTTGAGAATAATTTCAAGGTCAATGACCCACATATTTTCTAGAAATGATATGATAAATGCATATTTGATCATGATCATCAACATCATCATCATCATCGTCATCATCATCATCATCTTCACCATCGTCATCATCATCATCATCTTCATCATTGTCAACATCATCATCATCATCGTCATCCTCATCCTCATCATCATCTTCATTGTCAACATCATCATCATCATCATCATCCTCATCCTCATCATCATCTTCATTGTCATCATCATCATCATCATCTTCATCATCATTGTCTTCATCATCATCATCAATATTGTCGCCATCATCATGATCATCATTGTCATCATGATAATCATTGTCATCATGATCATCATCTTCATCATGATCATCATTGTCATCACCTTCATCATCATCATCATCATCATCATCATCATCATCTTCATCATTATCATCGTCGTCGTCATTACCATCATCATCATCATCATCCTCATCATCATCATCATCATCACCATCATCATCATCGTCATCGTCATCATCGTCATCATCATCATCACCATCATCATCGTTGTCGTCGTCGTCGTCGTCGTCATTATGACCCTCTTTCTCATCAGCATCTTCATCATCATTGTCATCATCATCATCACCATCAACATCGTCATCACCATCATCATCATCGCCATCATCATCATGAAATTAACACCAAATTATCTATCATGATGATGTCCTAGAAAGCTATGCCTTATATCAATATTGAAGGCCCTTTAAGATTGCATATCGATTCAGAGAGCCCCTTCTACCTAGGCATATCTAGTCAAGACATGCAGGGAGGTCCCTATATTTAGATGTTGGTGGATGTGTTCACTAGTCGGATTTTCACGAAATTAGTGTTATGTTTTATCATGATCACAAAGTCCAACGTCCTAGCTTCTTTAAAAGTACACACATACATATATGTAGGGAAATAATATTTTAGAAAATCATTAATCCAAATATCTATAAAGACACATAAATCCAAAATATTCAATTTCTTCATTTTTCATTATACATTATAGTCATTTTTCATAGTCGATACATGAGCAGGAAATGACTCATCCTATGCTTGTCTTAGTAGTAAAAAAGTAAAGAATTAAAAAAAAAAAAACTTGCCACATCTTCAAAGTTCACCTAAGTAATTACCCTATTTTATTTTATGCTCCACATTTTCAACTCCACTTCATTACATCCTTCACTAACTTATGTAATTTATTTACCTTTTAGGTCTAGGGCTTGTGAATGTTCATGGTTATCTTATTTGTTGTTTCTTACTGTAACGTGTGTAAATATACCAAAGGAATATAGGTACAATGGTTGAAAAAAGATGTCGAATTTGTGGTGGAAGGAATTGGTGATTGGTGAGCCCATTCCTCAAAACCTCGGCCCAAAAGATTCCATCGTGAGCCCATTCCTCCATTTTCCAACAAGCCACAAAAATATTTCCTCTGTAAAATATTAATCGATAATTTAAGAGGTACCCAATTGTTATGAGGCATTTACAATATTATGGTGTCAGGGGCAGTGGAAAATTAATGGTGTTATGGAAATTATGGAAGAGGAGGACTGAGAGTGTATAATTCTTGTTGAGGATATAATTCTTGTTGAGGACTGGGAGGGTATTCCATATAGTATTTACGATTGCCATCAGGGTTTTAAGACATGGCACTGACTGAAAGACAAGGAGGAAAAATAACTGCTTGCAGATAATGGAGGATTGAATATCTTATGCTTGCCAAGGTCAAGGGATTTCCGTCATGGATCTCTAAGGTACACCGGTCTATTTTTCATCCCCATTTGTTGCCCTCATTTGAGGTATGCAAAGTTTGCACTTATTTGATTGTATGTGATGTATGTTGTTGCTATTATTGGAAATTTCCCGCTGGTTTCTTGTTGTTGATCTGGTTCGTGGGTTTGGTGGGGTTCCTTTGTGAAGGTAGAAAAACTGCAGAGGCATCCATTGATCAAGGTACTAAATATATTATTTCCTTTTAGAATGGATAGCCTACTATCTGTATTAGGACTGCACATTTTTTTGTTTGAGTGGTTGCAAGTAATATATGTCTAATTGTTTTTTGGATTTAAGGTTTTGTGTTATAGTTTCATCTTGCTAGCCATTTAAGGTTTATGTTGTATACTTATGGTCAAATATTTGTATGCGTGGATAGTCTCTACTTCTAGTACTTAGAACTTAGAGGGTTTCGAAAATTATATTTCAACAAAAATAAAAGTGCTAAGGATTTACCTGATAGACCCTCATTTGTGGGTTTCATTTCAATTGCTTGCAATTTCTGCTTTGTATATTGTCTAGGGCTCCATTTTTCTTCTATAATTATACATTTTTCTGGCTATTCAACTATCTTGTCCAGGCTCCATTTGTCTACCACTGATCCATGAAAATTAAAAATATTTTGGAGATTGGGGTGTTACCTGCACCCATTTGTGTTCATCTTGCATCCTTATCTTTCTCAGTGGCCTCATTTACATGGTCCTAGAGCTTCAGATAAATAGCATATAAGCCTGTTTCATCCTTATTGGTTTTTGCCTGTCTGGTTAGAATATGTGCTGACCTATGGGATAAAAGTGTCAACTTTAAATCCTTCCTCGAATTCATGGTACTTTCATCCACTATATCTTCTATCAGAATGTTGGCTGGTGGTTAGCATAGTTCAGGATCAATTCTTGGGTAGTGGTGACATCTCAATTAGAAATACAAGCCTTGAACCTTTTGAATTCTATCAAATAAGTCAGGTCCTATATAAATATGTTTAATGGAGACAATATAGTCAAGTATAAGAAGCTTCATTAGGCTTATGATAGAGAATCTAGTTAGCTAGTGACCGGTTCTGGGCTTGATTTCTAACTTCTCCAGTTTTAGAGCAGCCAATCGACTGGTCACAAGTCCCTAGATTTAGTCCTATGCTCTCTAGTTTTCACCTCTCAATTACTAAATCATACATGAGCAAATGCAGGTCGAAGTACAAATATTATGGGAGA
This sequence comes from Pseudotsuga menziesii, assembly GCA_001517045.1. Lineage (NCBI taxonomy): Eukaryota > Viridiplantae > Streptophyta > Pinopsida > Pinales > Pinaceae > Pseudotsuga > Pseudotsuga menziesii. The sequence goes on along the minus strand of LPNX010037769.1, from coordinate 364,952 downwards.
GCTACTAGTTCTCTTATATTTACTTAAGCTAGCCAAACAAAGAGAGGCTTAGGCCCTGAAAATATTAAGCGATTTTTCCCTAGTGATCAAATTCATTCATGGAAAATCTCAAATACAAAACCTATCCCTGTCTGCACTAGCTTATCACATTGAAGAAATTGCTCATTCCTTTGGTCACATTGGATATAGACATATTTTCAGGGAATTAAACTCTGTTGTGGGTTATTTTATCAAAACAAGGCCTGGAGTTTCCTTTGGATACTTATGTTCTAGAAATCAAGGTTGACAATGTCGAAACCCAAATTGGTGGGAATATCTTTGAATTTTAATGTGCTTGTTACATTTTTTATTTCGGATTACAATGGGTGTTGTTTAAGTAGTTTTTACTAAGCTGACTAAAAAAAATTCCCAGTCAACAAAAGAGTTTGGTAACCATGTCAAACGAATGATTTTATGAGTTAGTTTTTGGTGCACATGGAAAAGATCTTGAGTCTTGACCTAGATTTCTATCATGTAAGATAATTCTCAACCCTTGTGAAATGTTGGGTTCAAGGTAGTCATGCACACCTTTTATACTTACTGTAAGGGAGTCCTTCATGGAAGTGCATGCATCTCACTATTAGAGTAGCTCATCAGCTATAGCTGAGTGCTAAGTTATGGGTTTGATCCTTACACTTTCTAGTTTCGGATTTCACCAGGTAGTTTTAAACCCCATTGTCTACTGTGTGAGATATTTTCCAAGCCATGATTCACTATTGGAATCTAATAAGAACTTGTTTTGACTTGGGTTTTACCAGCTTGAAATGAAAACACTGATGTAAGAATCAAAATCTATGCCTACTTCCTTGAAAACAATGTTGAATTTTAATTGATCTCAAAGTGGACAATGATGTTGTATGACCATTTGATATAATTTATATTTACTGAAAGGCTTGGAATATTTGACTCATGGTCCAACAATTGAAGAACAACCTCCATATGTGATAATGGTCATGTGTTACGAAAACACAGCAAAAGCATCAATAGTTTCCAGGGTTTATGTGATGATAAGCATTGAGATTGTTTAAACATTGTAAAAATAGTACAATAGTACAACCTAGTACCTTGTTGTAAACAAAATTATTAGGCTTGATTCCCTTTAGATCTAAAGCTGCTTGAGATCTAACGGGCATCAAGCCTGCTGCGGCCGCGTTAAATGGCCTGCAACAGGTTGAATAAAGAACATAGCACCCATTAATGTTGTTGTTGTGGGATTATGAGCAATTGGATTCATATTCATTGTGTTTATGTCATCATGAGCATTGAGATTGCTTAATAGTCGTAAAAATAATACATTAGTACAACGACCTAGTGGGTAGTTTTATTTGTAAATAAATTGGCATTTTATTGGGTATAATAAAGAGAAACGTTTCTAGGTTTATTGTGGATATTTTCTCTATATTTTCTAAATTTGTGGTTTGTTTTCATATTCTTTACAATGGTATCATAGGTCCATGGTTATGGTGGGGTATCAAGGGTTTGTGGTCCTGTTTAGTAGTGTATACATTAAGATGAATTTAATCGAAGTGTTTGCAGCTCTGTTTAAGAAAGAAGAGTTCAATTTTTGTTAGTCAACTATTTTATGAATACCAATATCATTTAGTTACTTGGTTTTATTCATACTTGGAAATAAATTTATAATTTTCCCAGTGGTTTAGTGGATCAAATTTTATGTATCAACTGATTGAATTAGCAATGTGCATGCATATAGTGATTGTGAAAAATATTTGGATTAGCTTCACAGTATCATTTAGTTACTTGGTTTTATTTATACTTGGAAAGGAATTTATAATTTTCCCAGTGATTTAGTGGATCAAAATTTCTGTATCAATTGATTGAATTGACAATGTACATCCAGATAGTGATTGTGAGAAATATTTGGATTAGCTTCACAGTAATCTAGAATTATGCTAGTTATGTTAAAAACTAGCATTGTATAATTTAATGCTAATTGTGTTAGAGATAGATTATGCTTCTTGTTTTGTTATCATATAAATTGCAGAAAATAACTAACGCCTAAAACAACCCACTAAAAAATAAATAGGAGAACCAGACACAGAGATATTTGACACTGAGGTTATAGTGGAAAAACCCCTAAGTGCTCTAGAGTCCACTCACAAATGTATCTCTATATTCTCATATGTTGCATGTAATGATACAACGATACACAAGAGAGACACAAAAGCTTCAAAAATGTTTTCACTGACACTCCTCACTTTCCAAGCTTTTCTCATGCAACTTTTAAAGCTGGGAGAGTGAGAAGTTGCACCAGGAAAGGATATGTGAAACTTTTGTATTTAAACCCCTCCTTTGTATCATTACATAGGGTACATGAAAATATAAAGATGCATATTTGAGAGTGAGGTTTTTACCATATGGTATGTTTATGGTATGTTTTTACCACTCTAGTGTCCCATTGCGAAGTTCTACTTATTTATTTATGAATTGCTTTGGGCATTAGTTATTTTTTGCGAAAGCTTTACAAAGTGATTGTGAATAGTGTTAACAGGAGGAATTCTCAAGAATGGATGAAAATGAAGAGCTATGAGGAATCACTGCAATTTTCCTCCTTACACAGGAACAATTAGGGTGCTCCCAAATATTTCTTAGGTGAGTTCAGTTACATGGGTTGATGGTTTTATGCATGGGCTTTGGCTGGGTAAGGAGGCCAATTTCAAACCAATTATTCATAATCAATGAATATTATAGAGGAAGGATTTATTTGGATCTGAACATATTAATAGACATAGAACTGAATCATTCCATTTGGGTTTACAGAAGGAATGAGACCATTTTCTAATTGAAAGTGATACTTAGATTCATTGATTAAAAGATTCTATGGAGACAAAAATGTGGGGATCAAATGTCATGAGAAAAAGTGATTAATAATAATTATATCCATGTGTTTTCCAAGCACATGTTGGTCATCTAAGGGAACACTTGGGAACCCCTATAATTGGTTTGAGTACGCATCACCATCTTTATTATAAAATTATGAAAAATAAAAACGATAGTTAAAAATTTTTTTTTCGAAGTATGAGAAAGCTTACTATACTTGGGGCTATAGACCTAGCCTCTGTTAATAAAATCCCAACACCCCCAACGTTCTTGAAACCCATTATGTCCATTAGTCTCCCATTCATCTTACTACACATCTCCATGATATAATCACTAAACCTATGGCCCATATGATTCACTAACATAGAGATTTTATTACTTGATTAATTTTCTCGTGTCTAATTTGACCACTGTGAATTAAATGTTATCACTTAGCTATTGCAAAACAATCAGTGCAATAAAAAATTGTAAAACAACGTTTTTTCTGATGCCACAACAATCTTTTGTGATTGATTGAATGATTTTGTGTTGTCATAAATGAAAAATCATCGGTGGCCTCTTCTTCTACTTCGGCTACATTTGTAAGCCTTGATCTCATTTGACTGCTTTCCAAGTCATTTTGTCTCTTCTACAATCTTTCTTGAAGTGTACAGGCTTGTTACAAGAAAAACATTTCAACTTTGACCTCTTTGATGAACTTCTAGCGTTGTTCTCATTATTTAATCTGCCTTTGCCTTTGAATTGAGCACTAAATGCACTTTCCATAGTGAGTGAAGCTGATGCTTATTTTGATCTTGCCTCTTCTCCTATGGAAGAAGTATTGATAACTTCTCAAACTTATGTTCTCAGTTCTCCAAAATCAGATACAGGGACTCAACAAATTAATCAAGGGATGGTGACAATCTACACATCACTGAACAAAACCATATCTTCATTATCCACTAGCTTCTTAATTGCAAGTAATTGATCACTGACATCATTCTAATGTAACAGATATCTAGAGACTGACCCTCCTTCCTGCAACTTAGTAGAAAACTAAAGAATTTTCAGATCCACCCAGCTACTAATACTTGATACTCGTTTTTGAGATTGGTCCACAACACAAGGTGCAGTGAAATTTATTATTTCTGAAACTAATGTGTTTATAACTTACAGCTTTAGAAGCATTAATTCCTTTTTTATGTCTTTTGTCATAGTCTTTTGGATCATTTGTCGGCTTGTGTTCTTTATCTAAATTGATTTTATCAAGACCTATGAACTCAGTAATGGGAAGTACCTTATCACTCCACAACTTGTAATACTTTCCAGTAAATTTATGGACTCTGGAAACAATACATGATATATAACAACCATTCTTCAAACACAATCAAACCAACTAAACCAAATAAATGATTAAATTTGAAAATAACCAAACAGTGTTACTGTACAGGTTTCAATCCCTATAGTTTTGTAATAGAGAATCCATATGAAGTTTTATTAATTAACAAGGGAAAAAATACCTTGGAATAATTGGCTTGGTAACCAAGTCCTAGGAAGCCAAGTTCTTTATAAAAACCTCGCGCTAGTAATTTTTTTACAATCTCCCCACAAGGTATGAACATGTGGTAAAAAAGTGAAAAAGGGGCCTTGGAAGGCATGAATGGACTTCTGAACTCTGAATTTGAACAAATGTGTTCATATTTGGAGGCTTATTGAAAGTCCAACTAGATGCAATCTAGTTGGTAACAAAGTTTAAATCCTGAAAAAAATTGACAATGTTTATATTGGAAGTTATGTTTCTAATAGAAAAAGATGCTTCTGTTGATGGTTTTCCCATCCCTAGACATGAGCATTGAAATTTACCCTTATCTTTTCTCAAATAAAAAGTGTGGTCGGGAATAAGCTGGTAAATCTACTTTTCAATAATGTCATCCACTCTAATTTCTACTTAATTAGTATGATTTGGTGGTTGTTTCAAAGCATCCCTTTTTGAAAATATATGTTTTCAAGTTTGTTTTGATTGGAAGAGGGTAAAAGATGTTTAAAATTGTTGATGTTAGCTTGCATAATTGTCAGTCATGCTATCATCCAATTTATTACCTGAGATGGAATTAGAGGAAATGACCAAAAATGAACAAATCTTAGGTGGATTATCGGGCCTCCCAGTTCTAACTCAATTTGAGAAATTAAAATTGAATATTTTCTGTAAAAAATGTTTGTTAGAATTAACTTCATATTTGTTTTCCAATAGTGTACACTAAGATATTTCAACTTCCTTTGGTTCAGAGTAGAATAGATGCGATTGGTGCAGCTTACATTTGTACTAAAAAATCTATAAATGATTCTCGCAAAGTATATGCATTGGGCACTTGCCATACTCCTAGAATCATCCCTCCAATTGACAAGGTTCAAGTTGCAAAAATTGAAGAGCAGGAGAAACTTTTGCAAGCAACTGCAAATCTTGGTGAAGGTGAGGATTGGTTTCAAATGAGATCATCTATTTCTTTTCTTACAATGAAATTTAAGAAACAAAGTAACGTTTAAAATTATGTATTTCATTATCTACTTAGTATTCATGAGTTCCAAATTGTTACTTGTCCCTGATCAGAAAGAAGAACTTTGATTCTCATTTTTCCATAAAATTGTTATCTTTCAGGCATACTCTGAAAGTGATTACACCATGCCTGGGGGTGCATGGATGACCCTTGGTTGTGTCATGATGGACATATAGATGGGAAGCGACTTTCTCATTGATTGCTTGACCTTGTATGGATGATTATGTGGCATTATTCATTGGAACCTTGGTCACAGCAGAAGTGCATCAACTTGGTTTGATAAAAATATCAATGTTTAAATAAATAATTGTTGCATAAGTGAATAATGAAATACAATGAAGAATGGAATTTTGTTTATAGGTATTGAGGGAAATGGAAAATATAAAAGAGCTTTCACAACCAAATTGCAAAAGAGATGCTATCATCCATTTTGTCTGGTCATTTGAAACCCTTAACTGTTTTTCTGCTTCTAAAAGAAATTTCAAGGTTCATCATATTCTCTCTAACTCTTCATTTTTACAACTGTTATAAAAGTTCCTTGATCAAGTGAACTAGAAGATAGCACAGGGATATTAGTTCCTACATAAAGTTTCCTAATTAATGACACTTTATCAGGTATTAAATTTTAGTTAAGGATCAGACATCACTTAGACCTTGATCATCACAAATTTATGTTGCCGTATTCATCTGGCACAAATTTCATATCTTCTTGATCATTTACCTATGCTAGAATTCATGCTTAACTCTATATAGTATCTGATACTAGATGAAATGGGCTCCCAACTGGTCTACTACACTTAGGCTCCTCCATTTCTAAATCATCATACTCAGTTGACAGCTCTGGGGCATGTGAATGATGGACATCAATGGTTAGGTTTTATTTCCTTTGCTCTTTCACATGGATCTTCCTCTCACAATGACCTCTTCAAAAAGAGGCAGCTCCTTTTATTTAACTATAGGTGGGTCTTGTATTCCTATGGGGATGAGATAAAAAATGAATATGTAGTACAAACAACGTCCTCAATATGAGTGTTCTAGTTCAATATGGGATCACAACAACCACAGAATTTGCAACTAGTATTTACAACAAAAGTCAAGATAAGTCTCACACTAGGTTACAAACTAATTGGTTGAAGCAGCACTGTGGACCAGATAGTAGCTCTAATACTATAAGAGATTGCATACATTAGTTTGAATAATAGATTGCATATTGGATTTCCTTATTCACAACATAATCTACAAATAACATAGCATCCATTGTCTACCAACTTGGTATAGATTGTCTATCAACTTAACATCCAGGAAACGATATGTTAAACAAAGAATAAAAAATACAACCTAGACAAAGCATACTTAGTACCTGTCGTTTGAATGAGGAAATTGAAACATATGGATGATGCCATTCAAACTAATGTCTAGAGGAGGCCTAGAAAACACATTCTACAAGATTAACTAATGTTGGAGCTTGGGAGCCATACCTTCAACACTTCAATATGAAGCATGATGCATGCTTCAGAATTTCAGCGATGGTGGCAACTCTAAAACTTTGAAAAAAATAGTGGTATTCATTGATAAATAAATAATACATATAGCTAAACAAATATATAATACATAGAGAAATTATTTAACATATCCAATCCCTAGATACATTCTATCCTTTTCAATACCAATATTAGTATCCAATACATTGTCAGAGATCTTTGTTGAGTTGCTAACCAATGTATACCTTTCCAAGTTCTTTGAGAAAAGCACCAACATTTTGAACCACTATCTTTTCTAAATACTTTTGAATTGGATAAAGGCTAGAATATATAAATTATCCAAAGGATAATAATCATGACCTTTGAATTTAAAACTAAATTACAAAGGTTGGATCATGCATTTTGTAAGTAGAGAAATGTGTCTAGAAAATATCTCAATGTTAAAAAATACTCCAGCCATTTTCAGATTAATTTCATCTTCTAGAATTTTTTATGTTAGGGTTTGCTTGATAGAACACAATATCTCCCTCATCATTAACATAATGATCTTGTGACATGCTCTTCACCAAAGGTTCCACCAAGTGCAATGGAAGAGGACTAGACTAATTGGGTTCTTGATTGAACTTTCCAAACATAGGTTTTATTACTTTAGTGTGTGCATCAGATGGATAAATTAGAACTCCCAGTAGAATAATACAACTCTAGAAAGAACAATAAAATTTTATGATGCCACCATTTAGAAAGGACCAATTCTAACTCTAAGGCAAGGCTGCACAAAATTTTTGAGGAGGTTTTCATTGTGATGATGAAATATTGGCTTGGGTGGGGTTTTCGTTGGCACTGGGCATTTCTTGCGGGTCATAGTAGTTTCAAGTCATGACATGTCTAAAAGAACTTGAAGCCCTGTTTCTTTGGTATTGAAGTGTTATTATTTTGGTTCCCTTGGGGTTTGTTGTCTAAATAATATGCCACTTAAATGATTGGGGAGGAAAAACACCTTTCTTTAGCAGAATTACTTCAATCTAGCGAAGCATAAGTATACCACGAAAAAGAAAATTGATACTCGGTTTCCTACACTATGTGAACTCTTTTTTTTTCTTCCCCCCTCGAAGACGTGTTGTAAGTCGATATTTAGGTTTTCACTTTCAATTAATGTTCCTATCAACATAAATAATTTTATTGTAGAAACTATAGTCAAATGCTTTATTTTCTGCATATTCATGTCACTATGTTTGTCAACACTTAATATTCCCCTAGACCATGGATTGATCTAGTTAGGGTTGGTTACATTGGGTCACTATAGATAGCTTATTTCATAAAAATAGCTGAGTTTTTTTTTTAAATTTTCACAATCATGTTTACAAACAGATTAGCTATGCGTGCTATTGCTAGGGATCTTTGAGGTAGGTCTATTACAGTGGTTTATGGGTTTCCTTCTCGTTATGTTGTTTGTAGGCTTGTAACTAACATAAAATATACCTGGCTTAGTTTTAGTGAACTGTAGGGTAATGGTTGTCCCTACTGTCTATTGATAGCCTCGAGTTGAATTCTTGTTCTTGGGCCACTTTCATGATAAGTATACATTTTCCAGGCATAAACCTTTTTTGCAATCACGATTCGAAGTTTACAATTCATGTTATTCTTGGACTTTCAAATCAATTTTGATGGATTACTGCTAAGTTGTTTTTTCATATGTAGACATATTACTTTTTGAGTGTTGACATAGAATTTTTCTATCTTGAGTTCAATATTGTTATTTCTTAACAATTTTCTTCTTGGGTCTTTATCTCTGTAGTCAGATTTCACTGTAGTTTGTTTGTGGTACAACTGTCTTGTATGGACATCTTTGATCGGTTTGATAGTTTGATTTCCATTAAGAGTTACCATTATAGCATTCAATGTAATCTATGCCCACATACCATCAATAGATCTGTCCAGAATTACTTGTTAGTTAGATAACCATTAAGAGCTATTATTATAACATTTAATGTAAGCCAGGCTCTAATGCCATCAGAAAATCTCTATAGACTTGTTTTGTCGAATCAGCTCAAGGAATATTTTTCTAAGAATGAATCTCTATAATTTGAATCATGGGAGAAGTCATCTCACTTAAATAGACTATTATGAGTGTATAGACCTGAATACGATTTGTAGGAGATGAATTTTATGGGTACTTACTATCCATGACTGAATTTAACTTAAGCTTGAAGAGACTAGCTTGGATTTTCGTCTGTTTCAAAGTAGCCAGACTCACCTCAACAAATGACTTTGAGATGCCTGAGATAAGTATGAATCAGACTCAAAATAACTCTCCAAAACCTCACAAATAAAAATATTCAAAAAATACATAGTTTTGATCAAAAGTTTTCCCAATTTTTTTTAAAGTTTTCTAGATCCACATCCAGATTCTTAAAACTCCTGTATCTGGTATGAATTGACTCATAACTTTTTGCACCAGTGATATTTTAATGGGTCAAGTATGCCTCGTCTGAGTCATACTGGGAAGGTCCTCCTTCACTGGTATGTGAGGATAATTTTCTATGGTAATCCCTAATCTAATAAAGTTTGATTAAATTTCGTCTTGTAAAAGTTAAAAGTATCTCAAGGCCTACTTAAGAAATAGTTTTGCATGTCAAATAATTCAATATTCCATAGCGTTTGTTATTGTGATTCATTGGCCACAAGAGTAAGTGCTATGTGGCTTTACATTATATTGTTGTCTGAATTTAATATGCTTAAAACTTGTTGTTGCAATTTATTAGCCATAAGATTAAGTGTGATTCTCAAACATATTATTTACCTCTCTGTATAGTGGGAAATATTCACCCACAATCTATGCCTTTTCATTTTACCATTTTTCCTGATATTTTAAAGATGTTCTTGCTGATATGTTGTTTCATAGCACTGAAGACCAAGTTTAAAATGTTCGAAAAATATGTTGAGAATTAGTAAGGAGTACATATCCTTTAAGTTATAAGAAATGAATTTCAAACAAAACACCTATTATCATAGATTAATAGGTCAGTAAACAACATTGATATCAATATGATGTTTCTAGATAATATTATGTTATTAATCTTGGTAGATTGTATGTGTCACGCGATTAATAATAGAATGTTGTTTTCTGATTTATTAACTTTTTTGTTTTCTCTGCAGTCCCAGATTAAAAAGATAATGCAAGCTGATGAGGACATTGGAAAGATTGCACAAGCAGTCCCTCTCTTAGTATATGAGTACAGGATGCAACATATGCTTATTTATCAGATTCTTACTGTCACCTTTAGCTTTTTAGCATCTTTACTATATTTATATGATTAATTTGTAGCTCGCGGATGATTTGTAGACTCTAAAGCATCTCTCTATAGATAGTTTTAAGAACCTAGAATTTCAATTTTGTAAAACAACTTTTCAAGTATTGTAAATTCACTTTGAAGTCGATTTGTCAATTGCAACCAACCAAATGTAGGATCAGCATGTGAAATTCCTTTTCTTTGGAAATGCACTCATATATATATATATATATATATATAACTTCAGTTTATAAATAATTAGAATTGATTAGCTAGATAAGGCATCTGAGGTTATTCTTAGTAAGGAAGTTTAAATTAATAGATAGGATTTTTAATATTTTTAAAGTCAGATTAGTTCAGTCTTCTAAAACTTTTTATTTCTTGAAAAATTTAACCATAATTGAAATATATCTGAAGCATAAATTAAGTGTTTTGTATTATACCTATGATGAGTCTTAGAAGGTAACCGAGGAATATTGAGAAGACATGATGCATTTAATAGAAAAATCGATCTAAATTTAAATGGCAAAACATTTTTCATAGAAGTTCAACATCAGAAATGTCTGATCTGTAAAGTATGTAGGTTTTTTAGGAGTTTTTTGGAAGGTTAGGCTTGTCTCACCATGTTTTCATTAGGCTAAAACATAATGGTTTATATTTACATCTATGTTGCACTAGGGCTGGTGATGGTCTCAAACCACGGTTGGCCCTTCCTTAATGTTGAGGATGGCGGGATGGTAGGGGATGTTTGTTTTTTATGGGGATCTTCACCTATCAGCCGAGCATTTCCTGGAAACTGGATGTTTGGGGGGTCTCTCCATTGTCACCTGACATGGCTATCCAGAGTCCACAAATCCTTCTATCGTCACAAGGATGTTTTGGCTTATCCTATGTGCCTCTTAGTTGCCTAGCAGCCTAACTAATAAAAAACTGTAGTTCCTTATATGTTGGAAACCCATGCTGATTTTGTTTAATTAAACTTTATGCACGTCTTTGTAAATTATGTTTCTATTTCCATAAATATTTTTAACTGTTTATACAATAATGGTTCAAGTAAAAGGAATAAAAAAGAGGAAGAATATAGAGCTTGAAGGAAACTGCATGAATTTTTGTACATGACTTCAGTAAGCATCTTTTATTTTGGGCTTCAGTATGCAACATTTATTTTGTCTCTCACATACTTAATAACCATATAATAATGTACTAATAATTTATTACCATTGTACAAGGCTTCAGCATGCCTCATTTACTATCTATCCAACAATTACATTGTTTTATGCTTTTACATATTCAATTTCCAATAACATTTCAATTTATTTTAATATAAATTTGGCTTCCCCCATAACGCCAAATTGTGGGGTACTTCCTACCCATCTCCCAAATTCATGCATCAACATATACTATAACATAATATATTTCAAAATTTGACCAAAATAGGGCCTTTAGACCTAGATCATACTTATCTACTATATCCTTGGCATCCACACTAAGATAATTGTTTTTGATAGATCTCATATAGTGGTACACTTATGGTTTCTAGGGAATAGTGATTTTTGCAATCCCATTAAGCCAATTTCTTGAGTTTTGTTCAAAATCCCTAGAAAAGGTTTATGGATTTCATAACCTACTTGATCATATATTGTGAACTTATACAAACTATCATCTTTTGTCGACCATTAGATACTCAAAGTTGTGTATTGATCCTTTTTACCATTATAGAGGACTTTGTAAGTTAGGTTTCCAAATTATTAAAGGGTTCTAGCTCAATGGAAGAGTGACTGCTTTACATGCAGGAGGTTGGTTACTTGATTCCTCCTTGCCCTAATGATATTATAATATCGGTTAAAAACAACTAAATTAGTAATAAAAAAATAAGAGATAGTTGACCAAACAAAATGACCAAAACATCCTTGGTGATGATAGAAGGATCTATGGACTCTGGCTAAAAATGACTAAATTAAAAAGGAATTAAAAAGGATGCAACACGTGGCGTTAATGATGAAGCAAAACATGGCGTTGATATGGCAGAAAAATAAGACGTTAATTTGGATGCAAAACATGGTGCTACATAGGAAGAAAAATATGGTGCAACAATAGAATAAATATTTGGCATCATTTGGTAGCAAAACACGATGCAAAAAAGGAAGCAAAAATTGTTCCAAATTTGGAAGCAAAAATTGGTACATATTTGGAAGTAAAACATGGTGCAAAATGGGATGCTAAAGTGGTAGAAAAAATTGATGCAATATTGGATGCTAACATGGTGCTATTAAGGATGAAAACATGGCACTAACGGGGATGTCATTTAAGAAGCAAAAGCAGACACTCAGTAGGAAGCAAACTAGGGCATTATTTAGGAAGCAAACCTCGACATTGTTTAGGCAGCAAAGTTGGATGCTATTCTGGAAGAAAACCTCAACGTTACTTAGGAAGCAAAGTTGGACGCTATTCTGGAAGCAAAAAAAGAGATGCTATTTTGGATGTCATAAAGGATGCTATTTAGGAAGCAAAAAAATATTTTTTTGAGACGCTTTAAGATTTGTCCATGACGTGTCCCATTTAGCGTTTAGTTTGACCACTCAATGTAAAAAAAATTGCACTAAATGGGATGCTAATTCAAGGATTTGTTGTAGTGAATCAAAGGAGGAGAGAAAGATAGTTGCTGAACATTTCTTAATGCTTCTTTTTATCATCTTACTATTCTGAATAATTTTACGGGGTTTTCTACTTTATGGGTTTCCCCGATGAAAATATTTGTGTCTTTTGTATCTTTTATATCATATGAATTTTGTTGTACTTGTTATTATTTTAGATAAAGATCCTATATAATCTAATCAGATCTTAAGAAAATATAACAAGTGTGTGTTCTATGTCCTAATCGGTTGCTTATTAGGATTCATAGTGTATAAGAATGATATTACCATGCATCCTTTGAAGGTTCAAGCCATCATGAATCTTCCCCCTCAATGTACTCCGTGCCAATTGTAGAGCGTTCAAGGAAAGACCAATTTCCTTCATTGGTTTATCCCAGGCTATGCAACGAAATTCCATGGATTCTTATGCTTTCTTCATACCAACATTCCTTTTATGTGGGATGAGAAAGTGCAAATAAATTTCAATACATTGAAAAAAGATTTGATTTCTACTCCATTGTTGTCTCCTCTTGAATTCACAAGGGATTTTATCCTCTACACATTAGCTTATGATAATGCCATCATGAGAGTGATAGTCCAGGAAGACGATGCTCGTCAAGAGCATGTGATCTAATATGTGAGTAAAAAAAAAATTGGACCACCTTTATGTTACCCAATGAAGAAAAAATGGCCCTTAATATTGTCTTTCAGTACAAAATATACGTAATTACATTCTAATGAGACAAACTCATGTCATGGATGATTGTAACTCCATGCGTTATATCTTGATCCTCTTCCTTGTCCAAGGTTTTGCTATAAGTGGATTTTTTTTCTTCAAGATTATTACTTGGAATTCTTCACATACAAAAGAAATAAACCTTTGGTGTTAACTTCCTTGATGGTAGACTTCCCCTTGTCTTCTACCTCACCCCTTATCACAATAAATCTCCCTAATGAGTTCTTATTCATCATCTCTACTTAAGACCCTTGGTATGGGGGCATTCTTCTTTACTTGTGCATAAAGAAATTTGGGCCCCATTTAAGTAACGAAGATCATGATCGCATCGAGAACTAAGTTACTCGATATTACCTTATCGATGATTTCCTGTACCACCACGATGTAGAGACAATGTTGCACCATTTCCTAACCCATGATGAATCCAAACAAGTCCTAAATGACTGTCATAGTAGAGCTTGTCGTGGCCACCTCTCCAGTTTGGATACCGCTCAAAATATCCTCTGATTCGATTAATTATGGTGCACCATATTTGTTGAGTCTATTCATGTAGTTAAACATTGTCACAATTTACAACTCTTTTCCACAAAGGTAAGGACACCTCCTACACTACTACATCCTGTTGTCATAGTCGATTCCTTAAGGAAATGGGAAATCGACTTCATAACCTGTAGTGCTCCTTCGTATAGTGACCATAAATACATCATTGTGGTCATTTATTACTTCACTAAGTGGGATGAATCCATGCCAACCTTCAATTGTAAGGTTGAAACTAGAGATCTCTTCTTTTTCAACCATGTTATCACTTGTTTTTGTGTCCCCCTCTAGATAGTCTCAAACAATGGTTCTCACTTCGAGGATGTTGTTTAGACAGAGCTCTCCACCATGTTGAAATTTGAACACCAATATTCCTCACTTATTACCCTCATGTCAATGGTCAATTTGAGGCTATTGACAAGATCCTCATAAACATGCTCCAACTAATGGTGGAAAAACACAAGACAAAATAGCACCACTTGCTCTTTTTTGGACTCTAGGCCTATCAAACATCAAATAAAACACCACCAGGTTTACCCCAATTCATTTAGTCCATGATGTGAATTCATCTCTTCCCATTGAATTATTTCCATCCCTATTCCTTGTCTTCGAGCTTCTACCTGATACTTAACCATTGTAAAAATGCTTACTTATGCTTTATTAAACCAATTAGGACCATTGCACTACTCTCCAAATGATCGAAGAGGATAAGACCCGGTAGAAGTCCCATTACGACACCCACATCCACCCACACACCTTTAGTGAGGGTGGCCTTCTCATTATCTATGGAAAATCTCATAATAAGACTAGAAAAGGGAATTTGGAATCCATGTGCTACGACCCTTATCTCATCCATCAATGTCTCGACAAGGGGGAATATATCCTCGCTGACTCCAATGACTCTTGAAGAATCCCTACAATGGGATCTACCTCAAGATATTTTATCCCTAATTCTTCCCATGCATATTGACTTACCTCCTATCTACTCTCAGTGTATTGAAGCATACTGTTATCTCCTTGTGTGTGTTGGTATCCGTCATCTCAGCCTGTGTATTACCTAGTTATTGTTGGAGCAGGATCCCGCAGCTACAGAAGAAGCTGCTAATTTTGGCGGAAAGAGAGAAGTTTAGCGGAAAAAGGACAGGGCAGAGCTACGACGGTGTAGCACGTTTCCAGCTGGAAAGCAGAGCCGGAAACCATGACTTTTGGGATAGAAAAGTCAAGGAGGCAATGGTACCAGAGCGGCCGAGAGAAGAAATCTCAACCACTGCATTGAAGGCAGCGGCGGAAGACAGGAGGGCTTAGTGACCCTCATAAAGAAGAAGGAGCAACGAGGCTCAAGCATTGAAGGCGAAGGACAGAAAGAGAAGCGGTGCATAGTACCCATGGTCAGTACTGGGAAGCATGGAAGACTGTAGAGAGCTGCGGTGTGACGGGAAGCGGCTACCTCAAGGACAGAGAGGACCGACTGTCACTATTTAGGGTATGGGTTTACTGTTGGGACAGGCCCACAGTGTTGTAATGGCACGACCTTCGGGCTGCCTATAAAAGCTTGCATTTTTGTATTGTAAAGGGTTGGTTGGGTAGCTAATCAATCAGTAGATAGTCGATCAGTTGATAGTCTTGTAGATTCAGGAATCAGTCAGACAGACTGCGTTGTAACGATCCAGACACATAGTCGTCTGTGAGTCATCTGAGTCTGTATGTAATCATTTGCAGAGAGAACAGAGAGGGAAGGGATATAGAGAGAAGATCAGAGATCTAGGAGAAGCTTTGCGCTGCAATTGTAGTGCAACAAACTGTGCTAACTTCCCTCAAGATATATAATAGAAGCACAGTTTGGTGGACGTAGCTCCCAGCCCGGGGGTGAACCACGTTAAATCTGCGTGTTATGTGTTGAATGGATGTGATTGTATTTGCTTATTGTTACTAGTTATTATGCATGTAATGATAGTGGCAGTAGACGAATGTATGTATTGTTTCGTTCATAATATTGCAAAAGGCTAAGGATAAGTCGAAGTATTGCAGTAGGTTGTTTAAGGATTCTTTCACGTCTGTCACTAATTACCAGTTACTCACAATAGACTTCTGAGAAGTAGAGTGTCGCACATCGGCACAATCAACGTTAAGAACGTAAAGTCGCAGTGGTAAGATATCGCAGAGAGGCGATATCGCATCGGCAGAGGAGCTGCGATGCGAGATACTGCGAGCTGAGGGCTTAGCGTTGAGGAGAGGATGGGTGTTCCGCGGTGCGCAGAGATGCAGTAAGGATTGGAGTGCTGCGAGTAAGTGGAAGTTGTGCGACGTGAGAGGAAACCGAGAAACCGGTGCGGGGTTGAGTATCGCATGGGTGAAAGTGCTGCGAGTAGAAGGGGGCGTGCGATGCGCAGAGCTAGTCGACCTAGTAGCGCTCAGGAGTAAGGGGAAAGAAGTAGGATGCGCAGAACCTGGTCCAAGACACTTGAGTCTTGGCCAACCCATTAGATTCACTTCGGGTGAGACTTCAGATCACTTTGTGGTCTGTTGCCGAAAGGGCCAGTGAGTTTGGGGTGTTGTTGATTAAGTATAGTAAACCCGGGTCTGCCCATGCAATCAACAAATGGTTCCGTTGCCGGTTTAAACGACTGGGAGTCCATGTTCTGTTGGCATCCTACGTGAGAATAATTTCACCAGTGGATGGATTCAGACTTAACGAAGTTCGCCAAGAAAGAGAACAGAAGTCCGAAACTAAGCACAGAGGCCTGGCTAGAGAAGCACATCGCTTCAGACATACACGCTATATTTTTTGTCACCTATGGAAACAAGCTTTTCGATTGGTTATCCAAGTTGATAGATAGCAACACCTTCAAGAAGAAAAGAAACATCGTCTGGACACCAGATCTGATTCAGACCGTACAGAACCTTGACAACCCGATTACGAGAGCAGTGGACTTCTGGCTCACCAGTGTGCTAGAAGGCTACGTTACAGAGTTTGCAGTTGACCAAAGAAAGATCTTCAGTGCCGCCGAACGATAATTCTTCAAAGGATATCGTGGTAAGTACCTAAGATCTCTAAACTTGTCCCTTAAGAGGTTGCTATATGAAAAGGGAACAATGGATCTAGTCTCAGACGAATGAGTAAACCTAGTAATGTCACAAGAGTTTGAAAGTGATTTTGATGACATTGGACGAACCCGGAGTGGAAAGAAGTATAAAGTAGCATCTAGTTCTGATATATTTGAAGACAGTTCAAACAGTACTAGACAGCAGAGCCCTAACACCACTGAGGAACCAAAGGGGGGTATCCCTTACCACCCCTATACTCCACAGAAGCAGACAGGGACTCAGAATAATCCCATAGGCACTCCATCTAATAGCTCACAGTCAGTACCTACTCCCGTTACAGCACCTTCACCTACACCGCTGAGTGGTAGTACTCCAGTCAGTCAAAACCCACCACAGAGAAATATAATGGGAGACGACATGAAGTTACCTATTTTCAAAGGTACCGGAGCAGAAGACCCAGAACAACACTGGTTCCTATGCGAAGCTATGTGGACCATTAAAACAATCAACGATGATAACCTTAAACTTGTACAGTTGGTTACCACACTTAGAGACAGAGCCTTAACATGGTACATAAAGTATACTACACTACCTAAAACGCTCGCCCAGGTCAAGAACGCCATGATTAAAGAGTTCAAGAAACCTAAATCCGAGTCTCAGTGCATTACAGAGCTTAAAGATATTAAACAACTACCATCAGAGTCAGTATGGGATTTTGACCTGAAATTCAAAGCTCTTATAGACCAAGTAAGTTTTGACTTTTCACCAGAGCAGCATAAAGAGTGGTTTATCGCAGCGCTGCTCCCTCACATCAGAATGCCACTAATGCAACAGAAACTCACTACTCAAGATGAAGCGCTGGAGATGGCAATGAAACTAGAGGCTTCACCTCTAGCAGAAACCAGTACAGGGATGACAACTCTACAGACCCAGTTGGCCAACCTCACCTTATAGATACACGAACTTAAAAAAGGGAAAGAGGCTATGCAAGACATATGGTGCATAAAGTGCAGAGAACAGGGCCACAGTAAAGACAACTGTCCAGTCTTTGCAGAATATTTAGCGTCAGGGGCTCCTAACCCCTTACCACGAGCACGGGGGCCATGGTGTGAAATATGTAGAACTCAAGGACATCCACCTCAGCAATGCCCTTTGCTTCAAAAGTATGTCCACACACCCAAAAATATCTATTGTATTTTCTATAAATCCATCGGGCATGATCCACAAGATTGCCGAGCGTATGATCTCCTGTCAGAAAGAACACAGGATGTATACAGAGTCCAAGCAGACACACAGGGTCCAGCAACAAGACCATAGCCAGCTCAGCCGTACGGAGGCCGAGGTGGAGGATATAGAGGACGAGGCCGAGGAGGAGGCTTTGCAAGAGAAGGAGGTTTTGGTCAAGGTCGTGGACCAGTCACTTGTTATAATTGTGGAATTGTCGGACACTATGCTAGGGACTGCCAGAACGCCACTACTACTTGTAATTACTGCAAATCCTACGATCATACCATAGAAGAGTGTCCCATGTTGATAGCTAAGATCAGAGATCCTAAGCCAGTTGCACACCAGAATATCCAGCTCATCGCTGCTGAACCTAAGGAACCAGAACCAGCAGTTAACATTGTGACACGGAGCGGTGCTTCCACCAGTGGCACATCGCAGGAGACCGGACAGAACACAAGCCAGGGGTGGGTGCGCAGAGCTCCTACTAAAGCAACTGCACTCAACCTACAACAGAATAAGGAGACCTTTCACGAAGCTAAGGCTTCCTTTGAGGAAACTCCACTAGCAGGACCACAGGTATCGCCGTCTAGGGGCGTACCGCAGCAAGTACCTTGTAGCAATAACCCCGAGCAGGCACAGCAAGCCACAACATCCGGAAGATGTGATGAGGATGAATCGACAGGAAGTATACAAGCCTTCCTGCACAGCTGCTTGAAACTCCTGAGAAATGATAAAGCTGTTGGTGAGCTACAGCGTATGATAGACCAGTGTCAGCAACCCTCTCTCTCGGACAGTGCACACCGCGCTGTCCATAATATTACAAGACATGCAATGACAGGAAGAGAGATGAAATTCACAGCCCAGATTGGTGACTTCGAAATGGATGAGGTTGTCTTAGACCTAGGATCAGAGGTGAACGTTCTAACCAAGCAAACGTGGGAACAGATGGGTAGTCCTCAGTTAGCTCTATCGCCTATCCACCTGAGACTAGCTAATCAGCAGCGAGTATCATGATTGGGTCGATTATCGCAGGTGCCAGTTGATATTGACGGAGTTTGTACTTTTGTGGACTTCGAGGTCATAGAAATCATTGGTGACAGTCGACCATATCCAGCACTACTGAGTATTGATTGGGCAATTGGCAGCAAAGCTGTCATTGACCTAAAGAAAAGACAGATGACCTTTGGGGATGCGCGGATCCGGGTCATCGCACCGTTGGATCCTTACCAAGGACCTAGATATATCGAACCTATCCGAGCAGAGGACGAGGCACATAATATGGAGAGTCTCTACCAGATGATAGCAAACCAGAATGACTATATCAATCCCACTGCAGAGGGGCACATTAGTTGGCAATGCGACAGTTCATGTGCTTCGGATTCGGATGTTGGTCTAGAAAACTGGCAGAACAGACTCTACGAAGTATCATCGCGCAGATGTGCGTTTATAAGTAAGTCACTGCGATGGATTGGTGCCGAGATCGCTGAGACTCCATCATATCATAGCTTGGCAGACATCCAAGATTTTCTCAAACAATTTGAGCAACAAACCCCCCCTGAACAGAGGATCGCAGCTATGGACCTTGCAGTTAGAGCCACACCTGCAAGATGGTGGTATGCGCACAAAGAAAACATTGCATCATGGGATAACATCAAAAGACTGATGGCAATCAGATTTTCCAACGACAGAAGGTATGCTCAGTGCAAGTACACAGGAGAAACTGACCCCAGGGTACACATTCAGACATGTGAACAGAACTGGTCGAATGTTCCAGAGGATGAATGGGTTCACAGATTCATTCACACATTGGACACAATTCCAAGGAATTGGTATACAGAGACCGAGCTGCGAAAGGGAACAGCCACATGGCCGCTCATGACAGACAGCTTCCTACTTACCTTTGCATTTGAATCAGAACATCCAAGTGTTGCCCAGGCCTTAGATGTCATCAAGACAAAGATTTTTGAGGACCACACTATCTCAGTACCAGTCCAACCTGAGTGGATTACCCAGCTAGAAGAGGCATTGGAATTCTATAACTTTACATCAGAATCAGAGGAAGCGGATGAGGATCCTCGCAATACCAACATTCCAGAATCAGAAGGCACTCGTGAAGTGGAGGGACCACAGTTAGAAGTTCCAGCGATCACCGAACCCATCAAGATTAAAAAGGTCAATATTGGCACAAACGAAGAACCTAAGTTTGCCTCTATTGGAGATTACTGGAATGATGAAACAGTAGGACAGATTGCAGATCTGCTACATGATTATCAAGACCTATTTCCCACCAAGTTCACGGAGATGAAAGGAATAGTTGGAGACTTGGGAGTCATGAGGATACCACTAAAAGAGGATGCTAGACCAGTTAAGCAGCGTCCATACAGATTGAACCCGCGATACAAAGAAAAGTTCAAGGACGAAATTGATAAAATGCTGGCAGCAGGCATCATTGAACCAGTAGAGGAAAGCGAATGGGTTATC
This sequence comes from Pseudotsuga menziesii, assembly GCA_001517045.1. Classification (NCBI taxonomy): domain Eukaryota; kingdom Viridiplantae; phylum Streptophyta; class Pinopsida; order Pinales; family Pinaceae; genus Pseudotsuga; species Pseudotsuga menziesii. Next base: position 344,111 of record LPNX010037769.1, on the reverse strand, counting down.
CCTATGGTAGTGCAAGAGAAGAAGACGAAAGGGGACATCAGGATCTGTGTTGATCTGCGAAAACTCAACGATGCATCACTTCATGATCCATTTCCAACACCGTTCACTGACGAAGTATTAGACAACGTGGGAGGACAAGAGGTCTACTCCTTCACTGACGGGTTTTCAGGCTATCACCAGATCAGAATACACTCAGAAGATCGATCCAAGACTACATTTGCAACAGAATGGGGCTCGTTCCAGTATACGGTAATGCCCTTTGGTCTTAAGAATGCACCAGCTATATTTTCTAGAGTAGTAGTTGCTGTATTTAAAGAATATATTCATAAATTCTTGGAAGTATATTTTGATGATTGGACTGTATTTGGGTTAATCAATAAGCACATAGGCGATCTAAGACTGATGTTAGAAAAATGTAGGCAGTACCAGATCTCTCTAAACTTGAAAAAATGTATATTCTGTGCACCATTTGGTATCTTGGTGTGTCACATTGTTTGCAGACAAGGCTTGATGGTAGACCCCGCCAAGATAGCTATCATTGTAAACCTTCCAGCACCTAATTCAGTCAAGCAACTGAGGACAGTACTTGGTCATACCGGCTACTACAGAAATTTCATCAAGGGCTACGCAAAGATTACAGCGCCGATGGAGAAACTGTTAAAAAAGGATGTAAAATTCCTATGGAACGAGGAACGCCAGAAGAGCCTAGACATACTTAAGGAGAATATGGTCACAGCACCCATCCTAGTATTTCCGGATTGGACTAAGCCTTTCCATGTACATGTGGATGCCTCCGGCATCGCATTAGGAGTCGTCTTAACCCAGCCAGGAGAAGGGGACCTTGACCATCCCATTGCATATTCCAGCAGAAAGTTATCCACAGTGGAAAAGAACTACACCACAACAGAAAGGGAGGGTCTCGCTATAGTATATGCACTACAGAAGTTCAGGCCCTATCTACTGGGCGCCTCGTTTAAAATATTTACTGATCATTCCGCATTAAAGTACCTAGTCAATAAACCAGTGTTAGGGGGAAGAATCTGCAGATGGTTACTCCTCTTCCAGGAGTATGACTTTGAAATCATTGTGAAACTAGGCAGACTAAACGCAGGACCCGATCACCTGTCACGATTAGACTCAGGAGAAGAGCCCAGTAACCTAGAAGACAATCTGCCAGATGCCCCGTTGTTTTCCATACAGATTGCAGACGAGTACTATGCCGACATTATGCACTTCCTCACCACAGGAGACACCTGCTGGTAGTGGCTCGGGGCGAGCCACAAGTAAGTGTTAGGGGACTGTTGGAGCAGGATCCCGCAGCTACAGAAGAAGCTGCTAATTTTGGCGGAAAGAGAGAAGTTTAGCGGAAAATGGACAGGGCAGAGCTACGACAGTGTAGCACGTTTCCAGCTAGAAAGCAGAGCCGGAAACCATGACTTTTGGGATAGAAAAGTCAAGGAGGAAATGGTACCAGAGCGGCCGAGAGAATAAA
>LPNX010037769.1:309299-342327 GCA_001517045.1 Pseudotsuga menziesii | reverse complement strand
GAAGCACAGTTTGGTGGACGTAGCTCCCAGCCCGGGGGTGAACCACGTTAAATCTGCGTGTTATGTGTTGAATGGATGTGATTGTATTTGCTTATTGTTACTGGTTATTATGCATGTAATGATAGTGGTAGTAGACGAATGTATGTATTGTTTCGTTCATAATATTGCAAAAGGCTAAGGATAAGTTGAAGTATTGCAGTAGGTTGTTTAAGGATTCTTTCACGTCTGTCACTAATTACCAGTTACTCACAATAGACTTCTAAGAAGTAGAGTGTCGCACATCGGCGCAATCAACGTTAAGAACGTAAATTCGCAGTGGTAAGATATCGCAAAGAGGCGATATCGCATCGGCAGAGGAGCTGCGATGCGAGATACTGCGAGCTGAGGGCTTAGCGTTGAGGAGAGGATGGGTGTTCCGCGGTGCGCAGAGATGCAGTAAGGATTGGAGTGCTGCGAGTAAGTGGAATTTGTGTGACGTGAGAGGAAACCGAGAAACCGGTGTGGGGTTGAGCATCGCACGGGTGAAAGTGCTGCGAGTAGAAGGGGACGTGCGATGCACAGAGCTAGTCGACCTAGTAGCGCTCAGGAGTAAGGGGAAAGAAGTAGGATGCGCAGAACCTGGTCCAAGACACTTGAGTCTTGGCCAACCCATTAGATTCACTTCGGGTGAGACTTCAGATCACTTTGTGGTCTGTTGCCGAAAGGGCCAGTGATTTTGGGGTGTTGTTGATTAATTATAGTAAACCCGGGTCTGCCCATGCAATCAACAGTTATTTACCTTATTCTTATTATCGTCATCGATTCCCACCATGTTTACTAGGGGTTTTTTAAATGTATTTATTTTTCCTAATGAATGGGATGAGGGTCCAGGAATTCCATAGCTAATATAATTATTTTTACTCGATGAAAAGCACATTCTCAAAGCTTAATAGGGTTTCAATTTCGGAGAATTGGGTTTCAAAGTTTATTATGGAGTTGCAAAGATCTTGCTAAGGTTATTTGCAAGTTGTCAAGCTCTAGAATTTCGGCTCTTACAATCGCGTCGAAACTCCAATCTGCAGGTATGTTTATACTTAATTATTTTGTTGGGTTTGGTTTCCTGTCGTTAAAGTACTCGTACCATGAATTGTGATTGGTGTTTTAAGCTTTACATATCTATGCTTTTTAGGTTAGTTTTTACAATACAAAATCTATTCAATGTGGTATGATATTTGACATTTTCTAGTTTCAAGATTTGAACTCTGTATGGCTAAGTAATTTGGAGTCCAAATATCCAAAGATCCTCAATAACTCTCCAAAGAGTTTTTCCAATGATAGTCAAAACATTTCGGCAGAAGTAAATGTTGAATTATTGTAACTTCGAATAATATTCTAAATATTTTTTTTTGTGGTCCCTCATGTTCCTATCAGGATAATCACTTGTATTTACTTGCACCACGATGTTCGTATCAAGAGAGTTACTAGAAGTCATGAGGAAGTCCCCTCCATTGTAAGTCAGGTCATTAGTACCCTAGTTTTAGTTTCTCGAGCCTACATAACTGAGTTAGGATTACTCAATCCTACATAACTGAGTCAAATATTAAGTGAACAAAAGAATATAAATAGAGGGAGGCCCTCCTCATTTGAGACACACACACTCACTTGTGTAGTGCATAATATAGAGAGAGAAATAGTTGCAGCTCGAGAAAGAGGAGGATCATTTTTGGGTTTTACCTTTTATCTTTTGGGGCATCTATATTGAGGAATATTTTGCTTGGTTTCTCGCATTAGGGTTTTTTGAGGATAAATATTTGTGACCTTTTTTGTGTGGTTATGTGTGTCTATCTTTCAGTGATCGTTTGGCTTATGGTTATGCTGTTATGATGCTAAATGTTTTAAGATCTGATATAACCATTAAAAACTTAACATGGTATAAAATACACCCTGAAATAAGTCATTGTGAAGCCGTAATAGTGCTACAACTACAACTATTGAAGATTAGGGTTTCATTCTTGAAAACCCTAAAATACTAAAACTAGTAGTTTCAGTATATTCGCTATATCATGAGATCGGACAAGGATCAGGAGCCAAAACTTTCATAGGCGAAGATATATTCTTGATGTACACTATGTACAAGTTTCAGCCTTAGATTTGCTATATTGTAGGAGATATAATTCCTCCAAGTTAGGGTTCCAGCCTCTCTCAAGATTCATCCTTAAACAAGTGACCTAGGGAGAATTTCTATATCTCGAGCTATGAAGGTCCAAATGAAAATTTGAAAGATGTTACAAAAAGGGACTAGGATGTAATTTTTGTGGTAAAAATTTCAGACCTAGAATATGAACTAGTGACACGTGGAAGTTCATACAAGTTTTATATTATGAATAGTCCTTAAATAAGTCACCTTGGTAAAACATGCATAAATCCTAACTGGTGAAACCGATTTTTCTCAAACCTACAGTTTTGGATAGAGAAAAAACGAGGCTACCTCAATACAAAATTTCAAACATAGAGGAGTAGTAATTTCAAAGATACCATAGAAACAATATCAGGCATTCTGCATAAGAAACTGAAGAAAACGAGGGCATCGGATTTTTGCAATTCTGATCACAATTTTGGGAAAATGAATATATTTCTTAGCTCTCCTTCAGGAGGCACATCTTTCTATCCAATCAGATCTAAAAGATTCCAAGTTTTGAAAATTAGGGTTTCTCTGACAAACCCTAGATCATCGAGATCTAGAACGAGGATGAACACCTCAAATCAGTAAGTTCTAATCTTCTGCCATTTACATTTGAGGTTCTCATTTCAAAATGACATAGAACCCCAGCTTGATGACAAGCCTGGTAAAGGTGGAAAAAAAAATTGAGCATGGAAGCATAGGATTTCACTGATTCTTGAAGAAAATGAATTAGACACCTACATTAGTGGAGAGGTTAAAATTCTAAAGGGAGATTAGGCTAAATCCTTACATAAGAAGAAACTCGACTCATAATAATAGAAGAGAAGATGGGAGCAACTGAATATCAAGCGCTCATGATTCAAAGAAGATCCCTCAAGCGATGAGGAATATGAAGAACTCAATTCTTGAAGAACCTCTTATCCATCTTAGCATTTGGATAAGAAATGATGATGTCATGAATGAAGAAGATGATGAAGCAAAAGAATCAAGAAGGAGTCTACCCATGAAATGAGGAAAATATAAGTATTCAATTGTCATTTCATGATATTGTTTTATATTCAGTTGATTTTTTATGCATGATAGAATGTTTGCATTAATGACAATATACTACTAATATGCATGTGATGGGTAAGTAGCTCATGGTGTTATACAACTCTCCATTGCTACTTATCTAGAATGAAACGTCTTTACTGACATATTGGATCAGTGCACAATATCAATGATGTCATGGTAGAGATGGAAGGCATCTAGAAAGTTTCTGTGAGATATGGATGAATGTTGTATTGGCTAAACAGTTGAATGATGTGTAATAATTTGTTGTTATACATATGTTCTATGAAATGGTTATAACCCTGCAACTGGTGCATTTGACTTGTAGGAAAGGTCATGTACAACCACCTACAAGAAAAGGAGGATGAGTCTTGTTCTGAAGAACAAGTGATGACAATTCAAGATTCACTCCAATAAACATGAACCTGAAGCTCCCAAGGTTAGAGACATCGTGACGGAAGAAAAATATTTAGAGAGCAGTAGATCCACCTCGAAATATGAAGACCACCTTGGGTACGAGAGATAACTCAATATTAATAAAATTATGGAGAGACTTCCAAACCAAACTAAGAGGCCTCAGACACACTCTAGTTGTGTAACACAGTTGGGTGACATCATTGATGCAAACTCTTCCAGCTATGTAAGAAGCTATGATCAAAGAGTAACAGTTGATCATGAGGACTGATATCTATGATATGGTTCTGAGACCTGAAGTGAATTATGTAGTTTATTCCATATGGATCTACAAGAACAAGTGTACAAAGAACGGTTTTTGGTTTGTCTCAGAAATAATAGACTATGGCATGACATACTCTATTAACTAGACACACTTCTTAAGTAGAAGTATATATCAAGCAAGAAGCACTTGTACAGAATATGCTTTGTACGAGCTCAGAAGGAACCCATAGAAAATCACATCTAGGAGCTTGATAGATCACCTAGAAGTGATGAATATCTTAAAATTTGCTACAAGGTTGAAGATACAAACCTATAGAAGACAACAAGCTCACAGATGGGTGCAAGAGGAAATTTTCAACAAAGTTTAAAGTTAAAGGGATCTTGGTATCTAGTAACCTGAGATGGATACATAGTAGCATAGGATGCTACCTACCACTCCCATAAATAATACAGAGGGAAGATGATGCTCTGCTTCAGGGGAAGTGACTACAAAATATCTCTAAGTTCGACATGGTATGACATGATTGATAGCTTCCTAATAGATCGAGACTTTACCAAGAGTAAAGTGGGTTCAAACCTTCAAAGTTGAATGTGAAAGACTAGGATATGTTGATGACCTAACAGAATGATGGATGATGTTTTGCGATATACTAACTAAACTGGAAAGAAAGAGCATGGTATATTCTAAGTGGACTTGCAAGACAAAACATGTTTCCGATGGAAGGAAATACTTGTGGCTATAGGATTCTCTCAGAGAGAGAGAATTGATTATGAAGAGACACTTTCTCCAAGAAGCAAGGTGCAATTCCATCGGAACTGTCATGGCACTTGCTTCCATGATGAAGTGGGATCTACACCAAATGGATTTAAAGACAAGCCTTCCTTAATGGTATGATTGAGAAAGAGGTTTACATCAAATAGCGACAAGGATTTGACGTTGAAGACAGATGGACTCACATATGCAAGTTGAAGAAGGCCCTGTATGGCCTGAAGCAAGGATAGATAGTTTCCTTAAGAGCATGGACTTTATGAAGAGTAAATTCATTCCTAACCTTTAATTCAAGGTTATAGAAGATAAACATGTCATACTATTACTATATGTGGATGATCTATTTCTGATAGGGAATGAGAAACACATTGTGGGAATAAGCTTGCTGAATAATTTGAGATGAAAAACCTTGGTCTAATGCATTACCTCCAAGGTCTTGAAGTATGGAAGAACTCATAAGGAATATTTCTCAATAAGGAAAAGTATGCTGTGGAAATTTTGAAAAGATTTGATATGTTGGAATGTAAAGCCATGGCCACACCCATGGATTCCAACTGGAAGTTGTTAGCTGATGACTCATCAGAGTTGGTGTATGTGACTCACTATAGACAGATCATTTGGTCATTGCTGTATCTAACAAATACCAGACCATATATTTTTTTTCTATGAACACCTTGAGTCAATATCTAGTTCAACCTAGACGTGTTCACCTAATACTTGCAAAACACATGATGAGGACTATATACTTTGGTCTATACTATGATGAAAGCCATGATTATAGATTGTATGGCTATACAGATGCAGATTGGGCTGAAAGTGTCTCAGACAGAAGAAGCACATCAGTTGGATGTTATAGTTTGGGGTCTGCTATGATTTCATGGTTTAGCAGGAAATAGTTCAGTGTTGCTCTTAGAACAGCTGAAGCAAATTACATAGCAGCTTTCTCTGCTAGTTGTGAAGCCATATGGCTTCGGAAGTTGATGTAAGGTTTATTGGACACCCAAGTGATTCTATGTGATAACCAGAGTTGTATAAGATGACATAGAACCCAGGGGGAGAAATGATGTTGTGGTGGGATTGTATCATTGAGGGAAATTTGTCCATAAGTGATCTGGTGACTTTGGTCCTTGAGAATGAAGACAGATCGTATCATCCTGGGACATTTATCCAAAAGTGATCCAATGACTTCGGTCCTCAAAAATGTGGTAGGATTGTATCATCCTTGAACTTCTGCTCAGAATGTATCTTGAGGATTCGGTCCCCAAGAATAAAGTGGGATTGCATCATCCTTAAAATTTAGTTCATAAAGGTATCTAGAGACTTCGGTCATCAAGAATGTGGTGGGATTGCATCATCCCTAAAGCTCGGTTCATAATGGTATCTGAAGGCTTCAGTCCCCAAGAATGTGGTGGGATTGCATCATCTCGAAACTTTGGTTCAGAAAGGTATCTGGAGGCTTTGGTCCCCAAGAATGTGGTGGGATCACATCATCCCTAAACCTCGGTTCAGAACATGGTGGGATTACATCATCCATGAAATTTGGTTCAGAAAGGTATCTGGAGGCTTCGGTCCCCAAGAATGTGGTGGGATTGCATCATCCATGAGCTTCAGTTTAGAAAGGTATCCAGAGGTTTTGGTTCCCGAGAATGTGGTGGGATTGTATCATCCTTAAAGTTTTGTTTAGAACAGATCTGATGACTTTGGTCCTCAAGAATGTGGTAGGATTGCATCATCCTTGGACTTAGGTCCTAAAGTGATCCGTAAACTTTAGTCTTCGTACTATGGATTGTAGGTTGTTGTTGATAATGATGATGTTACTAATCGAAAGATCAGTGTGATGATGATGATGTTACTAATCGAAAGATCAGAGTGTGATGATGATGATGTGACTAATCAAAATATCGGAGTGTGATGATGATGATGATGTTATTGATCGAAAGATCAGAGTGTGATGAGGATGATGTTGTTGATCGAAAGTTTAGAGTATGATGATGATGATGATGATGTTGATTGAAATTTTAGAATATGATGATGATGACGTTAATCTAAATTTCAGAATATGATGATGATGATATTGTTGTTGATCGAAAGGTCAAAGTGCCAATGTTGTTCATCGAGTGGTCAAAGTGTTGCTACTATTGAAGATTGAATATGACAAAAAAGCTTTCAATGATCTATAGATGTATCACCCTGATGATGTTGATGATGCCCTCTTTCTCTTATTGACGTTATTGTTGTTGTAGAATACCCTTCTTGTTAAGGGGGAGTGTTGAATTATTGTATCTTTGAAGAATATTGTAAATATATTTTTTAGTGGTCCCCGATGCTCCTATAGGGAGAATCACTTATATTTATTTGTACCCCAATGTTCCTATTGGGATAATTACTAAAATTCATAAGGAAGTCCCCTCCGTTGTAATTCGGTTCATTAGTACCCTGTGTGTGGTTACTCGAGCCTACATAACTGAGTTAGGATTACTTGAGCTTACATAACTATGTCAAATATTAAGTGAACGAAAGAATATAAATAGAGGGAGGCGCTCTTCATTTGAGACACACACGCTCACTTTTGTAGTGCATAAGAGAGAGAGAGAGAGAGAGAGAGAGAGAGAGAGAGAGAGAGAGAAAGAGTTGTAGCTGGAGAAGGAGGAGGATCAGTTTTGGGTTTTACCTTTTATCTTTTCGGGTATATATATTGAGGAAGCTTTTGCTGGGTTTTTCCCATTAGGGTTTTCCCAGGAAAAATATTTTTGTTCTATTTTCTGTGGTTTTTCTTGTCTATATTTCAGTGATCTTTTGGCTTATGGTTATGTTGTTATGATGATAAATGTTTTAATATTTGATATAATCATTAAAAACTTAACAGTAAAATTTCCATCAGAGTGTAAAATGTAGTAGAAAAATGTAAAATTGAGAAAAACCATCTTTGGATCTTGGATTAAGAATTTCCCAGAACACTCCTCCTAAGTTTTGACCTTCGGTCTCGCAAATCTGCGATAGAATTACAAATTACTACTGGTTCTGCCATGTTAGACCAAGGCTAATCATTTCTGATCTGAACTTTAGCAGAATATTCTGAGCTTGGTGAGTCGTGTCGAAATCAGGTGTACTCTTCAAAGTTTTGAACTCAAATGCTGCATGGATCATATCGATTAGTGTTTGTGTTTGTGTATTTTCTATGCATCTTTTAGCCATTGATTTGGCAAAAAATTTAGTTAAATAAGGTAGGGAATCTATAATCTAGATATCAAATCAAATGGCTCAATGCTCTAGTATTTTACTTCTTCCTCACCCCTTGTTACTTCCTAGTTTTTGACAATTGAAACTTAAAAGATTCATGCTAGTCATGTGGTGTGATGCCTGATCTCTGTAGATTATTAGATGAAATTTGATATATACACCATGTCAAAAACTTGTTTGAGTTTCTTAAGCTGTGTGGATCCTAAAAGCCCATGAATTTTGTGGCCATTCCAAATATGATGTAAATTCCAATTCATCTGAGACCATCAGGTTTATTCTTTACTTGTGTACCCCTATATTAAATTGTTAGGTATTTCCTTCGCTTTATGAACCCATTTTGATATCTTGAAGGCATTTAGTGAAGTTTTTCATTTCTTCTTGTCTTACAGGCTCGCTTCCATTATATTTGTGAACGCTGAAGACTAAAGTTTTAAAACCAACCATGTGAAGATGCAAGTAACTTATTGTGTTGTCTTGGCTTTCCTTTTCTAAAATTTCCAATCTTAAAATTCTATTAGGGTCATATGCCATGATATCAGAGTTCCCTAACTTATTGTTCTTACTATTTAGTGTTTATTCACCACAAAATTGGTGTTCACCATATGTGGATTTCTCATAAGGGTTCATGATTCTAGGAACATTTTGAAGTAAAACTTTAGGGAATATTCCTTGAAAATTGCTTAAGATGGTATGGTGTCTAAAAGGTATTGAATCCTGTCGCCATTCTCAATATCTAACTGTTGGTCTCTCTTTCAAACAAGGTCTTTCTCTCCTTGTACCTAATTTATGAAAACATATTTTTAAATGCAGGATACTCTCGGAAACAAGGAGTAGCTTCTTATTTTCTTGAACAAGTCAATGCATTCTGATCCTTTATGAAATTTTCCATGTTAATCATTCTGCTTAACCATCCCCATGTAGTCATGCATTAAATGAGTTTGCTCTAGTTTTGATTGTGGTTGACTTGTTAGCTGACGAGGTCTTCATATAAATGCCTGACTTTGTAGAGTTGTATGAGTATCATCTAGTGAAAACGTGGACCCTATGAATGCATGGGATCTCATCTCTTTATTTATTATGGTTTCTGTCATGAAAATAAGAGCATTAGCCAAAAAAATTGGGCAACCATGCTTGTGTGTTGGAAACATGTTTATGTACTTGGGAAATAATAATTTTTTAATGCCAAAATTTCTATCTCAATTAATCGTATTCACATGCTTGGGATTTTATGGGTAACTCTTCTTGTTGCAAAAATATTTTATTTTTCCTAATTTCTCTTGATCTCTCCAAAATTTTTAGATTTTTTCAGGTCTTTCATTTTTCTAAGTTTTTTCATGTCCAAGTTTATAAGTGCCAAGTTTTGTCCATTTTTTCCCAAGTTGATGTCCCCAATATCTTTTTTTATAATGTCATGTCTTGTGACACTACAACTCAAATTCTTACCATCCTAGGCTCTGCACAGTTTAATGTTTCCATATTGCCAAGAAAATATGCTTATCCCACCTGAAACTCGGTGATGAACTGTTGTCTTTGCATCTATTTGTTGTTCTATCTTTAGAAGGGCATTGAAGTATTTGAACTTGATATTCACTCCTCTTATAAATTTCCTATTAAGATGTACCAACACTAAATTCATTTGTTCTATTAACATGTTTCATTGTGCGTTGGAAATATAAAATGTGAAAATACCTTTCGAAATTCCTTGTGTAGTGGAGACTAGAGTTGTAGTAGTAATCAATATAGAAATTGTTTTGGAATTGATGGCAGAGAATTAAACGAGCATTCATTTATTAGTGTAAACATTATATTTTTTATGTGTAGCTCTTCAGTATTGTTAGGGCATTACGAAAAACTATTTATTCAATCTAGCAACTTTTCCTAGTTGGAATTTCAGAGCTTTACTACCAAAATGAATTGCATGTTTCTGTCATAAGGGTGCTATATCACCATATGGTTGTTTATTTCTGTAGCAAGAAACAATAATTAAATTTGTACATTTATTTAGGAATGCTTGTTTTCATTTCCCATTATGATCTTTTTGACCTAAAATTTTCCATCCAACTGTAGTTGTTGCTTAATAATTTTTGTGTTTACAACTTTACGACTTTACACCCATTGAATTTTGAGCCTGAAATATTCACATTCCAATAACATCCCCAGCACATCTGTAGACATGACTAATATCATATTAGCTCTAAATTTTGTGCAAGAAATATGACATCCTTGTGTATCCCCAGTCCTAATGCAGCAAACTTGTTGTTAAATGTAGGTTTTCAAACATTCACACTATATGCCCTCTTATGATACACAATGTTGCGACTCAGATTAAACATGTAAATTGTTTTCAAGAAAGAGCATGAATGGATCCTTTCATTATAGATAAATCTTGGCTTGTAAGACAGAATAAAAAATTATATGTTGATACTGATCATGTCATGTTGAAAATTGTTCAGATTTTTCATTTGGAAATTATCTTGGTTAGCTACACAGTACAATTTCTCTGAATCTTGATACTAATGGCATTCTTGTGATAGTCCAGAGCTCGCTGGATACATAATTCTTCACTGAATATGGTGATGAAAACGGATACCATATCTTTGTCTAAATTCCTAGCTTATCTCGGAGTATCTGTGAGATACCACAATGACTAATTTGCATATCAATTGTTGTTATTATTATTATGTTTAACAAAAAATTTAGATAGTGAAGTTGATGGCTCACATGAAACTACACTTTTATTTAAGGTGGTATGCAATGGCTTTAGTTAGTTTCCTTTTCTCACAAAATTTCATTACTTATTGTAGTGACATATGTAACAACAAAGGTGGATATAAACCATTCTAGGAGTCATACCACATACAGTTTCCTCCCTATGATATTTCTAGGAATTATGTCCTTACATAAATGTATGGTTCTATAAAATAATTATCTTACTAAAAGTAGTATTTTTAGGGATTCTAAACTTCCTTGTCCTTAACTGTATTTGAATCCACAACGTAGTTATTTACTATTTGTGCAATATCATAGTGAAATAGATTAAAATCAAGGATATGAGTTTACTTACACTACTGACATCTTCAAAGCATTAGTATGATGTGAATTGGTGGAAAACATATATATTGAGTATGCCATCCGTTATGGCGATGCATCAGTTGATCTAAAATTGATTGCCCAATGTTGGGATGTAAGGGTTTGGATTATGGTTAAATGTTGTCATTGGTATTAATAATTCCTATATATTTTGTTTTAGGATTAAATATGAATCCTGGAAGATAGGGACCTTCACTATGCATAGTTGAGGTAAGACCTTTCATGACCTACCCTGAGCAGTGCTCAGTTAAGACCATAAATATCACAATCCTCATTGGCGAGGCATTATCACATGGATTGTGTTTTTTCATCATATATATGTTATTGATCTTGTCACTTATGAATAATGAAGATTATACCCTTTCGTATGAATTGGATGGTTCTTTCTATGACACTTATTGTACTTGCAATGAGTGGATTCTCAACCATTAGATCCAATTCTAGATTAGTGGCCCATATATGGTATTAACAATTATACATAATTTTTTAATTTTTTAAATATGCTTCTTTAAAATGTCATTTATTATTCATTCATTCATTTTTTCTTGTTTTTAAAATGGCATTTATGAATCATTCATACATTGTGCCCACTTCTTTAGTCCATTCCATATTTTTTCATTACTTGATGAGATTTTGCCTTAAGCTTGTAACTTCTTAACTTCCAATGCAAGTTTCTCCAACTCAATTTATAGGTTTAAATTAGTTTTATGATGGATTTTCTCTACCCACCTTCTTGTTCTACACCTAGTATTTGAAATGCAGTTCTAGGTCCATGATTTTGCTCAAATATATTATTTGTTCTTACTCTTACTTAGCATGGTATCTTATCCCTTTGCATACATCTCTAGATCTATTGCACCAAGTGAATATTTTGTATAGTGGGGAACCTAGTATTTCTTATGTATGGATCCATTCCAGCTTCAATATTCATAAGTTCAACTTTCACCGAAGGTAGTGAGATCAATTTACTAATGTTATGATTTGGATGAAGGCAGGTTTGGATTTCCAACTTGCATTTTTATATTACATTCCATTTGTTTCATAAATTTGATTTTGAATATGTGAAGGATTGATCTTTTGTACACCCACTAAAATTTTGGCATCTTATTTTGTTAGAGGACTTGGATGGTGATACATTATATTTTTCAGCTTGGTATTATTTGATAGTTTTGTATAAATTTATGTTTTGATGTATAAGGTGCTGAAAGATAATGGGAATGTACAAACTATTGGATGTGTTGAAGATGGAGTATTAAGAGTATTAATTTTTTATTTTCAATTATCAATTGAAATATCCTTGATCCTTGTTAAGTTGCATGAGATTTTCCTATTTCATGGAAACTCTTCTCTTTTGATTGACTTTGAAACTGATGTGAAAACCATGTTTTCGACAATATGAAAGAATTAATCCCAGATGGATTCAATAAGTGAATTGAGTGGGTTTGAGGCCAAAATAGAATCAATAATTATGGATTAATTTTTATATTTTAAGACTCCTTAATGGGATTGAGACTATAATGTAATTTGCAGGTTTGTTGAAATCCAAGGATCTCTATTTATTTTTGAAAATATTAAGCATACATTTTGTTTTATGTTTTTGTCCTCTTTTCTTAGCAAACACCCAATAGTCATAAGCATATGCTTGAAGACTTGAAGTTTTGAACTCATGGGTACTTAAACATCATGACTTTGCTAATGCTCTATTGCATGTGCATTGGGTTCTAAATTCTGACTTGAAGAGAACATTGAGAACGCTAAAACGCACTCATACTTATTAGCATGGGAAATGAAAACCTGGAATTGTTGCTGCTCCCAATGGCCTTGGACTATATTCCATCCATTGAAGTATTTGGTTTATAAGATATGCTAGTTTCTTAGAGAATTTTGAATTGTAAGCACCAACAAACTTGCAAATATATGTATAGATATTTCATATTTTAGTGGTATGCTTATTTTCCATGTTGAATATGCTTGAAGACTTGAATTTTTTAACTCATGGGTACTTAGACACCATGACTTTGCTAATTCTCTATTGCATGTGCACTGAGTTCTAAATTCATACTTGCAGAGAACATTGAGAACTCTAAAACCCACTCATACTTGTTACCATGGGCACTAAAAACCTGTCATTGTCGCTGCTCTCGAGGGCCTTGGACTATCTTCCATCCATTGAAGTATTTGATTTACAAGATATGCCAGTTTATTAGAGAATTTTGAATTGTAAGTACCAAAAAATTTGCAAAAATATGTATAGAGATTTTAGATATTAGTAGTATGCTTATTTTCCATGTTGAATATGCTTGAAATATTGAAGTTTTGAACTCAAGGGTACCTAGAAATCATGACTTTGCTAATTCTTTGTTGCACGTGCACTAGGTTCTAAATTCAGACTTGCAAAGAACATTGATAACTCTAAAACCCACTAATACTTGTTACCATAGGAACTAAAAACTTGACATTGTCGCTGCTCTCGAGGTCCTTGGACTATCTTCCATCCATTGAAGTACTTGGTTTACAAGATATGCTAGTTTATTAAATAGTTTTGAATTGTAAGTACCCACAAATTTGCAAATATATGTATAGATATTTCAAATTCTAGTAGTATGTTTATTTTCCATGTTGAATATGCTTGAAGACTTGAAGTTTTGAACTGATGGGTACTTAGACATCATGGATTTTCTAATGCTCTGTTGCACGTGCACTGAGTTCTAAATTCAGACTTGCAGAGAACGTTGAGAACTCTAAAACCCACTCATGCTTGTTACCATGGGTACTAAAAACCTAGCATTATCGCTGCTCTCGAGGGCCTTGGACTATCTTCCATCCATTGAACTATTTTTTTTACAAGATACGCCAGTTTATTAGAGAATTTTGAATTATAAGTACCAACAAATTTGTAAATATATATATATATATATATATATATATATATATATTTCATATTTTAGTAGTATGCTTATTTTCCATGTTGAATATGCTTGAAGACTTGAAGTATTGAACTCATGGGTACTTAGACATGATGACCTTGCTAATGCTCTATTGCATGTGCACTGGGTTCTAAATTCAAACTTGCAAAGAACATTCAGAACTCTAAAACCCACTCATACTTGTTACCATGGGCTCTCAAAACTTGGCATTGTCAATGCTCTTGAGGGCCTTGGAATATCTTCGATCCATTGAAGTATTTGGTTTACAAGATATGCCAATTTATTAGAAAATTTTGAATTGTAAGTACCAACAAATTTGGAAATATATGTATAGAGATTTCGAATTTTAGTAGTATGCTTATTTTCCATGTTTAATATGCTTGAAGACTTGAAGTTTTGAACTCATGGGTACTTAGACGTCATGACATTGCTAATGCTCTGTTGCATGTGCATTGGGTTCTAAATTCAGACTTGCAGAGAACATTGAGAACTCTAAAAGCCACTCATACTTGCTACCATGGGCACTAAAAACTTTGCATTGTCACTGCTCTCAAGGGCCTTGGACTACATTCCATCCATTGAAGTATTTGGTTTACAGGATATGTTGGTTTATTAAAGAATTTTGAAATGTAATTACCAACAAATTTGCAAATATATGTATAGAGATTTTATAATTTAGTAGTAATGCTTATTTTCCATGTTGAATATGCTTAAAGAATTGAAGTTTTGAACTGATGGGTACTTGTTGGTAGGTGTTTTGGGTAAGTGAGTTGCGCAATGTCACAGAAGCTATGCAAGCTCATGCGACACAGTCCAAGGACAGATTAGCACGATGGGCGGAAGGATAACCACTTTTGAATATTTAATGTATTAATTGACCACGTTTTATGGACATAGGTCATTAGTGGTTTGAACTTATATAGAAGTGGAACTTTGATGTAAAGGCGAAAGCCTATATATAGAGCTATCGTTACAATTGTAAGATAAGCAGGATAAGAATCATGATCAACATGATACAAGCCCAATTCAATATCTGAGAGTGATCAATCTGTTGCGATCTGTTTATGGTCTTCATGAGTCTTCTGTTTTGAACAATCTGTGATCTGTCTGTGTCAAATACTGGATTTTGGGATGTAATCAGTCTCCTGCTATGGAGAAGAATTATTTGTTTTGGATCTATTGCACAGAATCAATATGACATGACAGTTGTTGCCTAAATGTTGTCCTCTATTTTCCTGTTTTCTCTGTTGCAATGTCAATGAGAAATGTATTGAATCTATTTATGATTTACTGATGTTGCTACAATGAACTGATGATGTGATATATCCCAATTCTATTGCAATTCTTATGAATGATGATGAATCTTATTAAAGTTGTTTTATGAAAGATACTACTGCGATAAATGAATGATGTGATTTGTTAGATTCATTGTTGTGAATATGAATTGTAATAACTGTCTTAGTTATGTCAACTGACTTGGAGTAAGCTGATAGTTATGCTGTCAAAGCTATGGATGCCATATATTCCCTTCTTATTGTCGAAAACTTGGTTCTGATAGCTCTCCCTTGACCACCTCGGGTGAAATTTCATCCACTCTGCGAATGTTGTTGGATAGGGTAAAACTTGTCTCGGCCGATGCTCAGGGAGATCGCGCTGGTTGGGCATCGAAATAGTGAGAACCCTTTTCAACAAGGCTTTGTTGGTGGTTTTTTTCCAACAAATGGTTATGTTGCTGAGATATAGTTGTGATTGAAAGGAGGATATGTTTTAGCATCTGACTCAACTGGAGATCGAGTAGTGGTTTGGTCTAAAACTGTGAGAGTTTGTTGAAACCAAAAATTAGAATCCAAAGATGTCGATGAGAAATTGGTTCGAAAAATATATTCACAACTGCCCTCATGAATGGTTCTTCTATGAGTTTCCTATCATCTTGCATGAGTGGTTGGTGAAGTTCAATTCTAAGAAGATAAACATCCAAGGAGGAGAGCAAAAATCTTGGACTCTGCAACTGATCTAGGAATTATAAAAAATAGAAAATAAGGCATCATGGGCTATTGAGGTGTGGTTGGACAATATCCTGGAGGGATACATTACTGAGTTTGCAATTGATACCAATAATTCATTTAGTGAAGCAGAAAGGGAGTTATTCAATGTACCATGAGGTAGATTTTTGTTGTCTCTGTAGCTATCTATTAAATAGCTTATCTGTTAAAAAGGTATTCTAAATATGGACCAAGAGTAGTGGAATCTGGTGTGTGGAGGTTGTAGACACCACGACGAAAGGGGGGAGACACATGGAAAGGTAAGGGCTAGATGGGAATGATTTTTGGTGAGATTGTGAAGTTCACCGAGGAAACAAGTGGTTGTACAAGAGGAGGAGCAAGGTTTCGAGAGAAGAGAAATAGGATAGGAGAAGGTCTTGTTGTGATCGAAGTGCAATACCACGAAGAACAACCACACAGGACAAAGCAAAATTTCAGTGATGACGAGGATGACCTCGTCCAAGCTACACCTATAATAACAACAGGATCGAACCCCAGCAGTAATGTGTCCACACCTCTGCACACTACTCCACCACCAGGAAGAAATGCACATTCTACGTCAACTTGCCCAATGTGTCAACATAAGTCTAGAAGTAGAGTACCATCTAGCGGAAGAAGGCCTAGAATGGAGGGCAACGAAATGAAGCTACCAATATTTCATGGAAATGACACTGATGACCCAGGTTAATACTGGTTCTTATGTAAGGAAATCTGGACCGCCCGATAGACTGTGGATGACGATGTTAAGAAAATCCAACTGGCAACCACCCTCAATGGTCATGCACTAGATTAGTACATGAGATTCATGTTGGTTCCTCAGTGAGGTATAGAAAAAACATTGGATGAGATCTATAAGGGGTTATTTGAAGAATTCAAGAATTCAAATTCTAAGGGTCAGTACAATACCAAGTTGAAAGAAATCAAGCAGTCCCCCAATGAAACAATTTGGGACTTTTCTCAACGGTTCTAGACATTGATGGCTCGAGTCAACTTCCAGATGAGCAATGTTCAACACAAGGAGTGGTTCATCACCATGCTTGTCCCACATATTAGACAACTGCTAATGCAAGAAAAGATTATGATGTAGAGCGGGGCTTTGGAAATCACGATGAAATTAGAAGCATCACATGTAGGCAAAACCGCAGTCGGGATGAACCAGATTCAAGCAAAGTGGGCCAATATGATGTTCCAACTGCAAGATATCAATAAGGCTAAGGAAGACCATGATGACCTTTGGGGAAATCGATGTTGTGTGGACAGACACACTAAGGATACATGTCTGATGTTCTGAAATTATTTTCTTTCAGGATCTCCAAACGCATTGAGGTGCACTAGTGTACCATGGTGCCTCATATGTTGTGGTCTATGGGCATCGACATGAGAACTGCGACTACATGCAAAAGATGGTTACCAAGGAAGAGAGTTTGTATTGTACCTTTTGTCGATCAGTAGGACATGAAATTAAAAACTTTCGAGCTTATGACTTGCTCCAAGAAAGGACATATGATTCATACTTTGTGAAAGGTGAAGAACCTCAGGAAATGCAAGTGTAACCACATATGGCACAACCAGCAGCACAGGTGTTGTATACACCACTTCCCCAGATGCAGTTTATCTCATCACAATCGCAACAACAGTTTACATCACAGCCATAGTTTTCACCACAGCCGCAGTTCGTAGCACAGTCACAGTTTGTTCCATGACCAATGTATAATCAGGTACTGCTCATTCAGCCTTAGCCAAAATATGTTCAACCTGCGTAGCCACCAAACCCCCCATAGCATTAGTTGGCCCAGCCTCAGTTTCAGTAAGGAGGAGTCTGAGGAGGATTCCGCGGAGGATTCAGGGGATGAGAAGGAGGCTTCGGTCGAGGAGGAGGACGAGGTCGAGAATCAATCTAGTGTTATACCTATGGAGTATTCAGGCACTACCAGAGGCAGTGTCCTCATGCGCAATGTACATATGGTGCGACCAGCAAGCATAATGTTGAAAATTTCCCTCAACTGATTGAAAAGTGGCAGGATGGAAACATTCCTCAATTGCAAAACACGTAGACTCAGAACCAGCCAACGTTCCAAGTGCAGAACTAGTTGACGATATAGAATAAGATCCCACCACAGACTGAGAATCAACCAATGAACCCGCAGCTAAATCAGAACCCACCATTGAATCAAGCCCAAAACCTGAATCAAGGATCAATGGTTTCAACAATTCAAACCAAACTGCGAGCGAAGGATGTTGACATTGGGGTTGTCACTCGCATTGGTGCAACAACTGGAGAATATGGACCGTTTCAGGAAGTTTGGTTCACCTGAAAGAAAAAGGTAGCATTTGATATTGCAATGAAGAAAGACACCTTCTTTGAGGTCAAGCATGCAATTAGGAGAAATCCAGGTGAGTTACCTATTATTGAAATTTCGTCTACTTTTGATCCAACTATAGAGGCAGGACCATCGTGGTAGCATGGTACCTTGCAGCAGTTCTTTGAGAATTGTATGTCACTAGCAAGGGATCCCAAAGCCCTTGTCTAGCTTGAGAAGTTTTTGTACCACCAGGATAATGCATTGAAGGATTCTGTGGTGAACTCCTTTCAAAGGAGGAAAATAGACAAGGAGATGAGGATGAACATCTAGATCAGAGATTACGAGGTTGACTTGGTTATTTTGGATCTTTAATAAGATGTAAACATTCTGACCAAGCAAACTTGGTAGCTGATGGGGAAGCCAACATTGGGATGGTTGCTGGTGTAGCTGCGACTAGCAAATTAGGCAAAGGTTCATCCCATTGGTCGCATCTCAAACCTATTTGTTGATGTTGAAGGTATGAAAACATATGTTGATTTTGATGTGATAGAAGTGGTTGAATATGGAGGTTCCTATCCCACATTGCTAGGGATTGGGTGGGATCATGATAGCATGGCGGTTATCAAACTTTAAAAAATGGTTTATGACGTTTGAGAACCAGGATCTTAGGGTCATTTCTCCCATGGACCCTTAGGAAGGACGCTGATATATTGAACCTGTGAGGGATGAAGCGAGTAGAAGTTGTGATCACGTCTATAATATCTCTGAAGACTATATCCACCCTACCGTCGATGGTGAACTTGGATGGCATAGAGATAGTTCTTTGTACCTTGATTTGGATGATGCTTTGTAAAATTGGAAAAATAGGCTGCATGAGGTGTCGTTCAAGAAATGTGGGTTGATCGGATAGTCTCTCCCTCACGTAGCAATTGAGACTATCAAGTTGCCAATTTATGAAGCACTTCTAGAGTTATCAGAATTTGTTTGAGAATTTGAAGAGAAAGTGTTTGAACCACAAATAATAGGCCTTAGATGTAGCACTGAAGGCTACCCCTACCTGATGGTGGGTGATGCACAAGCAGATGATCCATGACTGGGGACAATGTCAGATATTGATGATGGTGATGGTGCACTTCGATGATTTGGAGGTCTATCATGCTAGGAGATACGATGGATGGAATGACCCCACCATGGAATTGATGGAATGTCAGGCCTTATGGGCATCACGAGCTAAAGATGAGTGGGTCCATGCTTTTGTTCATACTCTGGATGAGATGCTAAGATCCTGGTATGTAACGACAGAACTGCGTAGAACTATAACCACTTGGGAGGAGTTGTCTATTTGCTTTGCATAGATGTTTAGTTTCCAGGATTCCAACCCATAGGTACATAACACATTGCAAATCATCCACGACGTAGTGTTGAAAGTCAACCTTGTTGCATACCCAGTTGATCCACATGCGTACTACTCAATGCAATCCATGATGACATGTTACAATCTATCTGGGGAACCTGAAGATGATGATGAGTTCCAGAATGTTAATATTATGGATTCAGAAGGAAGCCATGATGTTGCAGCGCCAGAGATCCTGACGGATTTGATGAGTCAACTGCTAAAGATCGGGAAATTCAAAATTGGGTCAGAAGAGCACCCAAAATTTACTAATATTGGGGACTATTCAGACGAGGAAACAATGGCCAAAATCATGGACCTGTTGCATGAGTTCCAGGATATTTTTTCGACATGGTTCTCAGAAATGAAGGGGATATTAGGGGACCTGGGGGAGATGAAAATTCCGTTGAAACCAGATGTAAAACCCATGCGACAGAGGCCATATCGACTGAACCCATGATACAAGGACTGTGTGAAGGCTGAGATTGCCTAAATGTTGGATGTTGGGATCATCGAACCCATCAAAGAATCAGAGTGGATAAGCTCTATGGTGGTTTAGGATAAAAATACCGATGAGTCTGCATTTGCGTTGACCTAAGAAAGTTGAATGATGCATGCATGCATGATATATTTCCAACTCCATTTACAGATGAGGTCCTTGAAGGAGTAGGCGGTTAGGAGATGTATTCCTTCACAGATGGATTTTTGGGGTACCACCAGATCCGGATTGGAAAGGAGGATCACCATAATACCACATTTATTACTTAATGGGGTTGTTTTCAATATAGAGTCATGCCCTTTGGGCTGAAGAATGCACGAACAATATTTTCTCAGGTAGTTGTCGCTGTGTTTAAAGAATTTATTCAAAATTTCCTGGAAGTGTATATGGATGATTGGACAGTCTATGGGATAAATAGGGACCATCTTGACAGCTTGTGATTGATGCTAGAAAGGTGTTGAAAACATTAGATTGCATTAAATTCTAATAAGTGCATTTTCTATGTGTCATTTGCTACTTGGACACATAGTATGTAAGGAAGTTCTATTGGTTGATCCAGCAAATATCATGCTAATTCTTAGTTTGTTGCCACCGACGAATGTGAATATGCTGCGGGCGATGCTGGGGCACATGCGGTACTATCGCAAGTTCATCAAAGGATACGCTGTGATTACTACCCCTATGGAGAAGCTATTAAGGAAGGATGTTGCATTCAAGTGGAGTCAGGAATGTCAAGGAAGTTTTGAAACACTAAAGGCCAATATGGTCTCCACCCCCATACTGGTATTCCCTGATTGGAACAATCAGTTCCATGTGCATGTCGACACCTCTTCTGTTGCACTGGGGGTTGTGTTTCTGCAAGCAAGTGAGGGCAACCTGGATAACCCTATCACATAGGCCAGTAGGAATTTTTCATTTGCTAAACAAAATTACACAACGACGCAAAGAGAAGACTTGGTGATGGTTTATGCCCTACAAAATTTCAAGCACTATTTGTTAGGCAGTCACTTCAAGATGTTCATCGATCATTCATTGGTCAATAAGCCTATGTTGGGGGGGGAGATATGTCGATGGATGCTACTTTTTCAAGAATTTGACTTTGAAATAGTTGTGAATACAGGATGGTTGAATGCTGGTCCTCATCACCTATCTCACATTGAGACCAGAGAAGAACCTACCAATATTGATGACGGATTGCTAGATGTACAACTGTTTCATGTCGATATCGCAGATGATCATTATGCCCCAATAATTCAGTTCTTGGCCACTGGTGTTGCTCTTGGGAACCTGTCAACGGGTTAGAAGAAGTAGTTGGTAGTAAAGGCTTCATATTTCCAATTGATTGTTGGGAAGTTATACAAGCTTGGACCAGCTGAAATCTTGCGACAGTGTATCCTACTGCATGCGCAGGGACCCATTCTAGAAGAAGCACATGTAGGAATTGCGAGAGGTCACTATGGAGGAAGGGATACTACATGGAAGGTGTTGCGCACTGGGATATGGTGGCCTACATTGCATAATGATGTCACAGACTATGCACGGAGTTGTGATGTCTTCCAGCGCATCGGTAAACCATCGCTACGGGATGAGATGTCGCTTGCGTGGTAGGTAAATCTACAACCTTTTGATAAATGGGTTGTGGATTTTGTGGGTTTAATTAATACACTGGGGAAGATGACTGGTGTGCGATACATCATTACCACAACTGACTATATGACCAGGTGGGTGGAGGCTGCACTAGTTGTGGATTGTACCACTGTGATAGCAGCGAAGTTCATATTTGAGAATATTGTGACACTATTTGGGTGTCCCAAGATATTGATGAGTGACTAGGGTAGTCATTTTATCAACCACATTGTGAGAGTGCTAACGGAGGAGTTGCGGGTGCAACATAAGAAAAGCACACCATACCATCCATAGGTGAATGGGACTGTTGAAGTGTTCAATTTTTTTTTGGAAACAACGTTGACAAAGGTATGTAATGCTAATCGTGATGAATGGGACTTGAAAATTCCAGCAGTGCTATGGGCCTACCGCACTACTCGTAAACGAATGATAGGATAGACACCAGTTAAGCTGGTATATAGGAAAGAGGCAGTCATGCCCATGGAATACATTCTTCCTAGCTTGGGTATTGCTACGGCAACTGGCATGGATGATGTAGAAGCATTAGAAGAGAACATTGCATAGTTGATCTATCTTGAAGAGGACCTCTTTATTGCAATATTCTACCAGTGCGTTGCAAAGGATCGACTGAAGGTGTGTCATGATCGTTACATTAAGCATAAACAATTTGCAAAAGGAGGTTTGGTATTGTTATACGACAATAAGTTGATGAAGCATCCTTGTAAGTTACAGATGCACTGGTTAGGCCCATATCTTGTTCGTTCCATTACTTCTGAAGATGTGGTTCAGTTACAACAATTAGATGGTGCAGTACTGTCAACGTTCATCAATGGGAGTCACTTAAATATCTATAGGATGGGGTCAAAGCTACACATCGCTAGAGGTGCTGTACACACACACACACACACACATATATATATATATATATATTAGAATATTTCATTAGATAGCAGCAAGGCGATCCTAGGGGAAGTGGCCGCACAAGGATAGGATTTAGTAGCAATAGTAGGTAGACCACCTAGGATAGCCACAAGGCTGTGGGTTAGTCAAATCGGCAACAAATTCAGGTAGTTGACACAGTTAGCTGGTGGCACTTATTGAAGCGACACACATTAATGGTCAATTTGATCATTAGTAGAGTGAGATTGCCAGTGGATTTGGTGTCATTACTACTGGATTTGGTCATGATGGACACAATGGACTTGACAATGATGATTCCAAATTGGGAAGTGGCTATAAAAAGTGCATGAGATGAAGGAGGAAGGCATTGCTTAGAGTAGTTCAGTCGAGTGAGTAGAATTTTGAGCCAAGTACAGTTAAAGAGTATTGAGTGCGAGTGGTGAAGTACAGGTGTAGAGTCATCAGGTGCATCATAAGGATTGGGGAGCGCAGCATGTTGAGAGACCCCAACGGAATTGATATTTCCAGTGAGAAGGAATCCCCCATTTGACCCATGGCCATTGAGGAAGAATTCATGAGAATTTTGGTAGGCTCTTCATATATCCACAAAAGAAAGGAGAAGGCTCAGAATCTGAGTTCCATGCCACCGTAGAAGAGGCACACCCGCACTTCGACTTGAGTGCAAGGAGAGCGAACTGAACAAATCGAGTCTTCAAGCTTGGGAGCTATAGAGTTTGATTCACCTAGGGGTGTCTTTATCAATGATATCCTAGGATATGTGGCTCCAATGTGTTTGAGAGCGAAGCCGAGGAAGGCAGCCCTGAAGAGTAAGAAGTATCCACCCAAATTTCCACTACTACTAGAAGGGATGACTTTCTTGGTATATATCATCCTTTCCTTGATCAAGCCAAAGTTTGAAGACCACAATTTGCTGTTGCTCAAAGATGTATAGGATGAGCCCTATGAATTAGTTTCGACGGGGCCTGGTGCACTGATTCAGAGGATTCCTCAACCATGGGCAAGCGAGTTGAATAAATCTGGATTGTTGGGGCTCATCAATATACCTCACTTTGGGTGACTGAATGAAGCTCATTCATGTGTCAAACAATTCTTGGCATACTTTTGTGGTGGGATGCTCTAGTTGAATGAGCCTATTCTTGTCACGGTCGACTTAATTGCAAACCTTATGAGCTTATTGAAGGCTGGGGTAGATCCAATGCAGTACATCCATGGGAGGGATACTGACAAGAAGCTTTCCAAGCAGCTGAAGGAGATATTTGGCTTGCAACATTATGGCCATGCCTATCGTATAGACAACATTAATGCACATGTGGTGTGTATCAGGGCACGTATTTTTGCAAGCAATATTCTCCGAGGGAATCGACTCGTCCAGTGCAACTCGGGTGTGGTTGCATGTGCACAAAAATGCGTAGGGGGCGTGTAAATGAATTGGTCCTTGTTTCTGCTCAACTAGTTGCTTGACGATGCTCTCACTGCTCAGCTCAGGTGTCCATTTTCCTACAATTGGATTAATTCTCATTACGCTTGTCGCATGGATGGAACCAGAATATTATCAACCGATGGAAGTCGATGCAATGAGGGGGTGTCGAGGCACATACTATTAGAATTTGTGGTGGGTTGAGGAGCCCAGTCGACAAATGGACTGTGCGATCCATTTTTAGGTCTATTGGTAAGCAATGCAAGCCACAGCTATCAAAGTTCCTCGCTTATCCAATTAGGCAGCAACCAAGTATCAGTGGCTCATTCAGTTCACTATTGGGCCTCATTCCATTTATATCCAGACATGGTGGGACCCCGACAAGCAGTGGCTGCCTCTGGCCTACAAACTCACTGATGAAGAATTGGATGCTCTCATTCAAGAGTAGCCAGCTGAATGGCACCACCCCATAATGTAGGAGGAACTCTCTAAGGAGCCACCAACTGATCCCCTGTATGAGCATGTTTAGAAGGACCTAAGCATTCACGACTTCAACAATGAATCATCAATGGACCTTGATGCCAAATCACAATGCATGTGGGAGGAGAATAGAACCAAATTGCACCTATAATACGAAGTGAGAAGTGCTACCCAACCAAGAATGGAGGACCAATTGCAGTAGCTCATCAAAGTGGTCATTGACACCTCTGAGGTTGCAATGCAAGTGATACGAGAGCCCTTGCAAGAAGGGTTGGATGTGGTAAGAGATAAGTTGAATTCTATTTATGATGTTGTTTCCAAGAATACACCTATGAAAGATGTGATGCGTGAATTCTTGTTGATCAGCACTAAGCTACGGGATAGGAATGTTCAAGTTCCCCATGACTTCAATCGATGCGGGGTGTGAAGAAGTGAACCTGTTACTGTGGCCTCTCCATAGCATTGCCTTGGATCTTAAAAAGTTACCCACTCAAGCACTTATGGAGCTGCAACATGTTGCCACCCAGGAATTGGTGAATAGAAAGAAGGAGCTTAGTGATGGGTATGTGTAGTCGTGGAGTGCTGCTGCAGAAAGAAGCTAAGGAGCTACATCAGTTCAGGGTGTAACTAGTGGAAGATTTGGTACAAGAGATTGAGGTATTGAAGGAAGCATAGGACGAGTTGCAGTACTTTGTTGCTGAGGAAATCACTGAGCTTAAGAAGACGCAAGACCACCTTATCATTGAGAAGGTGCATTTATGCACAAGTTGTGGCACTATTGAGCAAGTTGTCGATGAGGCTTGTAAACATATATTTGAGAGCACATTTGATCTTACTGCAGTCGCTAAGGCCAAGCAACTTGGGGAAATTATTGTCCAGCTCCAGGACACCAATCTTCTGCTCAATTCTTTGGCCCATCCAGTGAAGCTACCAGATCAGGTTGCTGAATGGAAGACTACTATTAAGGAGATAGAGACCCAGTTTAAAACAATGGAGCAAGAGGCAAAGACAATCATGGAGGTGATGATGCAGTTTTGGAAAAGTGTTGTCTAAGATGAACAGCTCAACCAGTTGACCAAGCATGCATAAGAAGCTAAAGGATAGTTGATGACACTGAAGACATCACTGCAAACAATGTCACTCATGGTGCAGATCATGTAGTCTGAGGAGTTGAAGGACCTACAGCAGAGAGTTGATCACACCCAACAACGTCAACAAAAGCACCGTGCCCAGTTGGATGATTTTCAATAAGTTGGTGGAAATTTGGCTATCAAAGCAGTTGCAACACTGCAGGTGGTGCAAGAAAGTTGGAATTTGATCGATGGCAAGGCTAGGGAGCGGACCCTATGCAGCAGGATTTTATCAAATGTCAAATCATTGTCGCAAGAGTCTAGCTCTAGGTCTGAGAGATCTCGCAGCAGTTTGAATATGTCAAGGTCAAGACATCGACATATACCCTGTCAACCTGACATGGCTCGAGGACGAACCACAAGACTATGTTGGGGTCTTGTTGGTAGGGGTTTTGGGTAATTGAGTTGTGCAGTGTCATGGCAGATACGTAAGATCATGCGAGACCTCACAAAGCCAGATCAATGTGATGGGCGAAAGGATAACCACTTTTGAATATTTAATGTATTAATTGACCACGTTTTGTGGACATAAGTCATTAGTGGTTAGACGTTAGTTAGAAGTGGACCTTTGATGTAAAGGTGCAAGGCTATATAAAGAGCTATCTTTGCAATTGTAAGATAAGGAGAATAAGAATCATGATCAACGTGATACAAGTCCAAGCCAATATTTGAGAGTGATCAATCTGTTGTGATCTATCTATGTCAAATATTGAATTTTGGGATGTAATCGGTCTCCTACTATGGAGAATAATTATCTATTTTGGATATGTTGCATAGAATTAATATGACTTGACGGTTGTTGCCTAAATGTTGTCTTCTGTTTTCATGTTTTCTCTGCTATGATTTCAATGAGAAATGTATTGAATCTATTTATGATTTACTGATGTTGCTGCAATGAACTGATGATGCGATATATCCCAATTCTGTTGCAATTATGATGAATTACGATGAAGCTTATTAAAGTTGTTTTATGAAAGATACTATTGCGATAACACTACTGCGATAAATGAATGATGTGATCTGTTAGATCCGTAGTTGTGAAGATGAATTGTGATAACTGTCTTAGCTCTATTGAGTGACTTGGAGTAATCTAATAGTTATGTTGTTGAAGTCATGGATGCCATATCTTCCCTTCTTACTTCTAGAAACTTGGTTCTGAAAGCTCTTCCTTGAACACCTTAGGTGAGACTTCATCTGCTCTGTGGATGTTGCTAGGCAGGGTAAAACCTGTCTAGGCTAATGCTTAGGGAGATCTCACTAGTTGGGCGTCGACAGAGTGAGAACCTCTGTCAGCAAGGATTTTTTGGTGGGTTTTTTCCAACAATACTTAGATATCATGACTTTTCTAATGCTCTCTTGCATGCGCACTGGGTTCTAAATTCAGACTTGCAGAGAACATTGAGAACTCTAAAACCCACACATACTTGTTACCATGGGCAATAAAATCTTGGAATTGTCACTGCTCTCGAGGCCCTTGGACTATCTTCAATCCATTGAAGTATTTGGTTTACAAAGTGCCACTTTATTAGAGAATTGGGAATTGTAGGTACCAACAAATTTGCAAATATATGTATAGAAATTTCAGATTTTAGTAGTATGATTATTTTCCATGTTGAATAATTTATTTTTAATAAGGTGGGGGACAATCCTTACTGAGGGTTTTTTTCATTGTTGAAACCTAAATGGAAGTTTGATTTTTCATAAATATGTATGAATCAAACTTGATCTTTCCATTAAAACCTTAAAACTCACAGATTGAAACTTCAAACACCGATTGTTTGAATCTCATTTCTAAAATGTGCAGTCCTTTCAAAGTAGTTTTCTTTTATAAATTTCTTATTTATATTCAATAAATGATTTGTGTGTCAGGTATCACCACGAAGAAAATAACTGATATTTTATCTCTGGAAAAGGAAGACATGGAAAACCTACTAGAATGACACCCAAAAATGAGTTGCCAAGGCATGGAAACACATCAAAAAGAATATCTAGATAAACTAAAATCTATGTTATGTAGAAAACCATTAACAATCTCACAAGAACCATTCGGAAAGGAGTAGTATATATATTTATAAAATAAAGAGTGAGTTAGATATTGTCTCAATAGTTTTTAGTTTGTCATAACCCAATAACTAACAACATAGTGAGAGCCATAGTAGTTGAACATGTTGATTTATAGTGGGAAGCCCAAGTATTGAGAGGACAGGTGGACTTTGAAATTATGGCCTCTATCGTTACTCGAGATTTTCTTGGCTACTTATGAACTTTGTCGAGGCTCTTAGGCCAAATGGTAACTATTCGTGATTATCAGATATTTGGATGTTGACTATCACTATAGCAACAACTCAGACAATAGAAACTCACCACATTAAGTGAAAATAATGAAAACTTTAGGTAAATAGAAATAGAGTCTGGAATAAAATGAAAGTAAAACCCTCATACTAAATTCCTTTCCAGATAGCAACAACTCACAACATTCAGTGGAAAGAATGATAGGTTTCGGTAAATAGAAATAGAGTCTGGAATAAAATCAAAGTGAAACCCTCATACTAAAGGCCTTTCCAATGGGCACTAGAGTTTCGATCTGTAGAGCACAATAACTGAAAATGGTAGGTGCAGTAGAAGTTAAGAAGAACATATAAAAAAAAATTCTTGGAAATGAGTAAGGAATCCTTGCTAGTTTAAGATAAAAAATCATGGGATAAATTAAGAGTTTATGGAGGTCGTTAAGAAGAACATATAAATCTTTGTCCTCACAATGAGTAAGGAAATCCTTGATAACTTGAAATGAAGAAACATCAGGTACAATATAAGAGTTTGTGGATTGCTCAAGCGTCCTTGACATGCAAATTAATTACTGTTCATTAAAATAATGATCCAACAATATGCTAGTTAATCAAAGTAATCAAATGAACAATTTCAAACTCTCGTAGATCAAATGTACAAAAAGAGTCAATATCTGAAATTCTTACAGCATACCATGTATTTGCATAAATACTTTACAAAAAGACAAATGACAAAAGAAAATGGTTACACAATCTGGCCTTTCTCAATATTTGAATATAGAAAAGGCTCTAGCCTACAAAATTACATTAATGTATAGAAAGAACATATATGAAAATAATGAGAAGCTTAATGCAAACCATCCCCTCAATGTTTTCTTAAATCTGAGAATTTACACTAGACCAAGACCTATAACCAAAACCCAGTCCCTCTCTACAAAAAAATTCCCTCCCTCTTGCTTTGTCTTCAACTCCTACCTTTATCGTCTTCAAATGATGAAGCCATGCTTTGGTTGAGGAACGAGATTCTATATTTAGAAGTTTGAAGATAAGGTATGTAGATAGAGCTCAACACCTCAATTCATGTGTTGCCCCTCTTACTTATAAATGAAGAATATGATGCTTGTAATCTATCATATGTGCCACTTTATCTTTCACATCAACTCTAGAATTTCATCTCTATAAAATGACTTAATATTAAATGAGAAAATATTGTGCTCTTTTATCAATGATATTATGTTCACTTTAAGCATACATCTTGCAATTTCTCTTTTGATTTCAAAATTTAACATGGTATAAGTAATCTGTGTTAATTTTAGAAAATGCAAAATCAACTCTCGATGAACATAGTACCTCTCTTAAGCCTAAAAATAACATGGTATTCTTTCTCAAAACATATTTGTCCCATTACCTATTCAATCATATCAACTTCTGTAAATTAGTTTCTTAAATGGTGATTGTATTGAGAGGTATATGAAATAATGATGAGCGGGTACATAACAATTGGTAGCACACCCTTCCCATCAGTTTGAATCCATGCATATAACAAGAACATCATCCTTACCTTAACTATAATTATCTCAAAGCTTGATTTTTTTATATGGAAATGGATTCAATGTTACTGTACATGAAAAGTGTCAATGCATAAACAAAAATTCTCCCAAATAATCCCAAGTCACTCTATCACTATAACGTTCAATTTTTTTTTTATTTGTCATGGAACTTTGTTCCACATGGAGAAAGGGAATATATATCTTTGTGACATGAATCGATTCCATGACATAGACGTGAGAATAACAATCCATGACATTTGAAGTCTTGCTAAGTTATTTAGCAACACTGTCTGGGACATTATATGATAGTCATAGGACTATTTGTACACAAGTTATAAAGGTAGATTAAGGATAAATTGATGAAATTCATAAAAGCTATTTTTTATACCTCAAAGGGGTCATAAACAACAGCAGTATATCGAAGTCTTAATGTACAAAGAGAGAAATTTTTGGAGAATATCTGAACCAAGTTTCAGATCTCAAGGAGAAGTTGTTCCAAATATTATAGAGATAGCAACACCAATGACATTTACATTTCTGGAGAGAAAACCCAACACGTTGAAAATCAATATCTAGTGTCCCTCACTATTGAAAATGAAAAATTGTAGAGTTGTGTTGAGCAATTCTATTTACTGCAGAGAATATTCAATGGAAGATGTCAACTCTATAAAATAAGGCAAAGAAGGTGATGTAGAGAGTGGAGCTAACAATGTTTACAATCCTAATGTAACTAATATTACCAGTAAATGCCAAGCCAAGGGAGAGGATATCAATTCCTTTCAGGAGAATAAGAATTCGGTGTTGATTCCACAACTAGCACTTGTTACACTCCCCTTGCAGTGCAGGGTCCAACATCAACAACAAAGAGAGAGGCGCTTGTTGTGTGTACTGAAGGCAAAGACCTTCCGTATTCAAATAAAGTTATGTTTTTCATGGGAGACTCTACTTCCCAAAATTTTGTAGATGCCACAAACAATGATTCTACAATTGAAAAAAAATAAATTGGAGGTAAAGATGAAACCCTTGTGAAAATTGATTTCATTGATTTGGGAATTGGAGATCTAGGGAAGGAAATCTCTTGTCTTACATAAAAACTAGTAGAAATGAAATAGCAAAATGCTTGTGAGACACCATCCCAAGTATTTGGTATTCAACACAAAATTAGTGGCAAAAACACACCAATGAGAATTGCAAATAAGATAGAGACAAAGAATGGTCCTTGAGAAGGGAGTTCTGAGAAGAGAAAATAAAGGAAGGGATGTCTCTGCTAAATTTCTTCAATATAGTTCGAAATCCCAACCAAGATTTAAGAAAAAGAATGACAAAATGACAAGAAATAGAATTTCTAGTGGGACAAGCCCTCAGATTCAAAATAAATATGGGTCATCTGGGTGTCATTTAAGAAGCACTCCTAGCAAGGTAGGTTGTCTCAAAGAAGACAATTTTGAAGGGAAGAAATATAACATTGGCAGGTAATTAAACCAAAATAAAATTGATGTGTCTAAGGATTGGAAAGGAGATGGATATTTTTCTAGAATATTTGGTGGAAAAGAGAACATATCTCCATGCTTAACACTTTTAAGAAGAATCACAATTTTCTCCCTAGTTCAAATTCTAAAGAAGTTCCAAAGGATGAAAGGAATCTAGTAAAAAGGATTTCCTAAGAATTTCAAGAAGGTTTGTGAAATATTGTAGAAGAAATTTCAGAATGTACCTTCCAATGTCTCTATTGGAAATAGCAGCAAATTGCCCCTATGTAATCAAGGAGACAAGGTATCTCTTGCCAAGAAACAAGGTGAAATAGATACTATCAGGTATGCCCAAATCACCACTCCCAACTAGAATACAGGTTCTCCTCAGGGTTCTCCAATGTTGAGTTCTCGGAGAAATATGCATCGAAATAGAATTTCAACAAATATAGAGGTTGAATAAGTGGAATCAAGATTAAATAACCATTATGTCAAGATACCTGGTCTGAGTTATTTTGTTGGCATTCCTTCTGTCAAGGACTTCACTGATCCGGAAACAAGATCTTTGCTACTCTATGACGTTAACATGAATTGCATAAAGAGCATGAATGAAGCTCACACATCCATAAGAAGAGAACCAAATAGCATAGACAACATGCACATAAATATAACAAGTTGATAACGGAGTTCGTCCAGGATGGACTACGTCTCCGGGCCTGCTTCTCAATAGGAGGGCCGATCTATAATCTCAGCATAAGGCAAAATACATGGCAATGATACAATGATACCTTGGCGACAATGTTCAGGAAGAGAATCCCTACCCAAAATACAACAAGACTGCTTCCAGCAACTCTGAAGCCTGAAGACAGTTTAAAACGAGTATAAACACTCGTACCTTCCTCCTGCAGAGCTACGCAATCTCCCTTCTCTCCTTTAGCTACAAAGTCTCCACTCCAAAGCATGACCTTAGACTCCAAAGCATGCTTGACAATGGCAAATGAGAGGGTTTATATAGGCTTGTATGGACTCCTCTCATATGATCCTCATGGTTTCTCAAGTTACAACCATTTTGCCTAAATAGGCATGTGGTTACAAACTCCATGTTTGGTTATCATATGGTTGGGCTTTTTGATAAATAAAATACATACATATTTTAAAAAAACCCCTTTAAAATGGCATATGGTTAAAACCATATACAAAAACTATTTAAAACCCATAACCAAGTCGAACCCAAAAGTTTGTAGATAGCACGTGGTAATATGTGGTGGCGCACATATTTAGGTGGCATGTAATGTGGATGGGGTGGCGCTCCAATCCATTTGAAAGTTTGTTTTAACAAACATGTGACCATGTCATAAAATCTATAACCATATCACGTAGGTTGTGGGTTGGAGTTGTAACCAACTCCTGTGCATTGAAAACCAAGCCTCGACCCCTTTTTCCTCCATTACCAACGTTTCCATGGTTAAATAAACAAACCTTCACAAACATACCAATAATCATAAGTAGCCCAAGTGGTGAAGGCAGAGCACTTATACAAGAGAGGTCACGGGATCAAACCCCACAGAGGCCATAATTTTTGCCTTAGACATATTGGCCAATCATGCTGCCACGTGGCGGCCCAGGATTGGTCCACCTCACGCCCCGTCATGCTGCCACGTGGCGGCCCAGGATTGGTCCACCTCACGCCCCGTCAGCATTCAGTCAACCGTCCAGTCACTGCCACATCACCGTCTGTACGCCCAGCCAGCTCAGATCATACTGCCATGTGTCAGCTTTCCCATACAGTAGGGATGCCATGTGTCACCCTGTTAGTGGTGCCACGTGGCACCTCCATTTTGCCAAATTTCCTTGTTTCACCAATACAACAGAACGCGATAACTTTCTCATACGAAGTCCGTTTGAGGTGAAACGAACGTCGTTGGAATCGTCTCGACGAGCCCTTCGATATGGTGCTAATTTTGCTGAGATTGGAGGAATTCAAAATGTTTCCTTCTT
>LPNX010037769.1:292422-305636 GCA_001517045.1 Pseudotsuga menziesii | reverse complement strand
CCTCATGGTTTCTCAAGTTACAACCATTTTGCCTAAATAGGCATGTGGTTACAAACTCCATGTTTGGTTATCATATGGTTGGGATTTTTAATAAATAAAATACAAACATATTTTTAAAAAACCCCTTTAAAATGGCATATGGTTAAAACCATATACAAAAACTATTTAAAACCCATAACCAAGTCGAACCCAAAAGTTTGTAGATAGCACGTGGTAATATGTGGTGGCGCACATATTTAGGTGGCATGTAATGTGGATGGGGTGGCGCTCCAATCCATTTGAAAGTTTGTTTTAACAAACATGTGACCATGTCATAAAATCTATAACCATATCACGTAGGTTGTGGGTTGGAGTTGTAACCAACTCCTGTGCATTGAAAACCAAGCCTCGACCCCTTTTTCCTCCATTACCAACGTTTCCATGGTTAAATAAACAAACCTTCACAAACATACCAATAATCATAAGTAGCCCAAGTAGTGAAGGCAGAGCGCTTATACAAGAGAGGTCATAGGGTCAAACCCCACGGAGGCCATAATTTTTGCCTTAGACATATTGGCCAATCCATGCTGCCACGTGGCGGCCCAGGATTGGTCCACCTCACGCCCCGTCAGCATCCAGTCAACCGTCCAGTCACTACCACATCACCATCCATACGCCCAGCCAGCTTAGATCATACTGCCATGTGTCAGCTTGCCCATACATTAGGGATGCCACGTGTCACCCTGTCAGTGGTGCCATGTGGCACCTCCATTTTACCAAATTTCCTTGTTTCACCAATACAACAGAACGCGATAACTTTCTCATACGAAGTCCGTTTGAGGTGAAATGAACGTCGTTGGAATCGTCTCGACGAGCCCTTCGATATGGTGCTAATTTTGCTGAGATTGGAGGGATTCAAAAATTTTCCTTGTTGGATCCTCCTGGATCATTCACATTGAGGAATGGCTATCAAGGTGGAGTGATGGGATTCCCACCAAATTCTAGAAATATTCAAAAGCCACCAACACCATATTTTATAACACCTCAAGGTTCAACAACAATGAGTGAAAAAAATAAAACACCCAGCCCTTGCTTAAAAGGTAGAAAAACCACATCCAACCTCACAATAGTTTTGGCTGGAGGATGTAGGATAAGAACCAACAATTAGCAACCAACTCTTGCCAAATGAAAGGAACCTTCAAAGAGAATGAATGATATAACTACAGAGAGGAGGTAAATACATATCAGATTTTTATAAGTACATCTTTCCAACAAATACTAGCAAATACCAGTGATGTATGAAGAAAGAGTTTGACAAGTCAATGACATTTTGAAGCATAAATCACATCGGAAGGGACCAAGGACAAGCTCGAGAGAAGAAGATAGAATGACAAATGAAGAGAAACAACAACCTCAAGGGGAGCAAAATAATTGAAGAATGAACCAACAAAGACGGTGAATTAAATAATTATACGTGAAAATTCCACCTCATGTTTATTCATTTAAAGTTTGGAAGCCCTAATTTAGGGGGATCTAAACCATTGATAGCAGAACTTTAAAAAAAAATTAAGCAAACATTATGAACTTACTCATTAAGTTTTCTAGCATGATTTGGAATTATTTTGATTCTTGGTAGCATATTGAAGGACTCTTTCAAGACTTCCTTGATTAGTGAAACAACATTCTTGAGAATAACTCGTGTGATAATTAAGGGCAGTTGTTAGTTCTTCTCAAAATGAGGCAAAGTTGAAGGATTTTGTTTGGTGCACCTTTTAAAGTCAAATCAGTTGAAAACTTGGTAATGTGAATAAACCATAGTACTGTGGCATGTCTTAGTTTATTTAACAACAATACAATAGTAGATGGAAGAGATGATACATTAACTGCAGTGAAGATATCCTTTTGGACAACCTGAAGACAAAATTGAAGGTCTTTGTTTCTGAATTTGTCTTTACATGAGAATGATGATGAGGTGATCCTCAGGGGGAGAGTCATTTATAATGGGATCTACACAAAATATCTGAATTGAAATTTGAATATAAGAAGGTCAATGGAAGGCTTGAGTATTACTTAAATACTACTCAAGGATAGACTTGAATGACTAAATTTTACTTGCAATAGAACCATGTTCTGAAGCTAAATACTATTAAACTTATTGAGTCTTATTTTTTTCTAGGTGTTCAATGTACCCTTGCTGGTAAATGGTGATAATTGTATATGACTTTAAGGTTGTGTTTTAGGTAAAAAAATATTCTACATTGTACTCTTTTGTTGTAACATTGATGATTTGAGCTACATTACCTTCATGCATCTTATTTTAAGATTGATGGTTTGATATTTATTTCTTACATTCTCTTTTTCTTGTATGTGACAAGAAATGATGTTGGAATTTGTGAAAGCTATGCCGAGGAGCTATCTCTTCACATAGATAATGTCATAACATTAAATGATAAATAACTATTTTGACAACACTTTCGCTAAGAAATAATGGGATGATTCAAGTACATGAAACCATTTGGTTTTTAGCACGAATATCTTGACAAATTTTTACAGTTTGTTTATTGCTTTTGTTAGAAGCATTTTTTCGATTTTTGAAGTTTGTGTGTATTTTGGTTAAATATTGTGTTAGTCCCTTGAATGCTTCTAGTTCTCATTTGATGCTTGATTTAACTGTTTGTTGTAGCTTGAATCAAGATTGGTTTTAGTTGATTTCCATCGATTCATGGTTTGAGAAAACATGTTTTTATTAGCTTTTAGTTGCATGAATTAATTGTCTTTAATTTTTTTATTCTTTTATGTTGATTGTATATTTTATTTGTAAATACTTATCATTATTCCAAAAAATAAATGAGCTCTTCATAGCTAAGCGAAGAGGAAAATGATCTATGTAGTAGGTTCTTATGCATTGATAGTAGGATACCTATTGGCACGAGACCAACATTCATCTACTGAAATAATCAATTAGCACACTTACAATGCATAATTGTATTATCCTCCATGACCACAATTGGATAGTGGAGGACACGATCGAGAATAATGTCTAATTCTATCAGTTTATCAATTTGTCAAGATCCAGGTCCCCACATGTCTGCTGGACCATTAAGGGACGTGATAACAAGTGGAGTCCCCACTTGCCCTGAATCTAGTCAGTGCAGTTGTGCTTCACTGACTCCTTCCAGTTGTGACTCACAAGTCTACATGTTATGTTGTTGATGATTTGATTCATGTTATTTGACTAATGTTGTTGTTCCTCTATTTTTATAATATTTTATAAATCACTGAAAGATTCGCCAGTTTTTACAATTTTTTATAATGAAGTTCAATATTCGCCAAGATTTTACAATATCTTATAACTTAGTGAAATATTCACCAATATTTTACAACATTATATAATAAAATGAAAGATTCACCAAATTTTTTATATATACATATTATATTATCGATAATATCGCCTTCAAATTTTCCTATATATCGCAGAGATTCGCCCATTTTTTATACATATAAATCTAGTGGGGGTTCTTAAAATAAGCTCATCTCTCCTCCTCCATCAGCATGTCCCACCATGTCACCACTCTAACATACTCAGTATTAACCATGATCCTCCTCATAAGAGAGATCCAATCTGGAGGAGCTCTGTATCACACATCGATCAGTTCGTCATCTAGGTATTTCCACCCATTGTCAGTGACCCCCTCCAATAGTCACTCCATGTCTAGTCACAGTGAGTCCAATGTAGCACTCTTCCACCTTATCTTTCCGTGGTAGATCTAACCCCTCCACCCTACCCCTGTGTCGTTGGAAACCTACTGGAGGGTGTGGTCCAACATCTGCACTTGCAAAGAGTATGCCATCATTATTTATCACATGTATGATCTAGCTACCACTATGATAGTAAACTATATATAGAAAAAAATAGAAAGAGTCATGTATATGTACAATCAGGTCCCTAGACCTATTCAGTAGGTTGAGACATCTCTAGATATCCCTAGTAGTCCATCCCAACGTATGGATAATTCTCTACAAGCATAGGAAGTTGTTTCCAATGTGAAAAAATATCCTGGGTGAAGAAATGCCCCACCAAGCTTCATCCATCTATGATCATCACATCACTCCATCACCTCATATGAGGCTCATGAGGTCCCTTATCATGCACCGCTAGATTCAGTCACACTATCGGCAGTCACTCAAAGAAGAACAATTAAAGAAAGGATGGGAAGTAGAAATCCACATCTGCCAAGATAGCTTGGTTCATCCTACGATGAACCATTATTAAGTATATCTAGGCACACCCATAGTATATTCCCCTAAACACACTCTCGACCATTAGTATTTGGTTGCTCGAGATCTTGTGAGGACCTTTCGATCCTAGTATCCACAGAACCATCATTTCCACTGCCTGAGTCTCTAGACTCTTGATGTCACACACCAATATGTATGATGCATGAACAAAAGTTGAGTCATATCAATGCTTGACACATAAGTCAACCATCAACACTCCCCTTAGGAGTTTTCGGTAGATATCGTCGATGATGCCCAACAATGGGATGCGAGTAAGAAACTACAAATCCCATAGGGTGGTCTCCATCCACTCACCATGTATGATGAAACAATATAAGTCTATATCCCAAGAGCTCACTAGTTTGTTCAGCAGTAGCTTTGTTGAACGCATTAGGGGGCTTTGGAAGAAATTCAGCATCGCACACCAGGAGAGTGTATCAAGCACTTCCCCATCATCCTCCACCTCATCTATGAGGTCCCTGATGTCTCTCTCTCACCATCCAAATCGAGGAATCCTACACATCCAAAAAGTACCTCTCGCACCCCGTTTAAGAAAAAATTCCATTTTGTGCTAGGTCATGCCTCTTGAGCTTTTTTGTGTGACCCAATTCACATAAACATGCTTAACCAACGTGGCATTATCTCATGCATAAGTATGACTCAAGTCGCACCTATATCCTTAACAGGTGTGACCTGGTCACGTATGTCTGCTTGATAGGTTCAATCTACTTCACATCGTTTCCATAGAAAAGTGCAAACGAACCCCATGTATCCTTTGGGCTTGGACGAGGCCACTAGAATGAGAAAAGGAAAAAACTAAACCACCAAAAATGACTGGCTAGGTCAGATCTCTTACCTGCAACTCACAGATCAAAAAATCATCACACAAATTGAAAAAAAAATCAATAGATTTTCTCTAGTTCCCTCCAATCCAAGTCAACACTCGACAATGAAAATTACATGGGTCATATCCCCCTTTTATTTATAGGCCTGGATTTGGTCAACCCCTTCATCTGTGCATGAGAGACTCATCCAACATCTATTTTTTGCATTGTTTGCATCGTCGAGTTTGTTTTTTCATCCCTTGCCTACTTAGGAGACCCACGTCTCATGCTCTCCCTATCATTTTTGTGCCATTTATTGGAGTTATCTTTATTTACGTTCCACCATACAAATCAAACCCCTTATATATTTACATGTTCATGAGCCATCCACTCTATCCATACCGAGAAATCTACCTTATTTTACCCCATTCATCGCCCCATAAGGAGGCCCCACTAGTGCTCCACTGCTAATTTTTATCCCCATCGGTTATGATCCCAACATCTCCTCTTTCTATTCATCAAACACTTCCTCCTTACTTGACTATCCATTATGGATTTTTTGTTAAGCTCTTTTATGACTCCTTAAATAATGAACATATTGTCGAGCATGGTTACTTCCTTTCATGCTTGTTAAATGATTTGAAAGAGTGTCTATGTGGCCTCATTTATACCTTTTTTGGACTATGTAGACAATTTAAAGTAAAGGACGCCCTAGAACCTTCCAACAAGGAATGGTTCCGCATGTATCCCTTTTTTATTTTTTTGACATTGGGACCATAGCTTATGAAAAATCTCACTTATTGGTTGTATTTAAGCTCTTTCTGATCCCTCTCATAAAGAAAAGATCACCAAGCAAACTCAGTTTGATTCATGCTCGTAAAAGTATTCGAATGATCATCCAATCAGTATAGGTTTAACATTTTTCTACCTCATTGGAATATCTATGGAAAATAAGTCTCTCTTCCCATTTCGAATGGGAGAGCTCTCATTTGTACACTTTTATCCTTTTTTGCACTTAGGAGAGTACTATATGAAAAACAGATCCCATTGGAGTCTTCTTCCTATTTTGAGGCTCTCTAAACATGAAAATACCATCAAGCATTTACCATCTTGGGCTCTACATAAATCCATAAGATAGTATCATTGTGAGCATACTTTTATCCCTTCTTCATGCTCCTTAAACCATGATGAAGACCCAAATGGTTCCTTTCATTGCCCACATATATTGCATATATAGTCTCCGATTATGGCATCATTCCCTCTAATTGATCGTCTTTGTTCAAATTACTCTACGATGAGTCTCCCTTGGATCCCCTTGATATCTCTTATTGAGTACCTTCCCCACATATCTCCCATTGTAGTCCTCTCCCTAGTTCCACAACTACGATTCCCTCCCCCATGAGTCTGTATCATTTTCCCCCAAGTTAGCTGTGTCATTATTGCGACGAGAGGCGCTCTACAGCCCAGTATGGGGGAGATATTGTAATGTTATGTAATGTTACGTAAGGTTATTTTTATTAATAAAAAATAAATTTTCTAATTATAGGCCAAAATAAAGATCGGACACAAAAACAATCTAACATGGGGGAGATGTTGTAATCTTCCTAGCTAACAAAACAATAAAAAAGTAAAAATTTAACTATCCGTAAAAAAGATATGTGGGTCAGGAAAAAAACACAATATTGGGAAGATGTTGTAATGTTCCTACCGAACAAAATAATAAAAAATAACAAATTGAATTATCCGCAAAAAAATGTTGGCCTTGCACATGGTTTTAAAACCATTTGCAAGGCCTTCCAAACAACCCATGGTTTTATTGTACATAGTTTTGGAGGGCCTTGCACATGGGTTTTAAACCATGTGCAAGGCCTCCTAAAGAACCCATGGTTATATTGTAAATGGTTTAGGAGGACCTTGCAAATGGTTTTAAGACCATGTGCAAGGCCTCCTAAATAACCCATGGTTGTAGGAGGTCCTTGCATATGGTTTTAAAACCATGTATGGGGAAATGTTGTAATGTTGGTTTCTAACAAAATAAATAATAATAATAAATATTATATGTTAGCCATAAATAATATTAAATATTAATAATAAAAATATTATATTTGGACCTTAAATAAAAACATTTGTCTTTTGGTTTGAATCAAATCAATGGATACCTAAGAAGAGGTTTGCACCTCGAGAGATTTGATCTATCTCGATGTAACACCCCGATTTTGACCCCGTTTGCATTAAATGTATATGATGTATATATTGTAATTATTCGTGGTGTGGAGCTAAAGGCCAAAAGCCCCACATTTGATTTTGTTATGTTATGTTCAGCGATTGAAATCGTTTTCGATGGTATATCATGATATATGACACATATTAGTTTCGGCATCATGTAAATATGCACTTTAATTAAAATGAACTCTAACCAGCTATGTCAATGCAACCATGATGAAAAGGGCAGGATTTTCCTAAGGATAAGGAGGGGGAATTATTAAACTTTGAACCTATGGGGAATAGCCATGTGTCAGCTATTAAATCCTTTTGACTTGCTCACCTTCCCTTGTCTTATCCAACTACCACCATTAAAAAAGTTCTGCTGTTAGTTGGGGCAGTTATGGCTGGAGAGTGGAGTGTAGTAGGACTGTCAGTCCTTGCCTGCACACACACTCCACCAGCCATTAGAGGAATTTTGGGGTCTAAAATGGGAATCCTAAGGAAAATAATAGAATAATACTTAAAATAATAAAATAATAGTTAAAATAACAAAATAATATTTATTAATTTTGGAGGAAGAAAAAAAACTACTTTTTGTGTTCGTATTTTCGACATATCTCACTGCGTTTTTACTCAAATTTCGATCGGAAGAGCTCGTTGGATAAGGAATTTGATTCTGCATCCAATGAGTACCCACACTGCATACTTTGATGGACCCCTCTACCAAAAAAACAAGAAATACCTGGAAAAATGTGATGATGACATCATCATCACATTTTTCCAGGTATTTCTTGTTTTTTTGGTAGAGGGGTCCATCAAAGTATGCAACATGGGTACTCATTGGATGTAGAATAAAATTATGCATCCAACAAGCTCTCCCAATCGAAATTTGAGTAAAAACACAGAGATATGTCGAAAATACAAATAAAAAAGTAGTTTTTTTTATGACAAATATGTCAATTCAACCATTATAGTTGACTCATTTTATGGAAATTCTATTGGTTCTTGAATTCCAACTCACAAGAACTTATTGTTGGCATGTTTTCTTATAAGGCCCATTTTAGACCCCAAATTTCCTCTAATGAGGTTGACCCTTACGTTGGCAAGAAAACCACCACTGCCATCACTCCATGTGGACTCTTCACTCTCCCATACTCTCCATTTCTTTGCCCAGCCTCATGCAGGGGGAAGTGATTATTCTCCTCATGGACCGATTGGGATTCCCCATTGTTTTTCTCACGTAGTAAGACGGAGAGCTGTTTACTGTCACTGCGATTTCCCAGTGAAGGGCCATTCACAATTTTTCTGCTGTGTATATGTGTTTCCATACCAACTTTCAGATTGTGTAATATTTTCCATCACTTCATTGTTGAGACGAGGCATTGGTTTTCCCCACATTGTTCATGGATGTGGTTCCATTACATTTTGGAGTTGCTGCAGGTTGTTATGGAGTCATTTTGGCCACGATATGGCTAAGAACGACCCATAAATTGATTTCCTTGTCTAAGCTTTGAATTGCTTGGATGGCTGCGGGTATGCAGTGGTTGGTCTTTGGACTGTGTTGGAATGGGAATGAAGGCTTGAGTTGCTTGAAAAACCTAGTGTGTTTGGGAACCATACAGACAGAGCTAGAGGGCTGGCTTTCTTCTCAACAACTCCTGAATAGCACTAAAAGGGAGGTCAGGGCTTAACGGACTGTGTAGTAGAGAAGGGACTGATTTTCTTGTGTTGGATGTGTGTGGGTGTCCTAGAATTCAGGCTAGTTCTGGTGTA
The DNA here is from genome assembly GCA_001517045.1 of Pseudotsuga menziesii. NCBI lineage: Eukaryota > Viridiplantae > Streptophyta > Pinopsida > Pinales > Pinaceae > Pseudotsuga > Pseudotsuga menziesii. Next base: position 296,577 of record LPNX010037769.1, on the reverse strand, counting down.
GTTGTCCTTAGCTCTTCAATGAGCTCACTAGCTTAGCATTTAGCCTTTCCCAGCTCCTTGATGGCCTGATAAAACCAACTATGTGGGATTGGCTATGTTTTGTGTATCCTTGGCTATGTGTAAGCCTACTTGTTCCTTATTCCTTGGGGAATCATGCCCAACTCAGGGGTGGCAGCATTACTGAGAGATTAAGGAGCACGTTGGCCTATGGTTGGGTGGAACGTTGCAGCGACGTAGCTGGATGCGGGACGAGTTCTTTGTAAGATAAGTAATCTTGTCTATTTTACATCTGCAATCATACTTACTGTTAATAAATTATGATGAACATGTTGAATGAATGAATGTATGTTTACTTCCGCTGTGTATGATAAATAATTATGTATCTGTGCATGTTCTAGTTCAATGCTTTTTATTCAATTTTTAGGTATGTTCATGTTCATGGGGCTTTTAGCCCAAATGTTTAATGTTATGGTAGCGTCCTCTTAGCCGGTGGGAGGGTCGGGGACGTTACACTCGGTGCTTGATAGAGCCTAGGATTTGGATCTACACTGGTACTATGAAGAAAGGAAGTTTGAGTCCCCGTACACCCCTTCCTGTGTTCGCCATTCAGTGTCTCAATCCCATTATTGCTCCATATCTCTAGCTACCCCCCTCATGCTCCTATCAAGAAAACCCCATTGCCTTCATAGTTGTAGGTCTCCCTTCGTAGACCTCAACACATCTATTCGAGAGGATAGATCCAAAGGTCCATGTATCTTGGTTTCATCCACCTCATTAATGAGTTACTCGGACCACTTGAAAGGTGTAGTTAGTGCCTTTTGGGTTGGTTGTGTTTCATGTAGTCAACTTCAACTCCATCATGATTCGTACACGGTATTGATTCCTTTCTTTTTTGGTTGAAGACCCGAGTTGTCACCTAACTCTAACACATTGGTGAGTCTATTATGGGATCCATACAGTTTCATGTCCCTTGTTATCTCTAGGTTGGGCTGACAATAGTGTTTAGAAGCCCCTCACGGTCATGCTTCCGTGTATCTACAATATTTGATCTTGTTTTTTGTACCTCAAATATTTTGACTCTCAGCCATTAAGTCCAGACAATTGTGTACACCTTTAGATTCAATATAGCATCATTTGTTGTGATATTGGATTCCATGAGAATTTCATTGTTCATATGTATGAGTTCTCCATATCACTATTTGTATTCAACCTTCCATGGAGGCTACCATTATCTACTTCTAGTTGTATGTATTGATCGGCTCCCATTATTTGAGCCTTGATCCCCATTTGAATATTGATACAATGATACGAGCATGGGTATGCCCCCCTGTCCATAACTATGTGTGAGATTACATGTACCTCATCCATTTTTTAGAAGTAATAAAAATCCAACACGAGTGCAGTTCGAATGAGGAAACTACGACTCTTCCACGGTTCCCTCTCGAGAAAGGTTTCTGCAATGTAATCACCATTGCTCCTTTGATCCTATGATGTATGTGGGCCATACCATGAGTTGATTCCCTCACACGTGAGGGGGCAATGTGTTAACACCAAAGATTGTCTACATAGCTCTCTATTGGCCAAACCATAACTATACATCATAGTCTCACCATTGTTTCCTCCATTTTGACCTTCACAAGTAAAATTCCACCAAAATTGGTTCAAAACATTATTATTACTTCACACATAAATACATGGAAGTTGAACATTTATTGCAACATAACCCCACTCTATGTGGGAGTTGAACATTTATTACAATGTAACCCCACTCTATTAAAAAAGGACAAAAAAAACCTAAAATGAAAATGGGTCAAAAACTATGGACAAATACCATACACAATAAAATACCATAAGCTATTACAAAGGACCAAAAATACTCTAAAATAGAAATGGGTCAACAAAGATGAACAAATACCATGACCCAAAAGAGACTAGATTATCCTAACCATGCGCTATTACAAAAGATTAGATCGTCCGACTCCTAACCCCTTGGGTAGATTTGGAGAATATATTAATAATTTTTTGTGTGATAATAAAGCATACGGTTAGGTTTTAACTAGCCAAAGGGGACATGACACGTGAGTGACGTCCCATCTGAAAGTATCAGGTTTATTGAGAGACATGACTTTATGTTTTATAGGAGTGAGGTGGCCTGCATCCATATTATTAGCATCCAAAGTTGTGTTCAGCAGCGCATGAACAATCTCGCTAGCCGCACAGAACCCCTTTCAAGCTCAGTATAAACCGGATGGCCATCTCGTGTATAGCATGCATCTTTCTTGCAGAAAAGTCGGATCGCTATGCTTGAGATAATTCCATGGTTATGTACAGTGATCTCTAGAGATAATAATGTCGATAACTATGCAGGAGGGACTATGTAGATCACAGAGGTTAGAAATATACTTTGGAATCTGGATGGCCCTCCTCCTGCATAAGGAAAATGAAAGAGACAATTTCTCGATGCCGCCGAATGATGTGTTTTCCGGAAGAGGAAGAACCGGGGAAGCTTTGGGCCATCAGAGCGATCAAGAATTGGGGAAGAATGTTTATTTATCACGGTGCGCGGTAAGCTGGAGAATGCCATCATATTTTTCCACAGCTTTCTTGAACTTCCTGATCCGGATCACTAACAGATCGGATAACAAGTTCAAGAAAGCCCTGGGAAATTAGAGAGGGATTCTATCATATATATTGCTTCTCTTCTGATCCGACTTTGCAGTTCTGTTTCCAGATCTGTAACTTAACCCTAATCCAGTCACATCGACCAGATATCTAAAGGTAATATGGAGTTTTCAATGATCTTCGATTACGGGCTGCTCTAGTGGTTGATTGTGCTTTTTAAAGTTTATGTGAGAGATGATCTCAGGTCAATCTCAACTAATCCCTGAATTCATGAACATGAATGTCCATGTTAACGTTTAGGTTAGCGATAAGTCATGTCTGGATCTTTTAAAATACAAAATAATTAAATCTACGAATTGAAATTTCTGGGGTTATGGAACCTGATATTTTTTTTTAATTTTTTTTTGGTATAGTAGATCCTGATACTAGTTTAAAGATCAAATAAATTTATGTTGGCGAGTTTAATGATTAAAGATTGGTTTATTACATTTGCATAAATCTATGTCGATAAGTTCAGAGAGTAAGATATATTTTCAAGATCGTTACTCTCTTTTCTCTTTACCTACTATTATTCTGATACAAAAATTTTATTTACCTCTCATCGCTTTGATAGCTTTTATTTACCATATGTACCTGCTAATTAGTTTATCATAAGGATATTTTAAATTTATTTTTAGATAACCACTCTTCAAACGTTTGTCTTTAAATGCTTAAATGCTTTCATGTCACACTTGAACTTTAGATCTTTCTTCGTTTAAGCATTAAGCATAGATGTAGAACGTCAAAGATCAACTGATAATTTAGCTGAGAAGAGTTTATTCCATATCTATTGCTAGTCTTTGAGACAGTTTTAACCCATGCTGTAGTAGAAAACTACGGTCTTTGAAGAGCAAATCCTACTTAAGGGCAAGGTCAGCATTGGCCCTAAGTAATCATTTGGATATCTGAACGAAAACGCTATTTAAAATAAAAGTATGGCTGGGTTAGGTTAACGTAATTCTAACGCAAGTACCATGTAACATTGTTCTTCATGTACATAACATAAAGCTAGACATAAAGCTAAGGTAATAGGGCTGTTATTATCCGATGTCCCGAGTGGCTTTAGCGAGCCCTAACCTACTTCCGCTTCTCTTCATCAGGACCCCGCAGGGGGTCCGTCCCCTGTAGCCGAAGGCGGCTGATGTCTATATAAAGCAAGCAAAAAAATAGCCGGTAAATCATAAACAGCTCGTGCGTACACAACAGGCGAATCAGTGGCTGAACCGGTGAAAGCTACCCCTACTGATGCTATCCGCCCCTACGGATGCTAGAGAATCTGAACCTATTCCCCTCTACCCGTCCACCTAGAGAACTTATCCTACCACCTATTGAGCCAGGAATCCTTCGTAGGGGAGGCATACTATGAACCCTTTACCCCCCTACCTTCCCTTGGTTACAAACTATCCACCGGAAGACGTTGCATTGTCCAATAAAAGTTATGAGGCTCAAAAAGCAAATACAAACTTCAAAGAGGTGTGTGCTAACAAGTGTGTT
>LPNX010037769.1:187784-288876 GCA_001517045.1 Pseudotsuga menziesii | reverse complement strand
CCCACCAGTCGACCACACATTTCCATAGACTGGTGCATTGAACCAAATATAAAGGCCAATTGGATGGATCATTGGTATATGGTCTTCGATGAAGACCCTGATGGGAATAGGGACTTCCCATTTGATTTCCTTAGGAATTTGTATGCATAATTCATCCTAGGGAAACATGTTAACTACTTCCATCTCTTAGGATTCTAGGGTGTTGGTCATGGGATGCCCAAAGATAGGAAAGGTGCCAGGACGGATCCTAACCATGTGCCACGCCGTGCACACACACCAAAACCCCCTCGGCTATATCCTCATGCAGGTCTTGTGATTGAGAATACACAGGAGGCATTATTTGGCTTGGCAGATACATTGCTTTAGCATGGGACTAATGTCCAAGGCAATGTAGACCAAGGGGCTGGCACTTCTAAGGCAGGCCCATCTACAGATCACACAAGAGATGCAGAGCATTCAGAGCGTCGTGTTACTCCACACCCTTACACATTGTGTGGAGGCATATGCTATGGCCCTGCTTCAGACTTCCGAGATGATGGATTATTTCACTTTGTAAGTAAAACTCATTATTTTCATATTATATTTTGTTTCATATCAAAATTTTCAATTGTTTCGCAATTTATTTCTATTTAATTATCTAACAAATTATGTGAACAAATATACAGTTGGTGTCCCATGGCACACCACAGTCGCATAGTCCGCCGATCATTGTTGAGAACATTGATGTGGTTGTCAATATTGCATATGGGTTTGGTTCTTCACCAATAGGGGTAAGAACTATACTTGTTAATTTGTCAACTTTATTTATATATTTATAATATAGATTGTAACATTCAATACATCCCAATTTTGATACAACATGTTTTATGCAGGGTGATCGGGATGAGTATATTGTATCTTAGCCTATTCCATCTCATGTAGAGGTAGATTAACACACACATGTATTATTTGAAATATGCTTTTAATTATGTTTCGCTTTCTTTGGAAAAATCATTTTACTTCTATCACTTTAACATATGTTACTTTATGCAGGAACTTATTGTGATAGTGGTGCTTGAAGAGCACCAAAGCGAGGTTGTTTTCAACCCACCTCTTCCCCCCAACTAGGTATGTATGTTTTTCTTTCTTTGGTAACATCATTTTCCATCCATGTAGTATATATGTCTCTGGTTCACTCTTTTATTTGAAATTGACATATATGTTACTTTAAGCAAGCCCCTAGTGAGGCACCAGTGCGTGAAGAGCATCAAATCGATGGCCCACCTTTGACGAACCAACAGGTATGTTTATGTATCTCTTTCTTTGTATGTTTTTGTATTGATTTCTTTAATTTGGTGCTTGAAGAGAGCCAAATTGGTGACCCACCTCTTCCATCCCAAGGTACATGTATATTTGTTGACATTGGCATATATATATATATTTTTATACAGCTTGATAGTGAGCAAGTGGTGCTTGAAGAGCACCCGATCAGGGTCGCTGCTAGTGAGGCACTAGGACCCACCATTACTTACACATGTACAGTAAATAAAAATGTTATTTTGGTTTTGGAATTTGAACAAATGTACCTAGAATTTTTAAAGGTTAGTAAATTAACTTACAAAATTTGGTTTTTATGTAGTCTCCACTGATGTGACCTATCCCTCTTGTTCAATGATGGAGATCACCAGTGAGAAGTCGAAAAAGAAAGATACACTTCTCCAAAGACACTGGCAGTGGCAGCCAAAGGGGGGATAACTAGAATAAATGTATAGAGGGCATACATAGATGTAAGTTTTTGTTCATATGTATACACATATGTACTTTTTGATCCATTATTTTGTATTATGGCCATGTGGCATGACAAATTTTGTAACATTATTTCTATACATATATAATATAAAGCAAGGTTCAAATTTATACATGTATGGTTGACTTGATCTTGGAACATGATATGTGTGGTTCACATGTGTGCTAACTTATGAATTTCCAATACTTAAAGGAAGAATTTACGACTCATCAACTTTTTAACATTATGTCTATCCTCAACTTTTTAACATCATAACCATACCATACACTAACTAATTTACATACACTAACAATCATAACACTATTTCATGCATGGATGTGTAATATATAGCATATCATACCCTACAATACCCTATGATACTAACATCATACAATTCTAACATACAATAACATACCCTACAATACCCTATGACACTAACATGATACGATACCAACATACAATAACATAGCATAACATAACATACTTTAACATCATACCATACTAACATACCATACCATTGTAATATACCATACACTAAGTCATGCATGCATGTGTAATATACCATATCATACCCTAAAATACCCTATGATACTAACATCATACCATACCCTACATTACCCTATGACACTAACATCATACCATACTAACATACAATAACATACCATAACATAACATACTAATAATATGTACCATAACACTAAGTCATGCATGCATGTGTAATATATACCATATCATACCCTACAATACCCTATGATACTAACATCATACTATACTAACATACATCATACCCTGCAAACCCTAAATTGGTTGAAGTAAACCCTAGTTCCATCTCATTATTTGTCAACCCTAGTGATAGCATGCAAAGTCATGTTCATGAAAACCTAGTTGGTTTCCAATTTGTACATGGCTATGTGTTTCTAGTTCCCTCTCCTAACTTGCAAATTCCTCATTAAACCCTAGCTCCATCGCATACCTTGTCAACCCTAGTTGGTGCATGCACATTTGTGTTCATGAAATCCTAGTTGGTGCATGCAAATTGGTGTTCATGAAAGCCTAGTTGGTGCATGTAAGTATTGGTGATCATGTATTTCTATTTCCCTCTTCTAACTTGCATGATTGCTCACTAAACCCTAGTTCCATCTCATACCTTGGCAACGCTAGTTGGAGCATGCAAATTGGTGTTCATGAAAGCCTAGTTGGTGCATGCAAGTATTGGTGATCATGTGTTTCTAGTTCCCTCTCTTAACTTGCAAATTCCTCACTAAACCCTAGTTCCATCTCATACCTTGTCAACCCTAGTTGGTGCCTACAAATTGGTGTTCATGAAATCCTAGTTGATGCATGCAAGTATTGGTGATCATGTGTTTCTAGTTCTTTCTCCTAACTTGCATGATTGCTCACCAAACCCGAGTTCCATCTCATACCTTGTGAACCCTAGTTGGAGCTTGCAAATTGGTGTTCATGAAAGCCTAGTTGGTGCATGCAAGTATTGGTGATCATGTGTTTCTAGTTCCCTCTCCTAGATTGCATGATTGTTCACTAAACCCTAGTTCCATCTCATACCCTGTCAACCCTAGTTGGTGCATGCAAATTGGTGTTCATGGAAGCCTAGTTAGTGCATGCAAGTATTGGTGATCATGTAAGCCTAGTTGGTTTCCGATTTGTACATGGAAATGTGATTAAATGTATATAACATAACATCATACAATAACATACAATACATTTACCATACTAAAACACAATAACATCATACAATACCATACATCATACATAACATATCATAGATTTACCATACTAACATACAATAACATACCATAACTTATAACATACTAAGAATATACCATAACACTAAGTCATGCATGCATGTGTAATATATACCATATCATAGCCTACAATACCCTTTTATACTAACAGCATACCCTACAAACCCTAAATTGGTTGAAGTAAACCCTAGTTCCATCTCATTATTTGTTAACCCTAGTGATAGCATGCGAAGTGGTGTTCATGAAAGCCTAGTTGGTTTCCTATTTGTACATGGCCATTTGTTTCTAGTTCCCTCTCGTAACTTGCAAATTGCTCACTAAACCCTAGTTCCATCTCATACCTTGTCAACCCTAGTTGGAGCAAGGAGATTGGTGTTCATGAAAGCCTAGTTGGTGCATGCAAGTATTGGTGATCATGTGTTTCTAGTTCCCTCTCTTAACTGCAAATTGCTCACTAAACCCTAGTTCCATCTCATACCTTGTCAATCCTAGTTGGTGCATGCAAATTGGTGTTCATGAAATCTAATTTGGTGCATGCAAGTATTGGTGATCATGTGTTTCTCGTTCCCTCTCCTGACTTGCATGATTTCTCACCAAACCCTAGTTCCATCTCATACCTTGTGAACACTAGTTGGAGCATGCAAATCGGTGTTCATGAAAGCCTAGTTGGTGCATGCAATTATTGGTGATCATCTGTTTCTAGTTCCCTCTCCTAAATTGCATGATGGCTCACTAAACCCTAGTTCCATCTCATACCTTGTCAACCCTAGTTGGTGCATGCAAATTGGTGTTCATGAAAGCCTAGTTGGTTTCCGAGTTGTACATGGCATTGTAATTAAATGTATATAACAAAACATCATACAATAACATACCATACATTTACCATACTAACATACAAAAACATCATACAATACCATACATCATACATAACATATCATAGATTTACCATACTAACATACAATAACATACCATAACATATAACATACTAACAATATACCATAACACTAAGTCATGCATGCATGTGTAATATATACCATATCATAGCCTACAATTCCCTATGATATTAACATCATACCATACTAACATACATCATACCCTACAAACCCTAAATTGGTTGAAGTAAACCCTAGTTCCATATCATTATTTTCCAACCCTAGTGATAGCATGTGAGGTGGTGTTCATGAAATCCTAGTTGGTTTCCGATTTGTACATGGCCATGTGTTTCTAGTTCCCTCTCATAACTTGCAAATTTCTCACTAAACCGTAGTTCCATCTCATACCTTGGAAACCCTAGTTGCAGCATGCAAATTGGTGTTCATGAAAGCCTAGTTGGTGCATGCAAGTATTGGTGATCATGTGTTTCTAGTTCCATCTCTTAACTTGCAAATTGCTCACTGAACCCTAGTTCCATATCATACCTTGTCAACCCTAGTTGGTGCATGCAAATTGGTTTTCATGGAAGCCTATTTGGTGCATGCAAGTATTGGTGATCATGTGTTTCTAGTTCCCTCTCCTAACTTATAGGATTTCTCACCAAACCCTAGTTCCATCTCATACCTTGTGAACCCTAGTTGGAGCATGCAAATTGGTGTTCATGAAAGCCTAGTTGGTGCATGCAAGTATTGGTGATCATGTGTTCTAGTTCCCTCTCCTAACTTGCATGATTGCTCACTAAACCCTAGTTCTATCTCATACCTTGTCAACCCTAGTTGGTGCATGAAAATTGGTGTTCATGAAAGCCTAGTTGGTGCATGCAAGTATTGGTGACCATGTAAGCCTAGTTGGTTTTCGATTTGTACATGGAAATGTAGTTAAATGTATATTAAACTAAAAACATCAAGAAATGTAAATTTCAACAACTCGAGAGCTTGTTATTTTCCGAACTCTATTTGGTGGTGTCTAAAGACACCATTCTTGGTGCCTCCAATGTGCCATAGATGGTATTTGTATCGTAGGCACACGAAAGGCTAGACATTAGTAACATCATAAGAAAAAAAAAGTACCCAATGAAAATGTGCAAACATGATTTATAGATAACTCACCCGAGGTTGTACGATCGTGTTTATAGTGTCGAGTATCCTCCGAATAATATTATGTTTGTGAATGCTATCTGACAATAATAGGTTTATTACATTGGGAATAAATTAAAGCTAAATAATTGAAATTGTGCTTCAGAATTCACTTTAAAGGTTAAATAATGCACCTGACAATGCACTCATACAAGTAGGCCATCCGGATCATCTTTGGTGCCAATGGTGTCCATCAATATTTCGTGCTCTATATGAGGTAGAAAGTATCGTACATGTGCTCTGTTTTTGTGACCAAGTGTACGCAGCTTGATGTTTATACCAACTACTAGGTTGGTGAATTGGTATACAATAGCTCCTGGTCTATAATTCTGATATACATACCCACCCTTCCTTTTCTGTTATGTTGTAAGTGTCAAGTACTCCCTTTTTATAACCATCGAGCCGGTTGGGAATTAAATATTTTCATCATCTGTAACAGGTTCTAGAATGGTTTGTTTCCCCTCTAAGCAATGTGCCAACCAATAATAAAAACCCCATTCATTATTTTTTGGGGAAAGCACTGCATATATCTGACCTGTGAAAGGAAATAGGTCGAGTTAACTATACATTTTGTAAATAAGGTCTTGCATTTTTAATTTCTACATAAATTAAATTCTACATAGGTCGATTAAACAATACATAAATGCATTTTCTTATTTATGTATTACTCATGTACCTGCTTGTATGAGATCCAATATGTGATCATAGTCTGTAGAAATATCTGTCCGATCATCTTCCAAAATGTCTACTTCATTAACCCTATTGAAATTGGTTCCAAGTGTCACTCGATCCCATGTATCAACGGTATCTGTATCCTCACAATCATCCCATTCACCGATGCTACAGGAACTGCAAAATCAAGCCTTCAATCTTGTCCAAATTTGTAGGGCCAAGTTGTTTGAGCTTCTAACTAAATGAAACTATCTAGTTCCATGCACTGTGTTCACCCGATGTGTTTGTGATCGGTCCACATTTGTCACCTCTTAGAATATTCTTCGCACTAAGTGTTTCTTTGTTTCTTATTCTCCCATGACAGATGCACACCATTGGACTATAGATGCAGCGTCTTGAAGGAAAGCACCTGTAAACTTCATCTCTTCCCTTCGAAGGGCAGTTTTAATGCATGCACCAGCACCATCGTGCTCTCCTTTTCCATGACCAGTTTCGAAGTAGTTCCATACATGTGGCACCTTGTATTTTATGTGCAACAAACACAACCATTCAAATACACGTGTATTCTTGAACTGTCTAGTACAACCATCTGACCAAATGAAATGACGATAAAATGGTATATCCATAGCTATCATGTGATCATAGAATAATTTAAAGCAATGTTGCATGTAATGGATGTCATGGGTACAGTCGTCACTTATGTAGAAGTGACTTTCTTTCAGTATCACACATTTCTCTTCATTACTATCTTGCCCATGTCGATACGTGATATGCACCATTATGCTCACCTGCTCTGAGTGATAGTATTGACTTTGAATTTCATTTTTTGGTTGTAGGGTGTAATTTTCCGCAAAGTCAACCACTTATAGTATTGTTCCAAGAGGGAAGGTGTCTCGGCATATTCTGAATTGCTCATCTTTCCACCCTGCCATATCGACATGTTGAATGTACTATTGGATCTTTCCACGAAACTATGGAATAAAATCACATACTCACACCTGGTACATGAATATTAATATGTCAATAAACCACATAAAAAAATGTGTACATGAATATTAATTTGGCAGTATTCAAAAATTTACCTGTGAAGTCACCAATTTAATCTTCCTACTTTCTTTCCTATCATTTAGCTGATATGTCTCATACTAATAGTTTGCTTCTCAATAATTGCATTCTTGAATGCTTGATCTTCACTTTCATGGATGAAATCAGACCATAATGATAGCCCACCACAACTGTTGCAAGAACCGTCTACACATTGTTTTAAGTAATGTGTTTTCCCATCTTGTCTCGGACACATTATGCTATGGATGAAATCTCTGGATGACATTGGCGGTACTGTACTTGAGCATTCCTGCACATGGTTAGGATGCAAAAAATGACATATATGTGCAAATGTATGGTAATATAGGTCAAACTTTATGTGGTATCTACAACAACAAGTGTTCTAGATGGTATTGATTCTAACACACCAAGGCTTGCATTTTTCAAAAGATCTTTGCCTGATCCTTAGCTCTACGTGGGAAACTTTAAACATCTCGAACAGTTGAGTTTGTGTCATGTCAAGATAATGTTTAACATGAGGTTCAGTGTTTCTAGAAGCCCTAGAATGTTTTAACACATCCTTCATGTTAGAAGAAGGCCTAGTGTTATCATGCCAAAATGTATGCACTAGGCCCTTCACTGCTTTGACTAACTTCATGTCTTTGCAGGGAAACCTACCACTAAATGCCCATAATGTTTCCATTTGTCCCTCTACATCAAGGTTGTCTCTTCTTACTGAATATTTTTTAAGTGTATTTGGATGTAAAGGCACAATTTGTGATGTGAATTTAAGTAAACAACGTTGTCTTGTGGATCTACATATAATTGATTCGACCAATACAAGACGAGCCACATTACAGTCTTGTGAATGAGTTTTTTTACCAATCGATGCGAATGCAGTAGGAAGAGATTTAACAATGTGATTACTTCATTTGATATTCTTCATTGTTGTTATGCCTAAATTTCTTCTAACAGTTGCCATATTTCTAGATTTAAGCAAAGCTAAAAACAATTGGCATTACCGGCTTCGGATTTGTTATCAAAATATTGTTTCATTATTTGAGAAGAATGACAAAGGATAGTGCGTTTAGCCACATTACCTTCCATGGAATTCAATCCGCTCTCATCCACTTGTATTCATTTAGGAGTTCTCTTTCGTTTTGATGAAAAATTTGTTTCCATTTGAAATGCTGGAGTGACGTTTACATCCACTACAGGCTTGCAACTTCAATTAGGAGATTGAACCACCGAACATGGTTGTTGCTGAGTCACATTTGCATCGAGAGTAACATAATTATTGAACTCTTCACAAGATTGTAGGTTTACTAATGGATCAATAATGTCAACTTCCGTATAACCAGCTTCCTTTAATGTTGCATTATCTTCCTCAGCCTCTACGTCAGGTATCTGTTGAGGGGGAATGGGAACTATTTGCTCATGTAATGAATGCTGATGATTTCTTGAATCTTCCCTCTTTTTTTGTTTTTTATTTTCTACTTCTTCCGGTGTAATCACCTTCCTTGCTGACTTTCGTCCTCTATTACGTACATTCCCCATTGAAATCCACCCAAACCTGTACAAAGCTATGGAATTATTTAAGTAATGATAAAAAATTGCATGTTGAACAGTTCTATATGCGCGGGTTTAGACGAATTATGTCTTTTGATACAGTAAACCTGTCCCACAAGACGCCACACAACATTTTGTATAAAACACATATCACATATGCGATATAACACACCTCCGATCTATCGCATATGTGATATTGATTTCCATCTTTTTAATGAACCGGCAGGTTTTTTACATGTTCACCAAAACACATATGTGATATATAGCATATGTGATTTAGTGCATATGAGATATATCGCATATGTGATTTAGTGCTCACTGAATATAAACAATTTACATTTATCTATGGTTATGAAGATGATGATGAACAATGATGGTGACTATGATGATGATGGCGAGGATGAGGGTGATGATGAGGAGGATGAGGAGGAGGATGAGGATTATGATGATGATGATGATGAGGATGGTGATGATGATGAGGATGAGGGTGTTGATGATGGTGAGGATGAGGGTGATGAACAATGATTATGAGGATGAGAATGATGATGATGAGGAGGAGGAGGAGGAGGAGGAGGAGGAGGAGAGTGATGATGATGATGACCATGATGATGATGACCATGATGATGATGATGAGGATGAGGGTGCTGATGCTGATGATGAGCATGAGGGTGATGATGATGAGGAGGATGAGGGTGATGATGAAGATGATGATGAACAATGATGGTGATGAGGAGGAGGATGATGACTATGATGATGATGATGAAGATGAGGGTGATAATGAGGAGGAGGATGAGGAGGACGAGGATGGTGATGATGATGAGGATGATGGTGACGATGAAGATGATGATGAACAATGATGGTGATGATGAGGAGGATGATGACTATGATGACGATGATGAGGATGAGGGTGATGATGATGAGGATGAGGATGAGGATGAGGATTCTGATGATGATGATGACAAGGATGAGGATGGCGATGATGATGAGGATGAGGGTGTCAATGAAGATGATGATGATGGTGAGGATGAGAGTGATGAACAACGATGATGAGGATGAGGGTGATGATGATGATGATGATGACCATGATGTTGATGATGACCATGATGATGATGATGACGATGACGAGGGTGAGGGTGATAATGATGATAATGATGAGGATGAGGATTATGATGATGATGATGATGATGATGATGAGGATGGTGATGATGATGATGATGATGACGAGGATGGTGATGATGATGAGGATGAGGGTGTCGATGAAGATGACGATGATGGTGAGGATGAGGGTGATGAGGAGGAGGAGGAGGAGGAGGATGACGATGATGATGATTATGATGATGATGAGGATGATGATTATGATGATGATGATGATGACCATGATGATGATGACGAGGATGAGGGTGATGATGATGACGATGATGATGATGAGGATGAGGGTGATGATGATGCTGATGAGGATGAGGGTGATGATGAACAATGATGGTGATGATGGGGATGATGATGATGATGATGATGATGGGGATGATGAAGATGATGATGAACAATGATGGTGATGATGAGGAGGGTGATGATGATGATGAGGAGGAGGAGGAGGAGGATGACGATGACGATGATTATGATGATGATGAGGAGGAGGAGGATGAGGGTGATGGTGATGATGAGGTTGACGATGATGATGATGATGATGAAGATGAGGATGATGATAGTGATGATGATGAGGAGGAGGAGGAGGAGGAGGATGAGGATGGGGGTGATGATGATGATGATGAGGATGATGATGATGACCATGATGATGTTGATGAGGATGAGGGTGATGATGATGATGATGATGATTAGGATGAGGATGAGGATGATGATGATGATGATGATGATGATGACCATGATGATGCTGATGAGGATGAGGGTGATGATGAGGATGAGGATGAGGGTGACGATGAAGATGATGATGAACAATGATGGTGATGATGACTATGATGATGATGATGAGGATGAGGGTGATGAGGATGATGATGATGACGATGAGGGTGATGATGATGATGATTAGGATGAGAGTGAAGATGATGAACAATGATGGTGATGATGAGGAGAATGAGGATGAGGGTGATTATGATGAGGGTGATGATGATGATGATGAGGATGAGGGTGATGATGAAGATGATGATGAACAATGATGGTGATGATGAGGAGGATAATGACTATGATGATAATGATGGGGATGAGGGTGATGATGATGATGATTATGATGAGGATGAGGATGATGATGATGATGAGGATAAGGGTGATAATGATGATGAGGAGGATGAGAGTGATGATGATGATGGTGATGATGAGGATGGTGATGATGATGAGGATGAGGGTGATAAACAATGATGATGATGATGATGAGGATGAGGACGAGGATGAGAGTAATGATGATGATGATGATGATGATGATGACCATGATGATGATGATGATGATGAGGATGAGGGTGATGATGATGATGATGATGATGATGATGATGATGAGGATGAAGATGATTATGATGAGGATGACGATGACCATAATGATGGTGATGATGAGGATGAGGGTGATGATGAGGAGGAGGAGGATGAGGGTGACAATGATGATGATGATGATGAGGAGGATGATGATGAGGATGAGGGTGACGATGAAGATGATGATGGACAATGATGGTGATGATGAGGAGGATGATGACTATGATGACGATGAGGAAGATGAGGGTGATGATCATGATCATGATGACCATGATGATGATGATGAGGATGAGGGTGATGATGATGAGGAGGAGGAGGAGGAGGAGGAGGATGAGGATGATGAGGATGAGGAGGAGGAGGATGGTGATGATGATGATGATGATGATGATGAGGGTGATGATGATGATGATGATGATGATGAACAATGATGACGAGGAAGAGGAGAAGGATGATGAATATTATGAGGATGATGAGGATGAGGATGATGAAAAATGATGCGTTAGGAAAAAGCCAAATTAGTTAATACAAAACATATATGTGTTATAGTTTTATGATATCGCATATGCGATATGAGTAAGCTATAATTCATATGCGTTATAACGCATATGATTTATTTTAAAATTAAAATAATTGGTGGTAATAAGGTTTGACATTAGGCTCGGAAATAGCTTCGGAATACCGAACCTATTGGCTAGGACAAATAAACTAGGTCTATTGCTTATCTTTTAGAACTCTATCAATATGCTCATTTTAGATGGTGTCTTTTGCTATGACATACACAATATTTTTTTATGAAAATCTAGAATATTGTAGAGTACAATCTTACAATTCTGAATATGTAATTGTTTCGTTCAAAACTATGTTTTATTTATTTATAATTATTTTTCTAAAGGACACACGTCAGTTTTTGAAAATACATACATCGATTGTTTGTTATATAACTTTTGATTTCCATCACCATTTTCCAATAAAACTATATGGTGGACTAGATGATATCAAGCTCTACGATCTTATATTTATAAATCAAGGATTTCATTAATTTTTGCCCCTAAAGTGTTGCACCCACACATAAGGTTTTAGTTTCAATATTTTGTGACTTCAATAATTAATAATAATAAAAATTAATTCATGAAAAAATCTAAATAAATAGTGTTGCACTAGTCCCATATGTCCTTTATGTGTCTGCAATATTTTATCCCAATTTGGCATCATTTATCTCATATATTGCTGCACCCACACAAACATATATGTTAAGATGTGCTGAAAATTTGAAAATCCATATTCATAGAAACTAATTGTATAATCATTTACACAGATTTTCTCTACATAAATGCTATATATTATGAAAGCTGATTCAATTTCCTATCTTTTCTCTTTTTACTTCATCTTCAAATAAGTTAGGGAAGTACCGCTAATTGTCACCTAAAGTTAGAGTTTTTTGTTTATTCCATTATTATGTGGCATCTAAAGTGTCTTTAAAGGACTCTATGATTGTGCATCAACCCATTACAGATTCAATAGTTATTGTATTGGTTTTTGATATGGTGATTTAGAGTTTCAGATTAATATATAATAAAGTATATTTGATAAAAAAATTTCATTATTTATAGAATTTTTTCTTTATTTGTATTATTATTAACATATTTTAAAAATTCTATTTATATTTATTTTGTGTTTAACATATTCTTTAAGATCCTATTTAATATATAATAAAGTATATTTGATCAATTTCTTTTATTATTTATAGATTTTTTTCTTAATTTGTATTATTATTAACATATTCTAAAAATTCTAATTAAATTCAATTTGTGTTTAACATATTCCCAAAAATCCTTTTTAAATGCAATGTGTTATTTGAATCATTTATTTGTTTAAATAATAATTAAACTATTAAATGAAATTTTTATTTAGAAATAAAATATAATTGATAAATATCATCCATTGCTCTTATATATTTATAAATCTCTTGCATTGTTAATAGATATTTTTCTTTTTTTATTATCATTAACATATTCTCAAATCATTAATAAATTACTTTTAAATTTAATCTAATTTTTTGGAATTACTTAGAAAAGCATTTTAAAACTACTTGTAAATTAGTCCTTGTATTACATTTAATGATCTCATATATAATTTAAATATATTAATTTTCTAGCATGAGATTGTTTCTTTTTGATAGTGTGTGGTGTTCACAAAGTTACTTTTAGTTCTCTTAGTAACTATGACATCACAAATCACAAAATGTGTATAACACCATGGAGAAAAGAAATAGAAGCTTATTACATGCATAGTAATAATTTTAGGGGCATCCAAAAGAGCTTAAACTTATTCATATTCCAACCAAATATGCTAACTTTGATGGTTATAATATCAATAAATTACTCATTATCTTGATGTAAAATTTTAAAATTGTATACATTTAGTAAACCCCAAATTTATTATATATCCATAATACTTTTTTACAAAAATTATGAATATAAAGATAACACAATTATCTATAAATATCATTTTTACCTCAAAGTAAAACTTAAAAAAAAAATGAATTTAAAAAAGTTAAATTTAAAAAATTAAAATTTTAAAGTTTTCTTTTGAAAAAACAAAAATTATTTGCAAACTTCATGTTTTCACTCATTCAAATATGTTATTTTTTTTAACATAAAGTTCTTTCTCATAAAAGAAATTTAAAATGTAAATACTATTAATAAAATACCCCAATTTAATAACACGCAATATACAATATAAAGGAAATTGAAAAACATGATTAATTGCATTTAGAGTGGGCACAGGAAATTGAAAAACATGATTAATGGCATGTAGAGTGGGCACGGTTTCATGATTGTCAAATAAAATATACAATATAAATTGAAATTTAAAAAATGATTAATGGCATAAAATAAGATAAATTTTAAAGGAAATCCTTTGTGATATTGTTCTATCTCCAACTCATAGGTATCGCACTCCTTTTCTTAAGTAAACATATGATGCTTTTGTTTTGTGAGATCGATCTCATAATCTACATCATCAAAATGATGTATCTACGTTTTCTTCTCCTTCTTCTACATAGGTTTCTAGGAAAGGAGGTTTAATCTTCAATATTTCTTGGATTTCTCTCTTCTCTCTATCTAATATCTAGGGAATGAGGTCTCTTAAAGTTAAGATTCATGACTTGTGGTTCGGGTTGATTTCTATTTGGAGTTCTATTTTCCAGGGCTAATCTATCCATTAGCCTTTCCATGGTTCTCATTGTAATGTCAAATTTAGTGTCTGTGGAAGAAGAGGTTGAGGCCTGATTTTCTTCTCTAACCTTGTTCTTATCTATATCAACTCTTTGCTTCATTTTCCTAGAACCCATCAAATTATCGTCCACTTATAGAGCATATGTAAACATGGTAGGTAAGTTAGTTGATTTTATTAACTTTGTAGCTCCTACAATGGGTTTTATGTTGGCAAGAATTGAATTATATACTCTCGTAAACCTATTTGAAAACTCATTCACAGACTCAAAATTTCCATTCTTCAGGTTATTGTATTGGGCTAAGACTTGCAAAGGATTTTTCTTATATCACCACCTATCTAGGAAAAGTGTTTGGAAATCATCAATATTTGGAATAGACCTTGCACGAATATCCTTGAACCATTTCTTCGCATCTCTAGATAAAATATGATTAAACAACCTCATATTTGGATCATCATAATCCACCTCCACTAGGTCAATAAAATCATTAAACATATCGACATGTTTCTTGGATGTAAAGTTTCCCTCCCCATAAAACAAAGTAATTCTATGAGAATAGTTTTGTAGAAGGTCATGCAAAATAGTTGGTAAAGACAATGGGAAAAACCTAGTAGTCATATCTCTAGGAGGGTTTTAAATGGTACTAGAAATTTGTGGCTAAGGGGTTTGAATTATTGGTTTTATTCTCATGTTTTTATAGTCCTTTAAAGGTTTTTCCAAAGAGAATCTAAGAAATAATATTCAAACCTACTTTGATCAACTGTAACCTTCTTTAAATCGGATTCATATTTGTACTTCAAAAGAAATTGTTCCAATTTTTTGTCCAAATCAAGGTCTTGAAAAATTAGAAATTCTTCTTGCGATAAGGAAAATGATCTTTCTAATTGAAAAGTGCTTTTTTTTTATTTTCCTTTATTTCTCCTAAGTAAACCTTATAGATATTCCACACTATAGAAAGGTTTAGAAACAATATTTCCTCTTGTATGTACACTTCTCAAAGCCAGGATGTTTTCTTCAAAAATTCCTTATTGAATATGAACATGAAGTTTCCAAGGAAAAGTACATCCTCTTCAAATGAAAGAATTCTGGTTTTCCCACATAAATTCTACTTTCTTGAAAACATAGTCATTCTCCCGAGGGTAAATTTAAACTCTCATTCCATGGAAACAACGCCAAGATGTTATCACTTAGACTTTTCTTATGTTTGTGGAAGGAAAGTCCAAGGTAACCTTTAAACAAATATTTAGGAGGAAATCTCACTTCTTTCCTACTAGAGATGGGTCTCTCAATAAATAAACACAAAGGCGAGATATAAAAACAGATTTAATAATTGTAGTGGCTAAAACAAGTGGCTAACATTGGGAATGGAGTCAAAATCACAAGTTATATATCAATGGTAGTGATTTGCAAAACATTTTCTTCCTAGAGGAAAGCTAATCACTCTTTTACAATTAGTTTGTTGATTGTCTAGTGGTAAAGAGGAAAAATGGATAGTCCATTAACGTGGGAATCAAAATATGAATCCAATATTAACTTGAGAGGAAAATGTTTGTGGATGCTTGAAATTAAAGAACATGAGCATAAACACATGAATTTTGATTCAATATACACTTATCCAAGGATGAAAGATAACATAATTGAAAAAGATAATAGGAAGCACACTCACAACAAGGGAAGGAAGTACAGACTGTAATAATAAAAATATGAGAATCTCTCATAAAAAAAAAGATTGCTTGGATCCACAATTTTATTTGACTTGAAAAATATGTTAGAAAAGGTCTCTCTTTCGCATGGGTTACAACCCTCATTACAATACAAAATTCTGCTTTTATACATCAAGATTGTGTCTTCATTTGATAACTACTTGTTAGAATTAATATGCCATTGATATTCAAGAAATGAGTACTATTAGATTCTTAATTATTTGGAGTGAAAAGGAATGAATAATACCCACTGAAAAAAATGAATCTCATAAGAAACACACAAGAATTCCTTAGTATAATTCCAATATAAACTTCATTAATCCCAACAGTATACAACATTGTTACATAAAGGAGA
The DNA here is from genome assembly GCA_001517045.1 of Pseudotsuga menziesii. Classification (NCBI taxonomy): domain Eukaryota; kingdom Viridiplantae; phylum Streptophyta; class Pinopsida; order Pinales; family Pinaceae; genus Pseudotsuga; species Pseudotsuga menziesii. The sequence continues at coordinate 272,226 of LPNX010037769.1, read as the reverse complement.
ATTTGAATCATGAGGAATGAATTTGAGTCTACCAACTCAAGACTGACTGCATGGCTAATTAGAAGTTTCTAATTCACTATCGGAGTTCAACATACCAACTCCAGTTGTCTAATCTAGTCTCTTAATTAGTTACAAACAATCAAACCAATCTAACTATAGTGGTAGGTGAGAAGTGTGGAAATTAAGGCCAGCAATAGATTAATTTTACTCACAACAATTATCAATTGATCATGCAAAATTGCTCACAAAAGAGACTGAATATGGAGTTGTAACACTAAATTTTATTAACTGAGTGTACAATAGCCAACCCTGTAATAACATAGGTTTCTGAATAAATAGAATACATCAAGAAATCGAATGCATGAGGAGGCATCCAAATCTAGCATAAAGCAGGCTTACCAAAAATAAGCAAATCCCCCATAGGTGTAAAAAGTTGATCCCAAATCTATCATGGAGCTCATGAATTGGAAAAAAGGAATAGGAAAGATAAAGAGTGGTGGAATGGAAGCTCATACATGCTTTTTCATGGAGAAAAGAGAGGAGGATGTGTAGGACAGAAAACAAGTCAACCTCACCTAGTCTAGCTTTTCCTTTTGCCTTAAAACACTGAAAAAGCAGGCAATAAAGCAGAAAAAGTAGAAGGGCACCTAGGAGGCCAGGAATAAAACAGAATTGATTCCTTTAGCTCTCCCATGCACTACATGAGTCAAATAAGGCAAGTTTGACCTCTATGGATAGGCAAATAGCAACTTGCACAAGGTGGGACACATGAACTAGGCAAATAAGACAAAAATAACGGAATTAATGTCTAAGTGGGTAAACTATGGGTTGATTATTCTAAAACCCCCCCTTAAGCCTGACTTATGAGTAATATATCAGAAAATTATAGGGCCTAGCAACAAGGCTTAGTCACCCTTTACATTATGCAAATCCATTTAAACAACGAAAGAGGCAAAACCAACTTGGGAAAATCCTCCCTTAAACAAGGACTGTAAAACAAAATTGTAGAATCTTGTCTTCACTCATGCTTTCATAGCATGATCAGAAATCCCTAGCAGTGATTTGAGATTGCTGAAGGTCTTCTCACAAAATGATTTGGTGAGGATATCAGCTACTTGTTTTGAAGATGAACAGAAGAGTAGGTGAATGGTGCCATCATGCACAAGTTCTCTGATGTAGTGCATATGGATCTCAATGTGTCTTGTTCTTTGCTTCTGAACTGGATCCTTGCATATTTGAATGGTACTCTGGTTATCATAGTAGATGGTAGTTGAGTACTCAGGTTCGAAGCCACACTCTCCAAGTAAACCTTGCAACCATAAACATTGAGTTGCTGCATTAACAACTCCTCTGTACTCAGCTTCTGTAGATGAGAGTGCAATGGCACTCTGTTTCTTGCTTGACCAGATGATTGGCCCTTCTACAGGAATGAACAAATATCCTGATGTGGAATTTCTATCTGTGCTATCACCTGCCCAATCAATGTCAGTAAATCCAATCAATTCAAGATCAGATTTTGCTTTATAGAAGATCCCATGTGTCCTTGTTCCCTGAAAAAAAGTTAAGGATCCTTTTGGCTTCTTTCCAATGGATCTCTTGAGGCTGATCCATGAATCTAGAAGCCACACTTACTGCATAACAAAGATCAGGTCTAGTATGTGTCAGATACAACAAATATCCAATCAATTGCCTATACAGTGTATTGTTTACCATCGGTGAAGAATCAGCTTCTTCCAGCTTCACTCCTAAAAGGAAAGGAGTTTTGCTTGCTTTGCATTCCTTCATTTTGAATTTGTTCAGCAAGTCCAAGGCATATTTGGACAGGTGCACCTTGATTCCAGCTTTGGTTTGAGAGATCTCAAGCCCCAAAAATTGACTTAAGAGCCCCAAATCTGTCATGGAGAAGGATTGGTTCATAGCTCCTTTTAAGGAAGCAATCTCAGCCTGTGAGCTTCCTGTAATGAAGAGGTCATCAACATATAACAAAATGATCATTAATGAACCATTAACTAAATTCAAATAGACATTTGGATCTGATTTGCACTGAACAAAATTCAGTGATAGCAAGAAGTTATCGATCTTGGCATACCAAGCCCTAGGGGCTTGCTTTAGCCCATACAATGACTTTCTCAACCTACACACAAGAGAAGGGTTAGAAGCAAAACATTGAGGCTGCTGCATATATATCTCCTCAGTGAGATCTCCATTCAGGAAGGCACATTTTACATCCATGTGATGTACCTCCCATTACCTTGAGGCTGTAATGGCTAGAGCTAGCCTGATGGAATCCATTTTTGCCACTGGGGAAAAGGTCTCATTGTAATATATGCCATGAACCTATGAGTAGCCCTTGGCTACCAATCTGGCCTTTTATTTCAGTTTTGAACCATCAGCAGCAAATTTGGTCTTATAGACCCACTTACACTGTACTAGTTTTCTCCCAGGAGGAAGATCCACTAGATCCCATGTGTTGCTCTTCTGGAGTGAGCTGAACTCCTCCTTCATGGAAGTTTGCCATCTTGGATCTCCTGATGCTTCTTCATATGTTTGAATATCAAACTCCACCATTAAATACCATTTTTCAGCAAACATAGGATCCTTCATGCACAGACCACTCTCAAATTGAGATCTAGTCCTTCTTGGGTCATTGGGATCCCCAGCTAGCTCACCTGCTGCATGTAGTGTCTTGGCTGCCCATTTTGGCCTTGTGGGGATTTTAGGGTCTAAAATAAACTCATCTCAATCATGCAAATCAGAACCATCATGTTCAACAAACTCTTTACTTACTTCTTGAGGTTCAGGTGGTGAAGAGGCTTCACCGACTTCCACTTTTGCAAGGGGTTCTTCTTCAAACTGAACACACCTTTCGATGAAGGATTTATTTGTGCTCAAATTTATCAACTTGTACCCTTTTAAATCTTCAGAGTATCCAACAAACAGACACTCTTGGCTTTGGGGCTACAAATCCTTCCTCTTCTCTGTCGGGATTCTTGCCCAAGCCTTTGAGCCAAAAATCCTGAAATGGGTCACATCTGGCTTGTGTCCACTCCATGCTTCAAAGGGAGTCATACCATCAAGTTGTTTGTGAGGAACCCTATTCTGAATATAGGCTCCACATTTGATAGCTTTGGCCCAGTACTTTGGTGGCAAATTTTTGGCCTCCATCATGCATGTTGCCATCTACTTCAGTGATTTGTTCTTCCTCTCAGCAACACCATTTTGCTGTGGTGTGTAAGGGATAGAATGTTGCATCTGAATACTTGCATATGCACAATAATTAATAAACTCAGACTTGACATACTCACCACCATTGTCAGATCTAAGGGCCTTGAGTTTCCTTCCAGACTGGTTTTCAACCAAAGCCTTAAAGACTTTGAATAGGCCAAAAACTTCAGACTTGTGTTTCAGGAAGTGAACCCAGCAATACCTGGAAAAGTCATCAATGAAGGTCAATGCATATTTGGCCTGAATCATAGACATATGAGGGAATGGACCAGAAACATCACTGTGGATCAGTTCAAGGGGTGCAGAGGTTCTCTCATGACTAGCTCTCTCAAACTTATGCTCTGGGTGTTTTCCTAGGATACAACCTTGGTAGACTCCTTTGGATAATTTTATCTTGGGCAACCCTATGACCATTTCTTTTTCACTAAGATCAGATAGATACTTGTAATTTAGATGGCCAAATATTTCATGTCATAGCTTGCTGGCTTCATTAGCATGAATGAGAAGAGCAGAGGGGTTTGAGTAAGGTAGGAAGTGTGAGAACATGTATACCTTTTGAGCATGATTTGCAACTCCTTTTGCAATGACTCTACCACTTGAGATCTCTGTGATCTCAAATTCATTGGGGGAGAATATGACCTTATTAGGAGACCCAGTGTGGGTCATCTGGTACACTGACAGGAGGTTGGAGGTGAGACCAGGCACATGCAACACATTGCTGAACTGACCATGATCAAGATCTATCCTTCCTTTGCCTTTACTTTCAGTGAGAGAGTCATCTCCTAGTACAATAGATCATCCTTTCGACATATCCAGTGAGGAGAAGGCCTCCTTAGTCAAAACCATGTGTCTTGAAGCCCCAGAATCAATGATAAAACTGGGTGAGCTTGATGTGCCAGCAACTAGAGCATGAACTCTCTCTCTGTCATCTGAACTTGATCCTCCTTCTCTCTTCTTTGAGCTTTCTGGAAGGGATATGCCATTATTCTCTAGGATATTGGTCAGCATGTCTATCTACTTTTTCATATAAGAGCTTTCAGTGTGATTTCCCTTATTGCAATATGCGCACTTGTTCATTTCACCTTTGTTCTTCTTCTTTTGGTTATTCTTCTTGGGACCTTGTTGATCCTCCGGAGACTGTTTCTTGTCTCTCTTTTGCTCAAGTGGTTTTTTAGCTTTTTTTTGCTTTTTGAATCCACCCTCGAATCTCCAGCAATCAAAGCTTGATATTTGGATGGTTTGATGGTTCCCATCATCACCAGCTTGTCCTATTCTTGTGTGAGAGATTCCATCAAATCTGCAAGGCTAGGCATCTTCCAGGCTCGAGCTGTCAGTTTTGTGGCATCGAAGGTCAAAACAAACACTGAATAATCAGGGCCCAGCTTCGAGAGGATAGCCAGTACTAACTGATCATCTTTCTTTTCAATACCACACTATTTCAGCTGCAAAACTAGTGCTTTGAACTTAGAGAAATATAGCTGCAGGGATTCAAAGCTTGTTGGACTCAGAGAAATCAGCTCATTTTCGATTTGATGTCCCCTCATCTCATCTGTCTTTCCAAAAAGATCAGCAATATTCTCCCATACTTCATTCGGTGATGTCAATCCATCGAGATGGAAAAGGAGGTCTCTGGAAATACTCAGGCACAGGAGGCCATAAGCCTCATCCCTCCTGTTGTGCCATTTTATCTTCTTTGCAGCTGCATTGGGCTCTGCTTTTGTTGCCATAGTCACCCTGTAGAGGCATTTCTATATCAACAATATCTCCATCTCTACTTTCCATTCAAATAAATTGAAAGGAGTCAAGATATTTTTCTGTGATTGATCCATAGCTCTAGAAAATCTATCCCAGTTGTCAGGAGAAGGCTCCCAGTCTTTGATGTCGAATCTGCAAAACAATTTTTGAAGGAGAGAAACAACCTACAATGGATCTAATACCATGTGGAAATTAAGGCCAGCAATAGATTAATTTTACTCACAACAATTATCAATTGATCATGCAAAATTGCTCACAAAAGAGACTGAATATGGAGCTGTAACACTAAATTGTATTAATTGAGTGTACAATAGCCAACCCTGTAATAACATAGGTTGCTGAATAAATAGAATACATCAAGAAATCAAATGCATGAGGAGGCATCCAAATCTAGCATAAAGCAGGCTTACCAAAAATAAGCAAATCCCCCATAGGTGTAAAAAGCTGATCCCAAATCTGTCATGGAGCTCACGAATTGGAAAAAAGGCATAGGTAAGCTAAAGAGTGGTGGAATGGTAGCTCATACATGCTTTTTCATGGATAAAAGAGAGGAGGATGTGTAGGACAAAAAACAAGTCAACCTCACCTAGTCTAGCTTTTCCTTTTGCCTTAAAACACTGAAAAAGAAGGCAATAAAGCAGAAAAAGTAGAATGGCACCTAGGAGGCTAGGAATAAATAAGAATTGATTCCCTTAGCTCTCTCATGCGCTACATGAGTCAAATAAGGCATGTTTGACCTCTATGGATAGGCAAATAGCAACTTGCACAAGGTGGGAAACATGAACTAGGCAAATAAGACAAAAATAATGGAATTAATGTCTAAGTGGGTAAAATATGGGTTGATTATTCTAAAAAGAAGTAGGTGAGAACTAACACCTTCCCACATGTATCCATCCATAACTTGTGCTAATTGAATTGGAGGATATCTAACTGAGTGTAACTGAAGCATAACTAAGCTGGACTAGTTACTGGGTACCAACAACTAAAGGAGGTTAGTGGTGAACTCCCAGTGGTGCCTAAAATGTAGTGATTGGTCTAGGAGGTGCCTCTACTAGTGCATGGAGGTGCAGTGAGTTCTAGTTAGCCTCTATCGATGTTCTCCACACTCTAGTGACTTGTACATGTGGCCCCATTAGTCCAAGTGGACCCAATGGTACTAGTAGACCCAATAATAACTAAATGACTACTAAGTTATAAAAATTTAATCAAATAGAAAATTTGGACAAGGGAGGATTATAAATCCTAACACCCCCTTGAATCCTAACTTTGTAAATTGTGGTCCCTGGAAACAAGTCAAAAAGTCACCCATATACAATCTAAAAGATAAACAAATTTGCTTAGTAAACTAAGGAAATAGGGGAAAACCTCATGGGAACTCCCCCCTGCATAAAATAAGCAAGAATAGGAAAATACAAGCCATTTTTAGAAGAAAACAAGTTTACTCCTTAGAAAATAGCTTGTGAAAAACCATGTTGCAATTGCAGCTTCTATGCAGCACTATGGTTCTTCTATGCAACAACATCCTGAAGTTGTGCATGTGAACCTCTCAATTTCTTTCTGAATTGATTAATGCATGTGTTTCTTCTATGTAGAAGAGGTAAAGAATGATCACGTTTCTTCTTATGTTTGCCAAGTAGTTGATCATTCATTATCATCTTGTAGCTCTTTCCTAGAATTTTGTTGCACCACTTTGTAGGGAGCAAATTAGAGAGAGAGAGAGAGAGAGAGAGAGAGAGAGAGAGAGAGAGAGAGAGAGAGAGAGAGAGAGAGAGAAACATGCTCATTCTGATACTGGGACCTAGTTCTCCTTCTGTCTTCTGGATTCCTAGCACCATCCCTAGCTACATCAATGATATTTTGAGCCCATCTAGGCTTAGGACCTTGGTTTGGAATGGATGTTGGATATGGATATAGAATCTCATGAGGTTTAGCCTCAATAACAAGATCATGCTAGTCTTGATCCTCTTCATTTGAATATGAAACATGTAACAAATCATCATCATCAAAAAATGCTCTAAGAGTGGTTATACCTTCCTATGCTTTGGATGGTATTTCATCAAAAAACTAATCTTATTCAAATTGAACATTCCACTAAATGAAGCATTTCGTAGTTTCAACCTCCATCAACTTGTATGCTTTTGCATCTTCTGCATATCCCAGTAGATTGCATTCACTACTTTGGGCCTGGAAGGATTTTCTTATTAATGGGTATTCTGGCTGAAGATTTGGAACCAAAAAATCTCAAGTGAGAGACATTAGGCTTATGCCCATGAAGTGCTTTGAATGGAGTGGCCCCAACCACTGATTTATGAGGCACCCTATTCTGCAAATACGAAGCATAGTTTACAACTTTTTCCCAAAGAGAAGGAGGAATATTCTTGGCATGGAGAAGACATGTTGCCATCTCCTTCGGTGACCTTTTTTTCCTCTCAGCCACACCATTCTATTCTGGTGTGTATGGAACTAATTCTCCCATCTGAATCCCCTCAGATTCATAGTAATGCTAGAACTCTGTTTTAATGTACTCTCCTCCTTTATCATATCTTATGGACTGGATCTTTTTCATGAAACTATTCTCAACCATAGCTCTAAAATCATTAAAATTTTCAAAAACTTCTCATTTTTGTTTCATAGAATATATCCAACATAACCTAGAATAATCATCAATAAAAGCGAGGAAATATCTGCAATCATTAATGGATGTTGTCAGAATTGGTCTTGCCTCATCACTATGTATCAAATCAAGTATAGAGGAATCCCTATGTTCTTTCCCAACTTCATACTTCTTCTTCGAATGCTTACCTACAAAGAAACTAGAACATACTCCATCGGAGGTTTGGATGAGAGGAAAACCTTTAACCATTTTATCACTGTGGAGTTGTTGGAGATATTTGAAATTGATATGCTCAAATATCTCATGCCATATATTATTGGTTTTATTAGCATTATTCAATAAAAACATAGGAGGTGAGATAGGAAAAAAATGTGAGAACTCATTAGCTTTAGTAGAAATATTTTCAATACCTTTGTCTATGATTCTTCCAGTAGGTTTCTTTGTGATCTTAACTCCATATGAGTCGAATTTAACTCTCTTGGGAGAGCCTATATGGGTCATACAATAAACAAACAATAAATTAGCTACAAGGGATGGCAGATAGAGAAAAATTTTGAACTGACCATGATGGATTTTAACTGAACCTCTTACTATTTTTGTAGTTTGGGAGTCATCTTGTATGTCATATTAGGCCCTTTTGATAGTGTGCGGGTAGAGAAAAATTCTTTGGATGTAACCATATGGTTGGATGCTCCAGAATCAATCAATTACGCTATCGACTGAGTAAGGCTAGCCTTCAAGGCATGACACCTCTCATGATATTATGTATGTGGTCCAACATCAAACTTCTTTGCTCCATGTGGAAGAGAAATGTTGTTTTATTCAAGGAGGGAAGTCAGTTGGTCGACTTGCTTCTTCATGCAAGAGTCTTATGGATGAAAACCCCTCATACAATAGGGACACATATTCTTTTCAAACATTTTCTTATTCTTGGAGCCCAAATATCCTTCAAGAATCTTTTGATTCTCTTTAGGCTTCAAATCATATGCTTTAGGCTCCTTTCCCTTATTCCTCCTTTTAGCTTGTGCTTTTGTAGAGTTTGTCACTAGGAGAGATTGATATTTGGAAGCCTGGGGGACTCTCATCTAGACCAACTTCTCTTGATCTTGTATTAAGGACTCAGAAAATCTATCAAGTGAGGGCATCTTCCAAACGGGAATTGAAGCTCTTCTGGAATGGAAGATAGATACAAATAAAAAATATTCAGTACCTAGTTTTCTAAGTATGGAGAGCACATGTTTCTCATCCTTTCTTTCTATTCCATAATGTCTGCATTGAAGTGCAAGATACTTGAATTTTGTAAAGAATTGTTGTATGGTCTTGAAACTGCTCAGTTGTAAGGCTATCAAATCATTCTCCAAAAAGTGTCCTCTAAGCCCATCTTGCTTTCCAAACAAGACATCAAGCTTATCCCAAGTTTGTTTTGGAGTCTTTAAACCTTCAAGGTTAAAGAGAATGTCTTTGGAGATGTGAGTGTTGGAGTATCGGTACAACAACATGGTATAACCATTGCACCTCCGGGAATATAAAAAAATGTGGAATAACTACCACTCTTAATGATAGCACCTTGTTTTGGGTTTCAAATGTTCATTAACATCTACAGGTTTTGGTGTAACAAAAAACCTAACATGGTACTAGAGCCATCTCAGGAAATATTTGACTCTATTTACTCTCCATATTACACCAAAATCACCTAGGCTTCCAAAGAGGTCCCGCAAACATTGCCTTGCTTCCTCTGAATTCATTCAGAGTGGTGGTGCAGGGGTGTGTAACATACCTCAAAAACCACATACAACAAAAAAAATTATATATCCATATATTTGCAGACACATTAATCAAAATACCCAACTGTTATGATAGAAAACAAATAAAAGACGCCCTAGCCATAAATAAAGGTCAAAATCATCCTTGTTCATTCCTTTCTGGGATTAGGGATCACTGTATCAGTCATTCCACCATTGATAAAACTAGTCTGCAACTAAAATAATCATATTCGCACTAAAAAGACCTTTCAAGGTTTCTCCTTTTGGACATAACTCAAAAATCATAGAATGAGCAGTTGATACCTTCAAAATGGGCATTTTTTCCTTCCGCCTTATGGCAAGAACTCAGAAATTGGAACACCACCAGTTGATACCTTGCAAATCCTTTTCCTCCTTTTGGGCAGAACTTGGAAATAAAAAACTTCATAAACGATCACTTGGTCTTTCAAATTTCCACCTTCTACTTTCCTCCTTCTACAGCGGACATCGAAAGTCAGAAACTTCATAAAAAAATCACTAGGACTTTCAGATTTCCACCTTCCGTTGTGGACCTTGGAAGTCAAAACCTTTATAAAAAAACACTCAGACATTCTATTTTTTCACCCTCCACTTTATGCCTTTCCCTATATGAAACTCAGAAACTTCATAGAACAGTCACTTGAATTTTATGATTTTTGGCTTCAACTTTCCTCCTTTTGCTGTGGACCTTGAAAGTCGAAAAATCCATAAACGATCCTTTGAACGTTATTTTTTCTGGGTTCCACTTCTCACCTTCCATTGCGAATCTCAAAAGTCAGAAATTTGACAAAATGTCCACTTCAACTTTCTGCCTTCCCCCTTCTGCTTCCTACCTTCCGCTATAGAAATCAGAAAGTCAGAAACTTGATAAAATGATCACTTGAACATGATGCTTTATGGATTCCGCTTCCCACTTTCCTCTACGAAACTCGGAAGTCAAAAAATTGATAAAATAATCACTTAGATTTTCTTCTTTCTGCCTCCCGCAGCGGATCTCAGAAGTCGAAAAATTCATCAAACAATTGCTTGGAATTTCTGCTTTTCACACTATTAATCCTTGTGGAAACAACCTTGATCGTCGATCTCTTTTACAGCTTTAACCATTGATCTGAATTATTTGTATGGATTTCCTATGAAACTCACAACTAATCTTATCCATTGATCTGCTCTGTGGATCAGATATCGACCGTCAATTTACTTGATATGGAAATTGGACTTTGGTAATTTCTATGAACCATCGATCTAGATGCAGATTAAATATGGACCTTTGATCTTCTACCCTTCGTGGATCAATGTTCAAATTTATGGATTAAATCATGTTTCTAGTTGAATTTGGGGTTTAACTCATTATAAAATAATTGGATCTCGAAATGTATCCCATTGTTTGCAACCAAACCTTGCTTCCATCTACTGATCTATACTTGAGGACATTTAACCGACTGTGCTAAAATTCTTAAGGATTTATATAGTTAAAAATACATTTTTTCTCTATGCAAACAGTTTCAACTGTTGTACTAGAAATAACTTATATCTAAGCTATAATCAAGCATTTCAAATCATTCGACAACCTAAAATTGTAATGTAGAATTAAGGTAAAAACATTATGGAATCAACTTCAGATAGGGAACACATAGTGGGAACATCCGGTTCCATGTAAAACAGAGGATTCAATCCAATAGATGCAAATTCATAAATTATAAACCACTTTAGTATAACAGATCGAAGACATTCAGACCTAAGTAAATCAACTCGAAACTCAATAATTGCTACAGTAGTTCATTACTAACAATCATTGATACAAGTATGCATGCCCAATATTGAATATGTTGAGAACAATTTAGCATTGTACATATCTAGAATAAAACCTCGATAATGGTTCTACAAGATGCGTAAAAACAATACAGTCAAAAAATATAACTACAATTTAACTTTTTACATATACATTCTACTACATCTAAATCATTCAAGGAAAATCGAGTAGGAACCTGGCACTAACACTAGGAAAACAAAAGTGGGGAATTTTTTCCTCCCAACCAACTCCCAGAGCATCCAATTTACTTGTGATAGAACCTGTGAGCTTGTTTATTGAACCAAAAGAGAAAAATATCTCAATGTGCCATCTCTTGCATGATACAGATGTTAATCCCCATCCAATGCTAGCACCTTGCTGCTCAAGGACATACTATTCAATAGATTTTTTCCTAAGACTTGGTCATTAATGAGCCTCCCACTCTTGAGCAACTCAACTCGGAGTGCAGACCTAATTTTTAGGGATGATTCCACCATCATCTTGAGTTTTCACTCAGTGGTCTTTGCCACTTGTCATTTTCATCTTGGGGGTCAACAAACACTCTTTCAACAGCTATATACACTTGTATTCCGCTTTAGCAATTTTTATTAAATAAGGAACGTTTTATTACATATAATGTTTAATTCTTGACCTCTTTTCAAAGAATAATAAATAATAATAATCAAAGTATTTTTCCTCCAGAACTTAAAAAATATTAAATCAGTGGTATTACATTGCACCTCCCCTTAAAAGATAACACCGTCCTCAATGTTATATCCTTTTTTTTATTCATCCATGTCAACTTCTTAGAATAAGCCTGGATATACCTCCTGCATATTACTTTCCAACTCACAAGTCACGCTTCTTCTATACTAAGGTGCTTCCATTGCACCTTTAGTTGTCGGATGGTATGGTTCCGAAGTAAAATTTCTCTCCTCTTGAGTATGTGCTCCGGTTCCACTTGGAACTATCCCTCTAGTTCCACCTAGATCACATTCCAATAAATGACATGAGAAACATCATGGACATATTTTTCCAATATAGAAATGTGAAACACATTATGTACTTTAATACAGGGTGGTAGGGATAACTCATATCCAACTAGACCTATTTTAGCTAGAATTTAAAATGGCTCGTAATACCTGGGTGTCAATTTCTTGAATTTTCCCAATATCAAGGTACTTTTCTTGGGATTTAACTTTATGTATACATGATCACCCACCTGGAACTATCTAGGAGTCCTTTTTAAGTCAGCATAACTTTTTTGTCTGTCCTAGGAAGCCTTTAAGTTTTGTTGTACCTGATTCACAGTTAGTTACATATCTTCTAATAAATCAAGTACTAACATTAATCTATTAACATGACTACTCCATGATATTGGAGTATTACACTTACACCCATATAAAATTTGAAATGGACTCATACCTGCAAAAACTTGGAAATTATCGTTATAAGCAAAATCAACCAAGTGCAGGTAGTATTCCCACTTACCTAGTTTGTCCATAACATACATTCTTAGCATGTATTATAGAACTTGGTTTACTTTTTCTTTCTACCCATCCATTTGTAGATGATATGCAGTACTGAAATTTAACTGGTTACCCAAGCCTTTAAACAACGCCTTCAAGAAGTTACCTCTAAACTTTACACCTCTATCTGAAACTATTACCTTCAGTACGCCATGTAACCTGAATATTTCTTTCATGAATATGTAATCAATATTAGTAGCTTTGTAGGTATATTTGACAAGTATAAAATGAATCGCGTTGCTTAATTTGTCGACCACAACCATGATGGAATCATGTTGTCTGAAATTTTTGGGAAACCCGGTGATGAAATCCATACTGATGGTCTCCCGCTTCCATTTCGGAATGGGTAGTGGCTGTAACAATCTTGTGGGATGTTGATGTTCTTCTTTAACTTGTTGACATTCCTGACGGTGAGCTAAGTATTCAACCACTTCCTTCTTCATGTTTGGCCAAAAGAAGTCCGTTCTTATCACGGTAATCATTTTTTTATACCCTAGGTGCCCTGAGTATGGTCTTTTATGTAGTTCATCCACGACTGTCAATTTAATTTCTCTTATGTTAGGTATATACAGTCTATTTTTATACAACAACAGTCCTTGTTGGTTTAATATAAAGTCTATTTTTACTTGTTCTTGCTCATTTTTAATGTCATTTTCTTTTAACTTCTTATACTCCCAATCAAAATTTCCAGTACTTAAAATTTGATCTGCTATATTAGATTCATAGTTTTTGCTTGCACACAAAAAATTTGCCTGCCTACTCAGCATCTTCTACTTTATTTTCATTTCCCTTTATGTGCTTTATTTCAAAGTCATATTTTCTTAGAAAGGACAACCATCTAGATTTTTTTGCATTCAAATTTTGTTGATCAAATAACTGTTTAAGGAATATGTTGTCTGACATAAGTAAAAACTTTCTCCCAATTAAGTAATGTCACCACATTTTTAAGGCGTGAATTATAGTAGTGGGTTCCATGATCTTTTCATGATCTTTAAATTTTATAGATTCGTAATATACAACATAATTATCTTGTAGTAATACTCCACCTAACCCTTCATTGCAAGCGTCGGTAAATACAATGAAATCCTTGAATGGATCATCAATTTTTAAGATTGGGGTGGTGGTTAATAGTTGTTTAATTTGAAAAAAATTTCCTTGCACTTTTTAGTCCACTCAAACCTTTTTCCTTTCTTTTATAAAGAAGTTATGGGATAGGAAATATTAGAAAATGCTTCTATGAACTTCCTGTAATATCCAATAATTCCCGTAATTGACCTGATGTCAGATACATTTTTAGGAACCGACCATTCCATGATGGCCTTAACTTTCTCTAGATCGACTGAGATTCCCTCCTTAGACACAATGTGTCCCATGTACTGAATCTTGTCTTTGAAAAAGTCACACGTACTAAACTTTGCATAAAGTTGTTGTTCTCTTAAAACTTGCAAAACTATTCTTAAATGGTCTTCATGTTCTTGCTCATTATTAGAGTAGATTAATATTTCTTCAATGAACACAACCATAAATTTATCCAGATAGTTACTTAATATGTTGTTCATTAAGCACATGAACGCAACAGGTGAGTTTGATAACCAAAAGGGAATCATGAGAAACTCATAGTGACCGTAAAGGGTCCTAAATGTTGTTTTAAAAATGTCCTTGGCCTTTATTCGCACTTGATGGCAACCCAACCTTAAATCTATCATTGGAAAGATAGTTTCCCCATGGAACTAATCAAATAGATCATCTATCCGAGGAAGTGGGTATCAGTTTTTGATAGTCATTTTATTTATTTGCATGTAATCTAGACATAATCTTAGCGTACCATATTTCCTTTTCACAAACAAGATCGGTGCTCCCCAGGGAGACACACTTGGTTGAATGTAATTTTTATCAATTAGTTATTGTAAATCCAATTTTAGTTCTATGAGTTCGATTATGTTAATTCGATATAGATATTTCAATGCTGGTACTACTCCAGGTATCAGATCAATTTTGAAGTCTATATTCCTTTTTGGAGGAAGTCCAGAGACTTCTTCCAGGAAGATATCTTCGGACTCCTTTAAAATGGGCATGTCTTCCAGTTTAGGTTTTATATCATTTTCCTTATCATTCATTATATATACTATGAATACTTTACATCCCTTTCTTACTGATCTTTTCATTTGTAGAGAAGATATTTCTCCAATGATTACCTTCCTAGGATTCCTTTTACTTTTATACTATTTCCATTATTATCAATACATGTAAACGTTTTATCAAAATTGTTCAACAAAACCTTATGCTCTTCAAGACAATCCATTCCTATCAACAGATCATAGTATCCTAAAGGCAATATATGTACATTTACATGGGTAAGGAAATCATTCAACGATATCTTGAAATTTCTAAATACTAGTGACCTTTATTTTTGTACATGTGGCTAACTATACTAGCCAAGACTTATCAAAAAAATTTAGGTGCCAAATTGCATAAATAAACTAATCTAGGTGAAATATAACTTAGGCTTGCACCTAGATCAATTAAGATAGAAATAGGTTGATTGTTTATCATACCTTCAAGTTTGAACATGGAATTCTAGTGGTTTGCTTGCCAATTTTCTAGTGCAGAACAGATTCTGGGCATGCTCCTGGCCATATCGCCAACTGTCACTTCTTTCTCAATACAATGGACATTAAAATTTTCTTCCTCACTAAATAGTCTTTAAATTAGCTTGTCTCTCCACACTCCCAACATTTTAAAGGTTCTTTTTATGCTGGGTTTCTATTAGGAAAAGTTGAGGGTACTCCAGAATCCTAAGGTTTAAAACCTTTGTAATTATTACCCCGATGCCCTCTATGATTATTTCCCCTGTTCTTATGGAACTTTTTTTTTTCCTTTAGAATCAAAATTACTTGGCCTTTGATTTGTCCAGGATGGTATACATTATATTTTGTTTTTGTTTTGATCAAAACATAAGTTCCCCTTCCTCATTGTTTCCTCCAATGTCTTTACATCGTCATATTCAATCTATTCTTTAAACATGAGAGGCAGACAGTTAAGGAAATTTTGTATCTTTGGCTTCTCATCAATTATGTAGGGGACATAGAGAAGTAAGCTTAAGAACTTACTAAAACTACTTGGCTTTGTCTTCATAATACTATTCAGATAAATATTTTATTTTAAACAACTTCTTAAAAATTTTCCAGGTTATATACCTTTCTTTTATACCCTTAACTTTCTTTACATACTACCACCAAAAATATTCTTTTCTGGTTAGATTATAAATGGCCATATTTTCTTTTAACTCATCTAAGTAATTTTATATCTGGAAGTATTTTTTCATACCGGATAGCCAGGTCTCTTCTTCCTCACCCTTCTCAAATTCCCCATTAAACATGGGTGGTTCCATTCTTTTGAACTCCCTAGAGATTTCCTCATAGGGTCTATACTTTTTCTTCTTTTTATTTTCGTCATTACTTTCGCTTGAATCTTGATTTTTTCTATGATGTTTAACTGAATCTTCACTTGAAGTGTCAGAGTTATGGCTGGAAAATTCCAGCTTCCTACCCTTACATTTATGGTACTGGGAAGTTTTAGCCAGTTCCTGATTAGAATCCTTATTTTATATTTTTCTTCATTATGGATTTTTTCTACCAAGATAGCATTCAGTTCTTCTTGAGCCTTCAGAATTCACTCATTATCCTCCTTAACCTTTATTAATTCATATCTTAGTTCATTAAAAGTCCTTTTTAATTCAAACGTATTGTCTTGACTTTCATTTAGATCTACCAAGAACTCTCCATCCCTTAGACTACCATCTTCATTTAAAGGTTGTTCTAGACGACATTCCTCTTCTTCATACATTCCCACGTCTACCATATTTCCTGCAAAAATATTTGTACTTCTCTTTATTGTGTAAGAGAATTTCTAAGACAAAAAATAAACATGAGTCAGTTTGTTTTTTTTTGTAGTCGTTTTTTGTTGATCCTATTCAAAACTAGTGTTGAAGCCATGCGTTGATACCATATGTAACATACCTCAAAAATCACATACAACAAAATTTTTTCTATATCCATATTTTTTTTTTTAACAGAAACTATAAAAGGTTTTAATAAAACAAGCTGTGCATAACCATTCAATACAGATAACATAACATAACAAAGTGTTCATGCAGGTCAAAATTGCTACACAAAAAGCTTATCCGAGGAGTTTTCCAAAAAACTATACACAAAGTATTTTCAAAACAACTAGTGCCTCGAGTAGTGTATACCCTTATAAACTGATTACATAGAAAAAGACAGTAAACCATTTAACCATAATTAAAAGAAAACTAATTAAGGATTGCCTCTGAATTTATTGGGCTGAACTACAAACTCTTTCTCCATTGGGTGCTAAGTTGTTGCAGTGGTTTCATTCACCTTGCTTCCCTGGTTCATGTTAATTAGACGCTGGAGATCTTCCTGGATCCTGTCAACTTTTCCCATTATCTCCCTGAGGTTACTCTCATTGTCATCAATCCTTGCATCATGATTGCTGATTTACAGAGAGGTGTAGCTCACCATTTCCCCCATGCTCTTAACCTCATGCGCAATTTCTTTGTTGTCCATTATGCCAATTGCTATCATCTCGTAAAGACGCCTAAGGTTATTTTTTACATCCATTATGCCTGCCTGCATTATCACTTTCCTGAGACATTCTTCCTGTTCCTAGGGAGATATCTATATGAGAAAAATTACAGTGCAAGGCACGAACAGAGCCTGCTAGAACACTGGCCTGGATCTCGGCTGAGAGGGAACTTAGAATGTAACTGAGCACTTTTAGGTCCTACTGCAGGGAGGAACCTTCTTTACTTTGCCTCTCTTTGTAAACTAAGGTTCCCACAGCACCTTCATTTTACCCTGTACAATGGCAACCCAAGACTGTGCTTCTCTCCAAATTGACAGAATGCACTTCAGGTGTAAGAATTGAGCCAAAGCTGGGGTTTGAATGCCACAACAAGGAATCGAAGAGGGAGCTACAGGAGCAAGTGGAGAAAGCTGTGAGGGAAAGCATTTCCTTCACAAAGTATTGGGTGATAGGGAGAGCTTCCCACGGGATATCCTGCAGCCACCCTTCTCTAATGGCTGCAATTACATTCAGAAGAACTCGCTCCGGAGGGACCTCATGATAAACAGAGCCAAGAGAGGAAGTAAAATGAGCTTGGATGCTATTGCAGGGAGAAGACATACCATGATGGTCGAAAAGACTTGGATCATGCGAGGAGGAGGGGCATTTAACCCATGACCGATGAGCCATTAAGCCTACAATATCCAAGAGAGGAAGAGGGTAGAGGTTAGACCACGTGGTGAGGGAAAGAGATAAGGTAGGATAGTGAAGTAAATGGGAGGAACCATCGAGAAGCAGCGTGGAATGGAGGCCAACTATTGGGAGGTGACACAAGGCAATGGGGGAAGGGTAGTGTGGAGGGATAAGGGTAAGGGGAAATGGATGGAAGAGGGGTTCAAGAGTGATGGGAAAGGAGGAATAAGGGGAAGGGGAGAAGGAAGGGGGAGGGGTGGAGAGATAAGGTGGTAAAGGAGGGGAGCCCTTAGAACTTCTTTTGAAGAGAGGGGAAGTTATAAATAGCAATGAGATAAGCCTCATAACTTGTAAATGAAAGGGAAGCTTTCGACAAAACATTAAGGAATGAATTGGGAGATAGGAGTGTTTTCGTTCTGGCTGTAATGGCCTTGTGGAAGGGAGGCCCCCACGTTAGCCAAAGCATTCGCTGCAGAATTATTGTGGTGAAGGATGTGGAATGTCTCATAGGATTTAGACATGAGAGGCTTGGATTTGTCAAACAGGCGGTGACACTTGACTGATCCAGAGGGGTATCCATTGATCAGTTTGAAGATGACATGTCGAGAGTCTCCAAATATCATTACCTTGCAGATATTTTTAGTGTTTAAGAGATGTAGACCCTGTAGGAGTGCCAGCCACTCAGCCTCATTATTTGTTCTAGTTCCTAGTCCCCAAGCGAAGGTTTGTTCTACATGTCCTCTGGGATCTAAGAGGATCCCCCCCGCACCTGCCACCCCTCTATATCCATATATCTACAGACACATTAATCAAAATACCCAAGTGTTATGACAAAAAATAAGTACAATATACCCTGGCCATAAATAAAGGTAAAACTCATCCTCTTTCATTCCTTTATGGGATTAGGGACCACTGTATCGGTCATTCTGCCATTAATAAAACCACTCTAAAACTAAAATAGTCATTTCTGCACTAAAAATACCTTTCCACCTTTTTCCTTCTGGGAGGAACTCGAAAATTGGAGAACCATTAGTTGATACCTTCAAAATGGCCATTTTCCTCCTTCCTCCTTATAGGCAGAACTCAAAAATTGGAACACCACCAGTTGATACCTTCCAAATTCTTTTTTTCCTTTTGGGAGGAACTTCAAAATCAAAAACTTCATAAATGATCACTTGGTCTTTCAAATTTTTGCCTTCCGCTGCGGAAAGTAGAAGTCAGAAACTTCATAAAACAATCACTAAGAATTTCAGCTTTTCACCTTCCACTCTCTGCCTTCTGCTACCGACCTTGGAAGTCGCAAACTTTATAAAAAAATACTCATTATTTATTTATTTTTTCCCTCCACTTTCCTCCTTCCGCTGCAGACCTCGAAAGTATGAAACTTCATAGAATGGCCACTTGAATTTTCTGCTTTCTGATTTCCACTTTCTTCCTTCCGTTGTGGACCTTAGAAGTCAGAAAATCCATAAAATGATCCTTTGAACTTTCTTTTTCCGGATTCTACTTCCCACCTTCCACTGTGGAACTCGAAAGTTGGAAACTTGATAAAAATATCACTTAAAATTTCTTCCTTCCAGCTTCTGCTTCCCGCCTTCCATCATGGAACTCGGAAATTTAGAAACTTGATAAAACGATCACTTAAACATTATTATTTTGGGCTTCCACTTCCCTCGTTCTGTTGTGGAACTTGTAAGTTATAAACATGATAAAATACTCAATTATATTTTCTTCTTTCCTCCTTCTGTTTTTCACCTCCCGCTGTGAAACTCGAAAGTTAGAAACTTCATCAAACAATTACTTAGACTTTCTTCTTTGTACACCATTGATCCTTTCAAAAAAAACCTTGACCATCGATCTCTTTTTAGAATTTAACTGTTGATCTAAATATTTTATTGGATTTCCTATGAAACTCACAACTAAACTTAGCCATCGAGCTACTTTGCGTAGCATATCTCAATCGTCGATTTAATTGATGTAGAAATTGGACTTCGATAACTTCTATGAACCATCAAACTAGATGCGGATTAGATCTGGAACTTTGATCTTCTACCCTTCGTGGATCAATGTTCAACTTTGTGGATTCAATCGAGTTTCTGGTTGAATTTGGGGTTCAACTCATCATAAAATAATTGGATCTAGAAATTTATCCCATTGTTTGCAAACAAATATTACTTCCACCGACCGTTCCAGACTTGAGGACATTTAACTGATTGCTAAAATTATTAAGGAGTTTTAGAATTAAAAATACGGCTTTTCTCTATGCAAATAGTTTCAACTATCGTACTGGAAATAAGTCAGATCTAAACTATAATCAAGCATTTCAAATCATTCATAAACCTAAAATTGTAATGCATAATTAAGGTTAAAACATTATGGAGTCAACTTCAGATAGGTAACACACAGTGGGAACATCCTATTCGGTGTAAAACAAAGGGTTCAATCCAATAGATGTAGATTCATAAATTCTAAAACACTTAAGTATAAGAGATCGAAGAGATTCAGATCTAATCAAATCAACTCAAAAATAAATAATTGCTACAACAGTTCATTACTAACAATCATTGATACATGTATGCATGCCCAATCTGGAATACATTGAGAACAATTTAACATTGTACAGATCTGGAATAAAACCTGGATAATGCTTCTATATAATGCGTAAAAATAATACAATGTAGAAATATAGCTGCAACATATCCTTTCATAGATACATTCTACTGCATCTAAATTATTCAAGGAAAGCATAGTAGGAACCTACCACCAGTGCTAGGAAACCAAGTGGAGAAGCTGTTCCTCCAAACAAACTCCCAAAGTATCCAATTTACTTGCTCCAGAGTCCTCAAGCCTATTTCCTAAACCACAAGAGAAAAATATCTCAATGCGCCATCTCTTGCATCATACAAATGTTAATCATGGTCCAATTTTAGCCTTCTCTTACTCATGGACATAGTATTAAATAGTATCTTTCCTAGGACTTGGTCATTTATGAGCCTCCTGCTCTTTGGCAACTCAACTAAAATTGCAAACATGATTTTTGGGGATAATGTATCTTGCATCTTGAGTTCTCACTAAGTGGTATTTGCCACTTGTCATTTTCCTCTTATCGGTCAGCAAACACTTTTTCAACTACTATATCCACTTCTATTCCCCTTCAATATTTTTTATTAAATAAGGAAAGTTTTATTACAAATAACGTTTTATTGTTGACCTCCTATCAAAGAATAATAAATAATAATAATCAAAGTATTTTCTAGTAGAATTTAAAAAAATATTAAATCAGGTGTATTACAGCGTTGTAGAACCTGAGAAAGTGTACATGTCGAGAGGGAAGTCTTGATTCTTACATGGTGCAAATGGTTTTGTTTTTGTAGTGAATTTCTATAGGTGCTACATAGCTTGATTGAATATTTTGTTTGATTAGAAGGAGAATTATGGATTTGCAACCTTCCACACCCTGGATCCTAACACCCTTTAATTATGTTGATTGGAGGGGAGATATGTAGGTTTCCTTGTGCAACAAAAGCATGTTCAAGATGATAATGGGAAAGGAGGATAACCCCCATCATCCAGTTGGGAAAAAAAAGGTTTCTAAACCGCTTAGATGAAGCTTTTTTCTTTTTATGTACTCACTGTTAGGATCAACTTTTGGATTTCTATGTGCTCACTTTTTTTTTATCAGCTCTTGGATTTCTATGTACTCATTGTGGGTTTCAAATGTTCATCAACATTCTGTTGGGATACGCAAAATATGCAAAAGCATACAAGTTGATGGAGGTTGTAGCTAGGAAATGCTTCATTGAGCAGAATGTTTAGTTTGAAGAAGATTAGTTGTTTGATGGACCACCATCCAAAGCACAAGAAGGTATAACCACTCTTCCACCAATTTTTTATGATGATGATTGGTTACATGTTTTAGATTTAGGTGAAGAGGATTAAGACCATCATGATATTGTTATTGAGACTAAACCTCAGGAGATTCTAGATACAGATCCAACATCCATTCCAAACCAAATGCCTAAGCCTAGATGGGCTCAAAAGTTCATTGATACGACTATGGATGGTGTTGGGAATCCAGAATACAAAATGAGAACTAGGTCCCAGTATCAGAATGAGAATGTTTCTCTCTCTATGACATATTCACTCCCTATAGAGTGGTGCACCAAAGTTTCATGAAAGTGCTACATGATGATAGAAAATGATCGGCTACTTGGCCCACAAAAGAAGAAATTGGATTATTCTCTGCCTCTTCCATATAGAATAAAAACACACCTTCATCAATTGAGAAAGACATTGAGAGGTTCACATGCACAACTTCAGCATGCTACTACATAGAAGAACCATATTGTGACATAGAAGCTGCAATTGCAGCAGATTTTTTCACAAGTTATTTTCTAATGAGAAAACTTATTGTCATCTAAAAATGGCTTGTATTTTCTTGTTTCTTCTTATTTTTAAGAGGGGGGAAGGTTCCCAAGAGGTTTTCCCTTATTTAATCAATTTATTAACCATCATTTTGTATATTTTAGATTGTATATGGGTGACTTTTGACCTTGTTGCGAGGGCCCATAGTTGTCCAAGATAGGATTAAGTGGGGTTGTTAGGATTTATAATTCTCCCTTGTCCAAACTATCTATTAGATGGTTTGGAAAATGGAGGATTATAGATCCTAACACTACCTACATTTTGAAAGTAAGCATTTGCAGCTTCCTTATTACATATGTTTGTTAACTCCTAACAACTATTCTTCTTAACTACTTCAATATAGCTTGAGCCTTGAGATGAACTTCTTTATTGATGTAATTTGTATTTCATCTTTCCAAATTTTTCTATGGTCCTCCACTGATCTCCATATGGTAGCTCCAGACTTTCCATATCCTTTACTAACACTCTCAAGTCCACAGATCTGGCTCTGGCTTTACTCAACTATGGAGGTGCCTATAAATTTTGCAAAAAATATACAATATCACTTTACAAAGGAGACAAAGATAACACTTTGATTACCTACAATCCTCTGTCCAGTCCACTTGAAACATTAGACAAAAAAATCAACTACAAGGATTCATAATTTTCATTACTCATAAACTTTCCAACCCCTGAACTTTCACCAATTTGGTATGTTTTATATCCAAATCATATTTCAACAAGACTATAATCCACTTTTCTCATTTCCCTTCTGGATTAGGCTGAGCGAGAATATTTTTCACAACATTATTAGGCACATAAGCAATGGCATGAGAATGCAGAATATAAAATCTAAAATATTTGATAGATTTAATCAGTGCATAACCTTGTTTCTCAATAATCATACATTTTTCTCCATCCCTCAATATCGTGTTGAATAGTGCAATGGGATGCTATGAATTCTACTAATTCTTTTGTAACAACACTCTAGGTATAGTAGGCTCATAAGCAAAAGAGAAAATTATGAAATATTTGGAAAAATCAGGTCTAACCAAAACATGTGCTTTTGTTATTGCTTTCTTGATGTCAGTGAAAGAGTTGTTAGCTTCAATGGTCCACTTAATGTCACAATATTTCCTTAGCATATTGGTGAGACTCGTTAAGATCTGTGCAAAAATAGGAATGAATCTCCTCAAAAAGTTTACCAATGAATGATTGAAGTTGTTTTTCTTTCTTGGTATATCAACTTTCAAAAAAAAATTTACTCTATCAGGATCAATTTTTATTTCATCCTTTGAAATGATATGACCCAAAAGTTTCCCTTCCTTCATAGAAACATTGGATTTTATGGTGATCAAGGAATTACCAAATTTTCTTCATTTCAAAAATACTTGTTCCAAGTGTTTGATAAAGTCCTTGTGAGACCTTGAAAAGACTATTATATCATCCATGTACACCATAAAAAAATTTCCTTCTCGTTTTATAATATTCTTCTTTTGGAATTTCGGTATTGGGATAAGCGATTTTCTCCTACCTCCTTTCACCTAGCAGAATGATCCTCTATCTGCCATGTGGAAAGCTGTAAAAGCTCCACTAAACCAGGATCCATCCACCTCTTATGCATATTACGAGCGTAGAATCCATATCCATGATAGATCTAATCTTCCTTTCAGTGTGAGCCATCGATTATGCCTAGTTTTTAACATCTTTCCTTTCATTTTCCATCGATCACTTTCCTTTCCTTTGGATGCACCACTTTTTCCAGCATACCCGATATCTGTCATTGATCTCTTTTATACCTTATATCTACCATCGATCGATTCTAACTATTAACCCTCTTTGTTGATCATTTGGCCAATCTTAAACTTCTTTATCTTTTGAGCAAGTTCTACCCACAGATCCAACCTCTTTCGTCAATATATCTGTTTTTTTACCAGAAAAAGTACACAAAGAAGAAGTGAATGCACAAGCAAAAGGATGAAAAGTGTGCGCACAACAGGATAAAAGAAGGATAAGAAGGAATCGATGCAGATAAGATAAAAACATGCGTGCGACGGAGAAAGAGGTGGAAGGAAAGCTATGACGAGGATGCTGCAATAAGGAAGTCAGATCCATGTTGGTGGAAGAGGAACGTAGAGAAGTTAAGGCTAGAAGATAGAAGTTAAGGAAGACTGCAAAAGGGCGAGCCAGCAGGAGGAGCAAGTACAGTTTTGTGGTTATTTATGATTGATATAGATGAGCTGAAAGACATTTCTACGGCTAGTTAATGCTGTGGTTAATGTATTGTAGGGATTTTAGGGCTAGGTATGGGCTAGAATTGATGTAAACCATCAATATTTTGGGTTGTTGAGTCTATAATAACTAAGATATACTCATTCAACCCTGCATGGTCTTGTAAATATTATATATAGGAGGAACCCAACCTATATAAGGGTTGGCTTGAGTCATTCATTCATTAGATTTATGTTGTTCAAGAGTTATAGAGTTCTTAGTTAAATTTAGAGAAAGAAGACTGAGGGAAGAGTTTGGTAGAAGTAGAAGGACTTTGAGCTGCGGATCTTGTAGTTGTGTGTGCAAACCAGTAGTAGTAGAAGGAATATGCAGCTGAGTGCATAGATAGTAAGTAGAAGATTTAATCTAGGATGTGTGTGGATTAGTAGGAGTAGATAGAAGAATAAACCAGAGAGCATGAGAGTAAGGAGATTGAGTAAAATAGATATATCTAAAGAAAAATATGCATATCATAGGATCCAAGGTTCTATAAACCATTCTCATGCCAGATGAAGAGCATGTTGGTGGTTTTTCCCAGATGGGTTTCCACATTATTTATTGTGTTATGTGGATGAATGTGTTTAATGATGAATGTTGATGTGAATGTTTGCTTACTATGCATTATTACAATTAATGTTGAATGAATATCTCGGTAGGAACAATCAGCGGATGCATGAAGGATTAAAGCAGTATTAGAATGTTATGTATTCCTTTATGATTCAGTTATTAAGTTAAGGAATGATTCACATGATCTCTATTGAGCACAAGGAATCAGATGTGTCGTGTTGTTGCTCCAGTTGTAGAGCCACAATGGTAAAGTAATGTCGAGCACTGGTTCTGACTTATCGTTGTGCTATCATCGCGTAGTATCAGAATCCATCCAATATCCTTTGTTGAGCACCTTGGTCATGTGCCAAGGGACTAGAATCCCTCATAACTTTGGAAACATGGTTTGGTAGTTACCCATAAAGATATTTCGGGTGAGACTACGCCTGATTTCTGGATGTTACCGACAGAGCTTGCTCTGTCGGGATGATGTCTTGTGGTGTCTTGTTGGCATTATGTTGTTCTTGAACTGTGGTTCTAGATAATAAGAGAAAAGAAGCCAACAAATGGTTCTGTTGTCGGGATCACTAACCATTTTAGTCAAGGGACATGTTACGGCATCCAAGAAAGAAAGAGATAGAGTACTGGCTAGAGTCCAAGACACTGGCATTCGCGCAAGAAGAGAGCATGGGATCTCAATTGCACGCAAAAAACTGGGTAGATAGGTACATATATTCTAATATCCATGAAATATTTTTTGCAGAGTTTCCTATTGTGCTATATGAATGGTTTTCATTATTGGAAACAAAGAAGACAAATTTCCATAGATGAGAAATAGTCGACTGGAATGATGAGTTGGTGCTTGAGATAACCAGTGTAAGTAACACCATCTATAGAGGTGTATATTTTTGGGTTGACTGTATTTTGTAAGGATATATTACTGAGTTTGTAGTAGAAGCTATAACCTCATATAGTGAGGTTGAATTTTTTTTTTTCCAAGGACCTCGAAGACAATATTTGTTATCTATCGGTACATGGATCAAGATGCTCGTTTATGACAAGGGCATCCTACAGTTGAGTAGTTGAGTCGCGTAATACGGAGGAAGGATATGTTGTAGACGACCTGACAAGAAAATGGGAAATGGTGAGTTGAGATGTTCCCATGAAGTACAAATCTTGAACTAGAGACTGGATTCCTATGGAGTGGAAGAAGATTCAGATCTAGAAAGAGGAGAAAAATAGAGGAAGGTCGATGAAATCCTAGTTTTTTCAAGGAAAGAGAACACGACCTTCAGTCGCAATTATACAAAGGATCTTGGAATGAAGAGGAAGACTATATCCCAATATCATAAGGAGAAGAAGACTCTGAAGAGTCTGACGAGACACCAAGTTCACGACATAACTACATCACACAAGGAGCATCACTTGAGGTAAGGTCTAGAGCCTCATCTCCTGAGAGAGTTATTAATACTAATAGTGCTACTGCATTGACTATCGCGTAAGAAGAAAAACCCTCGTTAAATCCTTCATTGGATAACCCTGATGCTAACTCACTGGTTGGGGCAGATATTTAGTTACCCACATTCAATGGCAATGGAGTAGAGGATCCAGAGTAGCATTGGTTCATATGTGAAGCTATTTGGATGGTTCGCTTAGTTGAGAATGCAGACCTAAATAAAGCACATATGATCACGACTCTAAGGGTTCATGCAATGGACTGGTTTATGAAGTACTGTGTAGTACCATTAGGAGCACCGCAGAAGACCCTTGAGGAGATACGCACCACAATGATCTTTGAGTTTAGAAAACCTAAATCTGAGTCGTAGTGCATCACTAAGATCAAGGAGATAAAGCAAGCATTGGCAGAGACAATATGGGACTTTGACTAATGATTTAAAACTTTGATGTCCAAAGTAAGTTTCTAGATGTCATATTTTCAGCATAAGGAGTGGTTTATTCCTGCGCTATTGCCACACATCTGAGGGCCATTGATGCAACAAAAGATTGAGTCATAGGCAGAAGCGCTAGAATTTGCAATGAAGCTAGAGACCTCACCAATTGGTGATGGTGCTATAGGAATGGTATAGATTCAGTCGCAGTTGGCTAATCTAACCATACAACTTCAAGACATTAAGAAGGGTAAGGAAGCCCATGAACACTTATGGCAAATAAAATGCAAAACAGATGGACACACTAAGGATAGTTCTCCGAAATTCATGAATTATGTCTCATCCGATGCACCAAACCCATTAAATGGCCATCGAATACCATGGTGTCACATATGCCAGTCTAGAGGACAATGCGACGAGGACTTCCTATACCTGTAAAAGATTGTGAGTACCCTAGCGAAACTATTTTGTAAATTTTTGCAGGTTAGTTGGGCATGAAGGGAAGGATTACATAGCATATCAGCTCTTGAAGGAAAAGATGGTGGACACATACTTGATGAATAATGATGGGAAGAATTAGGCTGACCCTGCACAAGCATCATATCATCATGTGCAGTTCCCACCTAATCAGTATCAGAACCAATATAAGCCTTAGTATGCACCACAATACGCACAACATAATCACTATTAGCCACAATATCGATAGAATCAATATCCCCCATAGCAACCACACCTTCAAGGAAGGGGTGGTGGAAACTTCAGAGGAAGAGGAGGTGGAGGAGAATTTGGTAGAGGAAGAGGTCAGGTTACATACTACAACTGTGGACAAAAAGGCCATTATTCCAGAGATTGCTTGGAGCCTGTAAAGATGTGCTCATATTGCAAGGGATAGGACCATAATGTGGAGCAATGTCCACAGTTGATTGTGAAGTGGCAGGCCAGGACCATCACAGGTCCTACTCTTGTGTAGAATCCAAATCCAAAATCAAATGTTAACTTAAATGTCTAGATGATTGCTACTGAACCAAGAGAGTCGAGCGTTGCAGTCGTAACACGAGGAGTTGCTATGACCGAAGCTGATCTGGAAATTCCACAAGAAAAACTTCAGTTGTAAGCACAATCAGCAATGCAAAAGAAGGTGTCATTCAACGTCTAAAAATAGAAGAAAGTATTCATGGACGTGTGACAAAATTTTGTGGATCTAGAAGAGTCGTCAACTTTAGAATAAGTCATCGAGATGCCTGAATGATTCCAGCACATATTCCAGAAGAAGGTCCCACAAAAGGTTAGTAAGATCAAGTCCTTTCTGTCAAGTTGCTTAGCACTAATTCAATATAAATATGCTATCAAATAACTGCAAGCACTCATATAATAGACACCAGTAGAGCCACAACCTGAAAAGAAAGTTAACCAGGTTGAAAAGAAAATCAAAACTGGTCGCGAGTTAAGAATGAATGCGCAAATAAGAGATTATGACATGGACTATTTCATTTTAGAACTAGGGTATGATGTCAATATCTTGACATGACAAACTTGGGAAAGTATGAGGAAGTCATGCTTGGACTAGTCTCGTATCTAGCTACAACTTTCCAGTCAGGTGAAGGTACTCCCAATTGGTAGACTGAGTCAAGTCCCTGTCAACATTGAAGGGTTGTGCACATTTCCAGACTTTTAAGTCATTAACATTATTGATGACACAAATCCATATCCCATGCTACTGGGCATATATTGGGCCATAGAAAATTAGAGAATCATCAACTTGAAGAAAAGGATACTCTCATTCGAGGATAATGAAATGAGGGCAGTGTCACCCATTGATCCATTGGAAGGACAAAGAGATGTTGAGCCTATCTATAATGATGGATAGGGTGACTATCTCGACTAGATATACAATGTCACTGCCATCCAAGAAGATTACATCAATCGAACTGCAGATGGGAACTTGAGCTCGAAGAGTGCTATTTCCTACAAATCTGACTCAGGGGAAGCTTTAGAGAACTGGAAAAATTGCTTACATGAGGTATCTATGAGGAGATGCACAAGCATTTCAAGGTCTGTGAGATGGGTGGAGACCAATGACAGAGAGCTACCAACCTATGAGGGATTACCTAACCTTGCAACATTTCTCATTGATTTTGAAGGTCTCATCATAGAATTGCATTGCTTGTCTATGTTGGATCATGTACTCAAGGCTATGCCTGCCAGATAGTGCAGTATGCACAAGCAGTTGATAACAATGCATAAGGTTGATGGAATTCTGGTTCGCTAAATATGTTGTTACTGTATGTCATAAGTACATAGGGATGTCGATCCTTGAAAAGCATATAAATCAGCATCACACTGTATTTACAGTATACCTGCAATAGGAATGGATCGATCATTTCATTCACACATTGGAAATGACACATAGAACCTGGTATGCATCTATGGATTTGCAACAAGATGATCAAGACTGGGAAGATATAGTGAAGCAGTTTGTGCATACATTTGAATTCTCCAATGAGCACCCTATAGTCGATGTTGTGCTTCAGACAATAAAGGAGAATATATTTCCTGAGATCCCTGTCGAAGAGGCTAACTCTCACCAAAGCAGTGCAACCATCCAACAATGGATGGCTTGTTACAACCTAACTGGAGATCTAGATGATGAATGGACTAACACAAACATACCTGAGTAAAAAGGTGCACGCGGAGTGGGGCGAAGTGACATTTTTAGTGAACAGTTCCTAAAATCATTGAAAATAAAGAAAGTAAACATTGGGTCGCCAGGGAACTAGAAGTTTGCCGATATAGGGGACTATTTGGATGAAGAGACTATCGCATAGGTCACAGACTTGTTGCATGAATTTCAAGATCTATTCCCTACCAATTTTTCAGAGATGAAGGGGATAGTAGGAGATTTAGGGGAAATGAAGATACCCCCACAACCAAATGCTAAACCCAATAGACATTGACCATACAAAATGAACCCAAGTATAAGGAAAATGTAAAGATAGAATTGGATCGCATGCTTAATGCAATAATCATTGAACCTATTGAGAAATCAGAGTGGATCAGCCCTATAGTGATCCAGGATAAGAAGACAACAGGTGAAGTCAAGATCTGTATCAACTTGAGGAAGCTGAATGACGCATGCTTACACGACCCATTCCCAACACTATTCATGGATGAAGTGCTTGAAAATGTAGGTGGACAAGAGATGTATTAATTCACTCATGGATTCTTTGGCTATCGTCAAGTTAGAATCACGCAGGAGGATCACCACAAAAGGACCTTCATCATAGAAAGGGGATGTTATCAATATACAGTAATGCCCTTTGGAATCAAGAATGCACCTGCTATTTTTTCTAGAATATAGTTTCTTCTTTTAAATATTTTATTCATAAATTTCTTAAAGTCTACTTAGATGATTGGACTGTGTTTGGTCTAGTAAGATACCATATCGAGAGTCTGCACATGATGCTAGGTCATTGTCGCCAGTATCAGATTTCACTTAATTTTTAAATTTTTTTTTTTTTTGTGCACCATTTGGTATACTATTGGGTCACGTTGTATGTCGTGACAGGATTTTGGTCGACCTAGCAAAAATTGCTATTATTCTCGACCTACCACTACCTACATCAGTCACGTAACTCAAATCCATGCTAGGACATACAAGCTACTATCAGAAGTTCATTAGAGGATATGTAGCGATCACTGCACCTATGGAGAGACTGTTGAAGAAATACATAAAGTTCCAGTGGACAATAGAGTGTCAAAAAAGCTTGGATAAATTAAAGAATGCAATGGCCATTGCGCTAATACTTGTATTCCTGGACTAGAAACATGAGTTCCATGTGCATGTTGATGTGTCATCTATCATGCTTGGCATAGTCCTAACAAAAAAGGAGAGGGTGCACTGTACCACCCTATTGCTTTCGCAAGTAGGAAACTATCAACAAGAGAAAATCACTAAATGACGATAGAAAGAGAAGGCCTTGCTATGGTCTATGCACTTCAGAAATTCTAACACTATTTGTTGGGTGGACATTTTCAGATGTACACCGATCATTCAGTGCTGAAATACCTAGTCAACAAGCCAGTGTTTGGGGGGAAGATCTATATATGGCTTCTCCTATTTCAAGAGTTCTATTTTGAGGTCATTATTAAACCTGTTTAATTGAATGTTGGACCAGACCACCTATAAAGGATAGAGAATGGTGAAGAACCAACGAACCTCGAAGAAAACTTTGCCGACATGAAACTTTTTTTTGGTTACCATGATGGAAAACCAAGATGTGGAGTTGAATGCTATCATACACTTCTTGAGTATAGCCTATGCACCTCCGGAATCCTCCACTAACCAAAAGAAACAATTGGTTGTCAGAGCTGCTGATTTCACATTGATTGTTGGACACCTCTATAAGCTGGGAGCGGATGAAATATTGCACTGTTGTGTATTTGAACATGAATGATATTGGGTTATGAGTGAAGCACATGTTGGTGTCACAAGAGGGCACTATGCAGGAAAATAAACTATGTGTAAAATCCTACAAGCAGGATTATCGTGGCCAACTATACACATAGATAATAAAATTTTCTGTCAGCGTTGCGATATCTTCTACAGAACAGGAAAAATGTCACGCTGTGATGAAATACCATTGCTACTGCAGATATCCCTCCAGGAATTTGATAAATGGATTGTTGATTTCATTGGACCTATCATCCCACTAGGAAATAGGAGTGGGGCATGCTATATTATCTTCGCGATAGACTATTTAACCAAATGGGATGAAGCCGCTCTTGTTAAAGATTGCATCGCTATGACTATGGAAAAGTTTTTGTTTGAAAATGTAGTCACTATATTTGGCTGTCCAAAGATTCTCCTAAGTGATCAAGGTACGCATTTTGTTAACAAAATGATTACTAAGCTTACTACAGAATTCCAGATCCAGCATAGGAAGACAACACCCTACCATCCTTAGGTTAATGGAATGGTTGAAGCTTTAAACAAGATATTGGAGAATGCATTGACCAAGGTATGCAATGTGTGTCGAGATGATTGGGATTAGAAAGTTTCAGCTGTGCTATGGGCATATCGTAGAGCTTGCAAGTGAATGATAGGTCACACCCCATTTAGGATGGTATATGGTTAGGAAGCTATTTTACTAATGGAGTACATTGTGCCAAGCATACAGATTATTGTGTTGGAAAAGATGACTGATGGAGATGTCATTGAGCTAAGGCTATTGTAGCTCCTTCAGATGGAAGAGGAATGCTTCATCGCAGGATATCATCAAACTATGGACAAGCAAAGATAGAAAGCATGTCATGATGTCCATATTTGGGTTAAGCCGTTTAAAGTCGAAGGAGTTGTATTGTTGTATGACAGTAAGTTTTTCAAGCACCTAGGTAAAGTAAAGAAACATTGGCTTGGGCCACATGTGATTGCACACATCACTGATGCAGGTGCAGTAAAGTTACAGAAGCTCGATGGAACATATGTTGTAGGAATGGTGAATGGAAGTTGCCTGAAGTTGTACTACAATGATTGTGACATGCATGGCTAGGTCTGCGTAGCGCAAATAAAAAAATAAAAAAAGTGGAAGAAAGGAAGCTATTATGTGGCACATCGATGACATACACATGTAGAACTGCAAGAAAAAAGCAGAACACACAAGAATAGTTGGAAAGCGTATGGAAATGTGACAATGACAGGCTGTCTGCAATCAGGTATTTAAAGAGAGGATATCTGACAAATATTGAGGTGGCTATGACAGCTAAGATCCATAAAATCGACATGCTATGAGGAGAATGATGGCATAATTTTTGGTCCCATCAGTCGTTCTCAACATAACTACCATAACTATGTTGATAGGTACAAGGCAATGCTCGAGTAAGTAAAGTTAATACAGGAATGTGTCAGCTGATAATCCCACGTGATTGATTAGACATCAACCACTGACTACATGATGACTGGAAGATGTAGAGGCACATATACATACCAAGATTCAACATCAAGCAATCTTTTATGCACATAGAGAGAGACCCATGAGAACCAGAGCCAAGCAATCATAGAGGCACATGTCTGTCACTCAGTTAGACAACACCCATGGTCATTGAGATCCCCAGTGCCATCGATCTATCAAACACAAATTTTATCCTAGGTTTCCCAATTGTAAAAGAAGAATTAGAATCACCAAAGGTACAACACCCAGAGCAGCATCCAGAAACAGACTCGATGGCATGAACCAAGAAACCATCTTTCCCCCTGATCGCACCAATACCTCCACCTTCTCCTCGCCCTGTAGCCACCCCTGGTTTGTGCCTTGTGCCGAACCAATTTTAGAGACCATCGACTACAGATACGTATCCAATCAAAGAGCCGAGAAAGGTTGGTAAGAAAGAAGCATGAGGCTCGTTCAGATTACAAATGAAGCAAACTTCTAGAAAGAGGAAGGATACGGTCGTTTCAGACACTACTAGGAAAGTACCCATGGAAGAAGGCTGTCTGTAGGAAAAATCCATGGATGAAGACTCCCCACCATGTAGAGTCCCAAATGTTGAGGAGTACGACAAAAAAATTCCACCACTATGTCCCACAAAGAAGAGTTGATGCAGAGGATGTGGTGTTGCCGAAGAAGGCCAATACAACTTTGGTTGTGCCACAGATCCCCAAGAATGTCCCCATGCCCAAGTGCATCATACGGAAGATTGTTAAGTTGAGATTCAAGGAATTCGATACACGACAGTAGCCTGGGTTAAAAAGAGAGGACTGCATGATCCCCAATCAAACTTACTTGACTGGAGCTTAGATACTCAGACCAATGCAATGGGAGGAAGGAGTTGGCCACGCAACATTGATAAACTGGCTATTTATGCCGCATTTCGGCCACAATAGATACATCAACACATATGTGAGACAACTTCTAGTATGTTTTCACTGAGGATGGTTATGGCTCGATCGACCATACCCAGTCAACATTGACCTTATTGCTATGATAATGGGTCTGCTTAAGGAAGGGGGCGACCCCGCACCGTATTTTTCCTAGAAAAACACCACCAAGATGAAGTAGAAGTATAAGGTTTAGTGTGTAGAAATGGGTTTAATAATTGGCTCCATTGAAGATGCAAGAATGAGGTTTTTTGTACATCTCCTCTCTTGTAAGCGGCTACACAAGATGAGGTCCAACCAATGCACTGCGGGAACAATCAAGCTAGTAGAACTATGCGCACTGGGTGGGATTTCCAATTGGTCGTGATTTTTGTTAAATGAGTTGATATATGACTCCATGCAGACCTAGGAAGAGACCACCTACAAATTTCATTACTCCTGGTTTCTCATCTTGATCTCCTTCTCCCTGTGGGCCAACCTGCCAGACTACATACAACTCGATGTCCCACTTCCATGCCTCGGTGCAAGGTACAAGAACCTATGGGAACAAAAGAGGCATATAGATTGGTAGAAGGATAACAACATTGAGTTATTTTTGCACACAGAGGCACTTCATGATGTTGTTCATTGATATCACCAAATTTGTGCTGTGACGGTTCAATGGTATGCAACCTTTATCAATTTTCAAGTCGGTGCCCATAATATGATCTTGGAGCTAAATAAGGACCTAGCAAAGCAAGCACACAATGCAGGGTTCGTGATCACTGACACTAACATCGATGACATTATTAAGGAGTGGCCTGAGAAATGGCACGACCCACTAGCAGAGCCACTTCCTGAGCATCAAAACAAAGAAGACCCACCAGTGGACCATGGTAATGGCCATGATAATGTCTAAGGAAATGAGGGAGGTGATGATCAAGGAGATAAGTTGCAAGAAAAAGAAGAAATAGCTGATGATGCTAGTAGGAATGTCTCATATCATCCTAATTCTGAGCGCACGCATCCTCAGGAAAACATCCAAACACAAGCGCAAACGCAGTAACAAAGACGAGGGCACCCACGCAAGAAGAGAAAAGAAGGCAAACTATCTGGAACAAACAAATTGACTGAAGATGATGTGCATGAGCTTGCAAATGTTGTCACTAAAGTTGTGCAAGACAACCTTTCCACTCTGAACATACAATAGGTAAACATTGCTGACCATGTTGGGAACCACTTGAATAAGTTGATAGATGCCATTAATGAGTTCAAATCCACCATGGAGGATGAAACATATGGTGTTGATCTAATCATTCCATTAGCCACACCAGAGTTAGTGTCGTTGATCAAGGTAAAGATTCAGAAGCGCACACTGGAGACAGAAACATAGATAAGTGCAGTTGATGATAGTCTACAGACTGAGTTCTCCAAGTTGACCTTGAGTGAAGTCTATGAAGTTCAGTAGGAAGCCACATCTTAAATATAGTTGAGGGAAAATGTTGTTTTTTATTAAGAAACAAAATAGAAAATGAAGGAGAATGTACGCAGGGCCTTCAATAGGGACACAGAGGAGGAAATTGTTGCACGTGAGCATATTAGGGTTTCACTCGCTAAAACCATTAAGAGTGTGGTTGCAGATTTCGCACCAGAAGTTGGATAGGAAGATGAATATTCAAAAGCTAAGGTTTCCCGACTATCATGCATCACGAGGGAACTAAAGAAGCAGGTTGAGGAACTATAGGCTTGGAAGGTAGAAAGCACACCTCTAGAGGTCCTCAAGGAGAGAAGAAGAGTAGCATCTGAGTCTCTTGAGAAGATCAGAGAAGGAGAAATACTCTACACAAAGGCAACTAAAGTTGTCGTTACAATATTAGGAGTACTGCTAGAAGATGAAACTAGCATAAGGGAGAGCACGTGACAGGAAGATTAGAAAATCAACACTACAAAGGTAGAAATGAAGAAAATGTTGCTTCAGGAAAAGGTTACTAAGAGCGTGGAGATCAAGCGACTGTAGTAGGGAATCCAGGATCTTCGAAGTCAAGAGCAAACTAGGGAATACAAGGTCGAGACACACCAATCAGAACAAGTTTGGCTCATAGGCCTTCTTTAGCCTGTGCAACAAAAGCTTCAGCAAGTCACACAGTCATTAGAGGAAGGACCCTCGAAACATATATGTTCTGACCGTGTAGAGAAGTTGGCCACACATGCAGAGGAAGTTGCTAAGGTGCAACAGATGGTGAAGGATTTCTAGGACAAGGTTGTTCCCATTGCACAGTGTGGGCCTGCGCCAGAGGCATAGATTTTGCAAGGCTGGTAAAAGTTTTGTGGCAGGCCATTTTTGTGGACAAGTTCCTTTTTGCTTAGTGGCTCAGGACGAGCCACATGTGAGTGTTGGGGGCATGTTGGACCAGAAGAAGTACACAATAAAGAAGAAAATGCACAAGAAAAGGGATGAAAAGTGTGTGCATGACATGAGAAAAGCATGCCAAGAAGGAATCGACATAGATAAGATAAAAAAAAAATGCACGCAATGAAGAAAGAGGTGGAAGGAAAGTTGTGACGAGGATGTTTCAATAAGGAAGACAGATTCAAGTCTATGAAAGAGGTAGATAGAGAAGTTAAGGTTGCAAGATAGAACTCAAGGAAGACTACAGAAGGGCCAACCAGTAGGATAAGGAAGGACAATTTTGCAACTATTTATGACTGATACAAACGAGCTGAAAGATGTTTATGCATCTAGTTAAGGCTATGGTTAATGTCTTGCAGGGTTTTTATGGCTATGTATGGGTCGACATTGATGTGAACCAGAGATATTTTGTTTTTTGATTTTGTAATAACTGAGCTGTACTTAGTCAACCCTACGTGGTCTTGTAAATATTATATATAGGAGGAACCCAACCTGTATAAGGATTGGCTTGAGTTGTTCATTCATTAGATGTCTATTATTCAAGATTTATGTAGTTATTAGTTAAATTTAGAGAAATAATACTAAGGGAAGAGTCTGGTAGAAGTAGAAGGCTGTTGAGCCATGGATCTTGCAGTTGTGTGTGTAGACTACTAGTAGTAGAAGGAATCTGCAGTTGAGTGCACATATAGTAAGTAGAAGAGTCAAGCCAGTCTATGTGCGGATCCAAAGGAGTAGATATAAGAATAAACCAAAGAGCATGAGAGCAAGAATATTGAGTCAAATAGACATATCTAAAGAATAGTCTATATATCATAGGCTGCAAGGTGCTATAAACCATTCTCCTACCAAATGAAGAGCGCCTTGGTGGGTTTTCCCAGATGGGTTTCCACATTATTTACTGTGTTATTTGGATGAATGTGTTTAACAATGAATGTTGATGTGAATGTTTGCTTACTATGCATTATTACAGTTACTATTGAAAGAATATCTCTGTAGGAACAATCATCGGATGCATGAAGGATTAAAGCACTGTCAGAATGTTATGTATGTATTTATGATTCAATTGTTAAGTTAAGGCATGAGTCACATGATGTCTATTAAGAACAAGGAATCATATGTCTCACGTCGTTGCACCAGTTGTAGAGTCACAATGGTAAAGTCATGTCATGCATTGGTTGTGACTTATCATTGTGCTATCATCACGCAGTAGAAGAATCCATCCAGTTGCCTTTTTCAAGCACCTTGCCCATGTGCCAAGTGACTAGAATCCCTCACCAACTATGGAAAAATGGCTCTGGAAGTTACCCATAAAGATATCTCGGGTGAGACTCCGCCTACTTCACAGACGTTGCTGACAGAGCTTGTTCTATCGGGCCGATGTCTTGTGGTGTCTTGTTGATATTATGTTGTTGTTGAACCGTGGGTCTAGACAAGAAGAGAAAATAGGCCAACAATCTGTTGCTCCAATCCTCACTATAAAATATTTTCCTGACATTCCATAAGCAACTTTTTCTTATGGGTTATTCATCTTAGAGTTTTAACATATCGTTTGATGGAAATATAAGAACCATGGTCTCTACTTTGATGCCCACTTCATCATCGCTCAATATTATTACCAAAATTTTCCTATAGAAGATCCTTACTTTTCCCTAAGCCCTTTACTCTCACATGTAAAAAAATATAGTGCTAACAGCTGGCTGCAACTGGGGATTCTATCCTCCCTCTGACATAGAAAAGAACCCACAGGCTATCCTTCTAGGGATGCAATACTTCCCCACTCTATTTATTAGCGAAATCATTGATTCTTGTGCTGTTCATGAATTATTTTTCTTCATGGATAGTTTTTCTTGTTATAACCAAATCTAGATCCACAAAGAAGATGAGTACAAAATTGCTTTTACTACCCCCTACGACACTCTTGTGTATTGTGTCATGTCATTTGGCCTTAAAAACACTAGAGCCACTCTTTAGTAAGCCATGACCTTTTTATTCAATGAACTGTATTCAGATTATTCTGGTCTATTTATACAACCTCACAGCTCGATCTCGAAAGTGTTCCCAACATTTGGATGACTTATGGAAAGTCTTACTTCGATGTCGCAAATATAATGTCCACCTGAACCTCCTCAAATGTCTATTCTATGTCCTAAATGATCACTTATTAGAATTCATAGTGTTTCATAAGGGGATTACCATGCATCCTTTGAAGGTTCAAGCCATCCTGAATCTTCCCCCTCCATGTACTATGAGCCAATTCCAAAGCCTTCAGGGAAATGCCAATTTTCTTCATTGGTTTATCACAGACCATGGAAAAAAATCCCATGGTTTCTTACACTTGCTCCGTACAAACATTCCTTTTATGTGGGAGGAGAAAGCACAAACTGCTTTTGAGACATTGAAACAAGCTCTAAATTTCACTCCATTATTGTCTCCTCCAACTTCACCAAGAATTTTACCCTCTACATGTTACCATCTAAAAATGCGGTCACTAGAGTCATATTCGAGGAAGACGATGCTCGTCAAGAGAATGTGATCTATTATGTGAGTCAAAAACATTCTGGACCACCTTTATGTTACCCCGACGAAAAGAAACTGGCCCTTTTCATCGTCTTTTTGGTACAAAATCTACGTCATTACATTCTCATTAGTTAAACTCGTGTCATGGACTATTCTAACCCCATGTATTATCTCTTAATATGCCACCTTGTCTAAGGTTGTCCTGTCAAGTGGATTTTTTCTCTTCAAGAGTACGACTTGGAATTTGTGACACCCAAAAGCACTAAATCTTTGGTGTTAGCTTCATTGATGGCATACTTCCCCTCGTCGTCTACCTCACCCCGTATCGCAATCAATCGCCTTGATGAATTCATGTTCACCATATCTACAGAAGACCCTTGGTATGGGGGCATTCTCCTTTAATTATGCAAACAAAAATTTGGGCCCCATTTAATCCACAATGATCACCATCGCATCCAGCACCAAGCTACTCGATATCTCCTTACTGATGATGTCTTGTACTTCCGCAGTGTAGACACAATACTGCGCCATTTCTCCACCCATGACGAATTCAAACAAGTCATGAATGGCCATCATAGTGGATCTTGTGGTGGCCACTTCTCTAGTTTGTTTATCGCTCAAAATATCCTATGTGTCAGTTATTTCTACCCCACCATATTTTTCAAGTGCAGGTAGAACATTGTTGGAATTTCCAACTATCTTTCCCAAAGGTAAGGACACCTCCTCCTCCTCCTCTACATCTTGTTGTCATAGTCGGTCCCTTCTACAAATGGGAGATTGAATTCATGACCTGTAGTACTCATTCATCTAGTCACCATAAATACATCATTGTGGCCATTCATTACTTCACTAAGTGGGCTAAATCCATGTGAACCTTAAATTATAAGGTTGAAACTATGACTCTCTTCTTTTTCAACCACATTATTGCTTGTTTTGGTGTATGCCTCTAGCTACTCTCAGACCATGATTCTCACTTTGAGGACACTATTTGGACAAATTTCTCCACCATGTTGAAATTTGAACACCAATATTCCTCTACTTATTACCTTTACGAAAATGGCCAAGTTGAGGCTCTCAACAAGATCCTCAAAAGCATGCTCCAATGAATGGTGGTAAAATAGAAGACCAACTAGCACCACTTTCTCTTTTCTACCCTCTAGTCTTCCCATACATCAACTAAAACTGCAATTAGTTTTACCCCTATTCACTTAGTCCACAATATGGAGTCGAATCTTCCCATTAAATGATAGATTCCATCCCTCTGCCTTATGGTTGAGCTTCTACCTAATACTTCACCATTGGAAAAACACCTACTTATGCTTAAACAAACCAATGAGGATCATCGCGCTTCTTTCAAAATTATTGAATCAAATAAGATCCATTTGAAGTTCCATTATGAATCCCACGTCCACCCACAAAACTTTAGTGTCGCAGACCTTGTCCTTGTCTATGTCTAAGCTCATGATAAGGCTAAAAGTGGGAATCTTGAATCCATGCTATATGACCCTTATCTCGTCCATCAATGTCTCGGCAAGGGGGAATATCTCCTCGATGACTCCAACGGTTTCCTCTTGAAGAATATCCATAATGGGATCTACCTCAGTACCCTTCTATCATAGTTCTTATTTATTTTTTGCATCGTTTTTAACACAAGTCTCATATTTTTTTTCCTTTGGTGTTCCATATGGATCCTACCTTGCTCTCCTATGTTGGTTTCATTGACGATGCAAGTAGATGGTCTCTTAATCTCCTATGGGATATATTCCAGTCATTTATTTCCTGTAACATGAGTTGATCCATATCAACGGAATGTGTGTTGGTTTTGCTACCAATAATCAGGATGAGTATGATGGTTTCACTGGTATTCTTACTATCTCCCTTCACTTGGGTATTCGTCACCTTGATGTCTTCCTAGACTCTTAGCTGCTTGTTGCCCAGTTAAATAACTACTACAGGCTACATGATCCCTACCTCTTATGAAAATTCCTACATACTAGACAATTTTTTAGACATTTCGAAACCATTTCATTCATGCATGTTCCCATAAGTATCAATAGTGTCGCAGACCAAATGGATAATGATGTTCTACAGTAGCACATCAATCATCACATATAGGAAAAAAACGGCATCATGCATCATCATATAATCGTGCATACACATGTCATATACATCATTAAGGAATTGTCATAATCATAACAACAGACTCATAACAACCAATAAAAAAAGTAAAATATGCATCCATGTACATTCATATGATATCATCATTTTTAGTACAAAAAAGGAACCTCCACAGGCTTCCTCGTTTGATCATACATATTGTACAAAATTCTCCATGATCAAATGCATTGGGGTGAGCATCAAAATATACTAGTACAAGTCATCCTCCTCTGACTATGTGACCTCCTTAGTTTCCTCCTCCTCCATCGTCACATTCCATTGTGTCACTGCTCTCACATACTCAGCAACAACCTCATTCCTCCTAATAAGAGAGATCCGCTTCACATAAGCTTTGTATCACACAATGATCAGATCATCGTCTATGTATTTCCACCCATTGTCGGTGATCCCCTTCGATAGTTGCTCCATATGTAGCCACAGTGACTCTAATGTAGCACTCTGCCACCTCCTTTACATGTGAGCAGGTATATCTAACCCCTCCACCCTGACCCTACGTCACTGGTAACCTAATGGAGGGTGCGGTCCAATGTCTGCACATGTACAGAGTATGTCATCAGTATCTATCACATGTACGATCTATCTTCCACTATCATAGTAAACTATATATGACTGAAACCACAAAGACTCATGTATACGTACCATGAGGTCACTAGACCTATCTTGGAGGTTAAGGAATCTCTGGATATCCATCGTACTCCATCCGCGCATATATATAGTCCTCTATAAGGATATGAAGTTGTGGCCACTATGAAAAAATAAATCAGGTGAATAAATTCCCCACCAATCTACCTCCCTTTCTAATTATTATCTTGCACCATTCCCTCATATGAGACTCGCGAGGTCCCTCATCGTGTATCATCAATTGCAGTTGCGGTGTTAGTAGTCATTCAAATAAGAATGAGCATATAAAGGATGGGAAGCATAAATCCCAATTCACTAATCTAGCTTAGTTCAACCCACACTGAACTGTTGTTAAGTACATCTCCTCCCACCCATAGTAGGTTCCCCTCAACACACTCGACTATCGGTATCTAGCCACCCAAGATCTTGTGAGGGCCTTTAAATCCTAGTATCCATAGCACCATCATTGTCACTTCCCAAGTGTCTAAACTCTTGATGTCAGACACCAATATGTGTGATACATGAACATAAGTTGAAGCATATCAATTCATGAAACATAAGTCATCCATCAACACCCCCCTTCGGATTTTCGACAAGATATGGCCCATAATGCCCAGTAGTGGGAGGCACGTAGGAAAGTACACATCCCAAAGGGTGGTCTCCAGCTACTCACCCAGTATGATGAAACACTCTGAGTTTCTATCCAAAAAGGTCACCAGTTTTTTCATTAGTATCTTTGTCAAATGCATTAGGGGGATCTGGAAGAACTTTAGCATCCCAAACTGGGTGAGCATATCCTGCACTGACCCATCCTCCTCCACCTCATCTATGAGTTCTTCAATGTCTCACTCTCACCATCCAAATTGAGGGATCCTACACATCCAAAAAGTACCTATCAAACCCAATTCAACAAAAATTCCATTTTGTGATAGGTCACAACTATCAAGCCTTTTTGTGTGACCCAAGTCACGTAAAAATGCTTGAAAGGAATGACCTTATCTCCTTCATAGGTGCGAACCAATTCACACCTATCTCCGTGATAGGCGTGACCAGGTTGTGATTGTCTTCCTCATAGGCATGACCTCAATCGTGCCTTCTCCCTCGAAAAGAGCGACCCAACCCCATGAACCCTTCGAGCTTGGCCGAGGCCCCAAGAATGAGAAAAAGCCAAAACTAAACAACTGAAAAATGATGGGTTAGGTGAGAGCTCTTACCTACAACTCACAAATCGAAAAACCATCGGTCCAATCAAAATAGAACAACATCTTTGCTCTTGGGCCTTACATTGTAACTCAACACTTCCCAGTGAAAATGACATGTGTCATGTGGCCCCCCTTGTTTATAGGACTCCATTTGGTCAACCGATTCTTCCGTGCACCAAAGAGTCATTCAGTGTCTATTTTTTACATTGTTCGCACTGTCAGGTTTGGTTTTTCATCTCTATCTACTTAGGAGACCCATGTCTCGTGTTCTCCCTATTATTTTTTGGAACATTTCCTAGAGTTATCTTGATTTGTGTGCCACCATGAAAATCAAACTTCTTATGTATTGGCATATTCATGAGCCCTCTGCTCCATCGATACTGAAAACTCTACCTTATGTTACCACCATTCATCATCCCGCAAGGAGGCCCCACCAACGTTCCACTACTATTTTTTATCCCCCTCAGCCATGATCCCAACATCTCCTCTTTCTTTTCATTGAACACTTCCTCCTTACTTAACTATCCATTATGGAGTTTCTGTTAATCTCTTTTCTAACTCTTTAAATAATGAAAATATTGTTGAGTCATTTATGAGCCTCGTGGTCTTTAGCAACTCAACTAGGAGTGCATACTTGATTTTTGGGGATGATGCCTCCTGCATCTTGAGTTCTCACTCCGTGGTATTTTCCACTTGTCATTATCCTCTTGTGGGTCAGTAAACACTTTTTCAACAGCTATATCCACTTTTGTTACTCTTCAGCATATTTTATTAAATAGGGAATGTTTTATTACAAGATGTTCTATTCTTGACCTCCTATCATAGAATAATAAAATAATAATCAAATTATTTTCCAGCAGAATTAATAATTGTTAATTTAGGGGGTATTACACTTGTCCACTACCTTCCCCAGGTATCTCACATTGAATTCCTCTTCACCGTTCCACAATTATGACTACCCCCACCATGAGTATGTATCATTTGCTGTCAAGTCAGCCGCCTCGTTATACTCTAAACATCAAAAGTTTGAGTCCCTCATACACCCCTTCCCCTCTTCCCCATTCA
This sequence comes from Pseudotsuga menziesii, assembly GCA_001517045.1. Lineage (NCBI taxonomy): Eukaryota > Viridiplantae > Streptophyta > Pinopsida > Pinales > Pinaceae > Pseudotsuga > Pseudotsuga menziesii. Next base: position 228,297 of record LPNX010037769.1, on the reverse strand, counting down.
GTGTCTCAATCCCATTATTGTCCCCCTGGTGTTCCTATCAAGGATAGATCCCGAGGATAGGTCTCCCTCTATCAAGGTCAAGACATCTATTCAAGAGGATAGATCCCAAGAGCCGTGTATATTGGTTTCATCCACCTCATTGGTGAGTTTCTTGGACCACTTGAAAGGAGTCCTTAGTGCTTTGGGTTGGTTGTGTGTGTTGTACTTGTATTCAACTCCATCATCGCAACATTGAGATTCATCTAGGGTATTACTCCTTCATTATTTGGTCGAAGACCCTTGTTGTCGTGTGACTCTAACGCATTGGTGAGTCTATTATGGGATCCATAGAGTTTCATGTCCCTTGTGATCTCTGGGTTGGGTTGGCTACAGTGTTTGGAAGCCCTGCGGTTTCATGCTTCCTTGTATCTACAATATTTGATGTTGTTTTTTGTACCTCATAGATTCTGACTCTTGGTAATTGAGTCCATACATTTGTTTACACCTTCATATTCAAGAGAGCATCATTTGTTGTTATATTGCATTCCATGAGAATGTAATTTTTCCTATTTATGAGTTCTTAAGATCAGTATTTGTATTTATCCTCCCATTGAGACCACCATATGTACTTCCACTTGTCTGTATTGATCGGTTCCCATTATTTGAGCCTTGATCCCCATTTGTATATTTAGACAATGATACTACCATGGGTATGCATGTCTCCCCCATGAGTATGTCTGATATTATATGTAGCTCATCCATTTTTGAGAAGTAATACAAATCCAAAGCTACTAGAATGAGGAAACTCCGACTCTTCCATGGTTTCCTTTCGTTTCTCCACTATAATCACCATTTCTCCCTTCATCCTATGAGGTCTATGTGCCATACTATGAGCTAATTCCCTCACACATGAGGGGAGGGGGCAATCTATTAACATAAAAAATTGTCGAGATAGCTCTCTATGGTCCAAACCATAATTATACATCATAGTCTCACAATTATTTCCTCTGTTTTGACCTTTACAACTAAAATTCCACCAAAATTGGTTCAAAACATTATTATCACTTCAACCATAAATAAAGGAAAGTTCAACATTTATTGCAACATAAACCCCGCTCTATCAGCAAGTTGAACATTTATTGCAATGTAACTCCCCTCTATCAGAAGTTGAACATTTATTGCAATGTAACCCACTCTTTCGAGAAAGGGCAAAAAAGAACCCTAAAATGAAAATGAATAAAAAACTATGAACAAATGGCATCCACAATAAAATACCATGGGTCATTACAAAAGGCCATTACAAAGGATCAGAAAACTTTAGATCACCCTATAAATACATTGTGAGAAAGATGGAAAAAAAACATAGGTAAATTTAACCCTTGCACTTTGGTAGATTTGGAGAATCGTTCTTGCAGAAAAAGTCTGTTCGGATAGCCATCCGGATGGGTAAGCTTGAGATAATTCCATGGTTATGTGGAGTGATTGAGATAATTCCATGGTTATGTGGAGTGATCTCTCGTGATAATACTATCGATAACTATGCAGGAGGGACTATATAGATCACAGAGGTTAGAAATATACTTTGGAATCTGGATGGCCCTCCTCCTGCATAAGGGAAATGGACGAGACAATTCCTCGGTCCGCCGAATGATGCTTTTTCCTGTGTAGAGGAAGAATCGGGAAAGCTTTGGGCCATCAGAGCGATCAACAATTGGGGGAGATTGTTTATTTATCACGGTGCACGCTAAGCGCGAAAATGCTGTCATATTTTTCCACGGCTTTCTTGAATTTCCTGATCCGGATCACCAACAGATCGGATACCAAGTTCAAGAAAGCCCTCGGAAATTATAGAGGGATTCTATCATATATATTGCTTCTCTTCTGATCCGAGTTTGCAGTTCTGTTTACAGATCCGTAACTTAACCCTAATCCAAGCACATCGACGAGATATCTAAAGTTAATATGTAGTTTTCAATCTCAACTAATCCGTTAATTCATGAACACGAATGTCCATGTTAACGTTTAGATTAGCGATAAGTCATGTCTGTGGATCTTTTAAGATACAAAATAATTAAATCTATGAATTGAAATTTATGGGGTTATCCGAACCTCTTACATTTTTTAATTTTTTTGGTATATTAGATCCAGATACTAGATTAAAGATCAAATAAATTTATGTGGGTAAGTTTAAAGATTAAATGTTGGTTTATTAAATTAATATAAATCTATGTTGATAAGTTCAAAAGAGTAACTCAGATTTACAAGATCGTTACTTTCTTCAGTTTACCTACTATCATTTGGATACACAAATTTTATTTACCTGTCATCGCTTTGATAGCTTCTATTTACCATATGTACCTGCTAATTCGTTTATCATAAGGATATTATAAATTTATTTTTATATAACGTCTTTTGAAACGGTTGTCTTTAAATGTTTAAATGCTTTCATGTCACACTTGAACTTGAGATCTTTCTTTCATTAAGCATAAAGCATAGATGTTGAACGTCAAAGATCAACTGATAATTTAGCTGAGAAGGAGAGTTCAATATTCCACTTCTACTGCTAGTCTCTTTGAGATGGTTTTAACACATGCTGCAGTAGAAAACTATGGTGTTTGTATAGCAAATCCTACTTAAGGGCAAGGGCAGCTTTGGCCCTAAGTATTCATTTGAATATCTGAACGAAAACGCTATTTAAAATAAATGTATGGCTGGGTTAGGTTAACGTAATGCTAAGGCAAGTACCATGTAACATTGTTCTTCATAGACATGACATAAAGCTAAGGTAATGATGGCACTCTAAGAAATTACACTATGTTAGTAGGTGATTGTGCATGTGTACCATTTTTTATGGTGTACATTACAGCTTCAATTGTTACTGTATTGGTTATTGATATGGTGATTTAGAGTACTTTTATGTTGTACATTACAGATTCAATTGTTACCATATTGGTTATTGATATGGTGATTTAGAGTACTTGTTCATGGTTATGTGTAAATACATATTATTTAATTATAATGTTTTAAAATTCATTTTAAATAAGATTTAGTGACTTTGTTGTAAATTATTTTTTTTAATTAAATTTTTTTATTATTAATTATTAGATGCAAGATTAATTTTTTATTAAATAATAATGTTTTATTTTCAAATTAATATATAATAAAGTATATTTGATAAAAAAAATTCATTATTTTTTAATTTTTTTGTTTATTTGTATTATTATTAATATATTCTAAACATCATATTTAAATTCAATTTGTGTTTAACATATTTTCAAAGATTATATTTAAATTCAAACCAGCAAAGATCCAAATTTAGAAGGATCAAATCTAGTGAGGTGCAAAACTTTTCTTAACCATTGCACTCAATGAGCTATGACCTTTGGTGTGTCTTATATAGCCATTGATTTGATTCAAACCAAAAGACATATCTTTTTATTTAAGATAGACATATATTATTATTATTATTAATATTTAATATTATTTATGGCCAACATTTAATATTTTTTAGTATTCTTTATTTTGTTAGGAACGAAGATTACAACATTTCCCCCATACATGGTTTTAAAATCATGTACAATAAAACCATCAGTTACGACGCCTTACATGATTTTAAAACAATTTGCAAGGCCCTCCTAATCCATGTGCAATAAAACCATGGGTTGTTTACAACGACTTTCACATGGTTTTTTGCTGATAATTCATTGTTTATTTTTTGTTATAAAGTTACAAGATGTCCCTCATATTAGCTTGTTTTTTGGCCAACATTTATTTTTATTTTGGGAGATAATTAATTTTTTTCATTTTTTAACAAATGTTACAAGATCTCCCTCATATAAAATATGACAAACTTTAGAAGATCTCTCCACAATAATAATTAAACTATTAAATACTTTACAAAATCTTCACACAATAATAATTAAATTATGAAATACTTTACAAGATCTCCCCACAATAATAATTAAACTATTAAATGAAATTTTTATTTAGAAATAAAGTATAATTGATAAATATGTTGCATTGCCATTAGATATTTGTAAATATCTTGCTTTGTTAGTAAATATTTTTCTTTTTTTATTATTATGAACATTTTCTCAAAAGTATTTTTTTGAAATTACTTAAAAAAGCATTTTAAAAATCCTTGTATATTAGTCTTTGTATTACAAATAATGATCTCATATATAATTTAAATATATTAATTTTCAGTATGAGGTTGTTTTTGATAGTGTATGGTGTTTAGAAAGTTATTTTTAGTTTTTTGAATAACAATGATATTACAAATCACAAAATATGTATAACACCATGGAGAATAGAAGTCGGGGCTTACTATATGCATACTAATGATTTTAGCGAGCTACCCAAAAGAACATGGCTTATTCATATTCCAACCAAATATGCCAATTGTTGTGATTATAATGTTCAATAAATTACTCATTATTTTAATGTAAAATTTAAAAATTGTATATAATTAGTAAATCCCGAAATTTATTATATATCCATAATTGTTTTTTATAAAAATTATGAGTATAAAAATAACATATTTATCTACAAATGTCCTTTTTACTTCAAGGTAAAACTTATAAAAAAAATAAAAATTTAAAGTTAAAAATATAAATTTTTAAAATTTTCTTTTCTTAAAAAAATTATTTCCTACCTTCATGTTTTCACTCACTCATTAAAATATGTTAACTTTTTTAACATGAAGTTGTTTCTCGTAGAATCATGTTTTGCATATTACTACAAAATGTAACATTAATAAAAGCAATAAATTTTAAAATGTAAATACTATTAATATAATACCCAAATTTAATAGCATACAATATACAATAAAAAGGAATTTGAAAAATATAAATAATTGCATGTAGAGTGGGAAGGGTTTCATGATTGTCAAATAAAATATATAATATAAAATGAAATTGAAAAAATGATTAATCGTATCAAATAAGATAAATTTTCATATTGTTATTAGATTAATAAAAAAAAATACTTCTAATTTTAATTGAGAAATAGAAAAACAAAAGTCTTTTCACTTTAAAGAATGGTACATGTACATTTGCTTAGAATATAATGTAAAAACAATTATATGAAAATTTAATATAGATATGAAAAATTAATATTTCTTTGATATTAATATTTCTTTTGAATATATAGATTTAAAAAAAAATTCATCTTCACATTTATTTTGATGTAAATAATGGTTTGTACTTATGTATAATTTTTTTTTCTTCATAATTTGTAATGTTAATTATATATTTTAAAATTAAGAAATTCAATGAAACCAAGAAATTATGAGGTTAAACTTTAAATTTACATCTAAGGATTTTAACATAATCAATAATGAACCATGATTCTTTTCATGTATACATATTTATGTATACTTATGAACCATAAATTATTTTTTAAATGGGTGAGTGTCACAAATCTATAAAATCCAAAATAAAATAAAAATTTGCTAGATTTTTATCATTTAAGCAATATGATATTTAGGATCTTTTCTTAGAGAATAACATGCAGAGCAATAATCACAAGAGACAAGAGACACAAAGAGAAAAGAGAAAACCCTGCAACTTCCTCAAAGATAGAATGAGCACCAATGGAAAAAGTAAAACCCAAAGACAGAAAGATGATCTCCCACAGTTGTTCTCTCTCTCACTTGTGCGAGCTCTTCTTCTCTCACTCATGCACTATAGTTGAGTGAGTGTGTCCTTCAAATAGAGAAGCTAACTCTCTATTTATACTAGTTTCTAGCTTGACAATTACTTATCAGGGTCGACTTCTCTAGGAGAGTCTAATAACACTAGTGCCCCTCAATTGTGGGGACTATTCTGCCGATTTACAATGGAGGGTCAACCTCTAAGACTTTACATGAATTGATTACATTAATGATTCTCACGATAGGAACATCAGGGTACAAAGAAATAAAATAAATAAAATATACAAGTGAATACATTCTGAAGTTACAAATACATCAGCACTCCCTCTTAACTTTGATCCTAATAATAGATCATTTAATTAAAATCAACTTGGTGACAACAAGGCTCGAACAAGCAACTCCATAGCGCGCAACACCTATTTTCACGGATGAAGAATATACTTTGTTTTTTCAAATCTTTCCACGGCTCTCCATTGTTCTGTGCTTAGGATGTCGTACTCAATCATTTCTCGGATAGACACTTCCAAATCCATATAAGTCTCATAAGACATAGTGGGAAGCCCTCCTGTGACGATTAGAAATTTTTGCAATATCTTGAAGTCTTCTGTCAACTTGTCCACGATGACTTTTCCCGTAAGTCCCTTTACCAATTCATCAAACTTGGAGTGATCCATACGGCTTTGTACTAGAAGGCTATGATAGTGTTCTTGAGAAAAAAGTCTTACTTCTTCGTCCCAGAAAGAGGGAAGGCCATCTTCAAACAATTCTTTAAAAGTATGGCTGAAATCATTAATACGTGAAGTCATCTCATTAGCCTTATCTTGTACTGTCTTCATAAGATGATGTTTGTGAATGAACCTTTTCAACCATAGTACCATAGCCACTCTATCTTTGATTCCTATATCTTGCAATTTTTGATAAGTTAATGAATTCAAGAAATTCAGTGCATTTTGATCTATACTTAGGGCCTTCCTCTCCATGGTCTCATTTACTAGTTTTAATCTCTGATTGGCTAAATTAACCAATGCACTTTGGTCATCAATGAAATTCAAATAACGTCTAAACTTAGTAACCTCCATAGACAAGGTATCCCAAATTATATGCTTGGATCCCTGAAGAGCCCCCTTTCCTATATTCCTTTCTTTTAATTCATTAAAATTCTTTTGTAATTGACCTTTATCATGTAATATTTTATTCTTGTTTTCAACCACTTTAGTCAGCTCGGATTTGATTTTCTCATTTTCTTGTTTTAATTCCCTTATCTCTACATCCTTCAAGCTTACTTGTGACATGGGCACCAGTAAATCATCAGCAGAAAAATCACTTAGAGGATTTTCAATATTTACAATGGACAAATCTCCATCAGTAGGAGTCTGGCTCATTAATTCTTCCATAGTCTCTTTTTCATCATTCTGATCTTTCTTTAACTGTGAAATTTGTGTCACTAGCTCAGTTCGCTTTGTTTCCCATTTATTCTTTTCTTCTTGCAGCTTCATAGTTTTCCCTTTGTACTCCATCTTTTCTTGATGAATTTTATCTTTCTCCTCCTGCAATGCTACCAACTCTGATGACTGAACATGTTTGAAACTCAGGATTTTCAACTTCTTCTTTAGTACCTGAAGGGCATTATCTTCTTATTCTAAAAGTCTTCTAATGGCTTGCATTTTTTCTGTTGTATCCCCCATGCTTATGACATCTACTTGCAATTTATTTATTTGAATTGAATTCGCCTTGTTCTCCACTTTCTCGTGCTTCAACTGGACCTCTAATTTATCAACCAAAACTTGTAACTTGTTAATTTTCATCGTGGCATGTAACAAATCTAAATAAATTATATCCCTTGTCTGTCTATGCAGCTGTATTTTGTCAAGTACACTGATTTTGTCCAATCTTACTTCCATCTTGGCCACTTTTTTGTCACTTACCATAGCTAATTTTTAAGTGTTCCTCTCTACATCCTGAGTGGAAATCAGGGACATCTTTGGGTTACCGAGACTTCTCACTCATGGGAGTAGATTTTTAGTTTCTTCTAAGGACTGCGTCTGCTTTTCTACATAACTAGTCATGAATTCTGCTTTAGATTTAAAAATTGAACTAGACTCTGCATTATTTTCACTTTCAAAAGAAAACTGGTTCATCTACACTGACTTCTAAGGAATCAGAACTACTTTTTTCAATTCATCCGAAACTACTTCACTTGAAATTTTACCATCTTGAGATGTTTTGGTCTTCCTACATGAACTGTCTTCATCTATTTCCATATTTTCAATCTCAGAAAAACTTCTTCTGATTAAAACATTAGAAATTTTTGGCACTTGAGACGCTGTAATTGATCCACTACTTGTACTCCCATTGCTTCCTGGATTTTCCACAAAATGAGACAAATTGGCTAGTTCCTTCAAACCCTCAACAACTTGATGATCAAATGGTTTTTTTTTATTTGCTTGTTTCGTTAGAGAAATTATATGATATGAATCATAATTGACCTTCTGTTCTTTTTGAAAATCCATGTTTTTCAATAATTTTTCCACAATCACCAGGGCACCTTTGTTTTAAAAGATGAATGAACTGACTTTAAGGGGGAATTTGATATTGGAGGACTTTTTGAAGGCTTTGAAATGCTCCTCTTCTGCATGTAATATTTGTCTCATGTATTCTAGTGCAAATATTCTAGGGGTAAGGAAGAAAGGTAGCCTATAAGGTTCTTCGTTGAAACCATACACTCTCAAAACTGTAAAGTCTTTATACAAAAACCAATCCCCAATACTGTCTTCTGGTGATGATTGCATCATAATATTCATTTCTTCAAACACTCTGGGAAATACTTCATCAAACAGCAACTTATACATCTCTGACATAATGGACTTCACAAATTCGAACATATTGATTTGCTTCGGCAGATCCGAAGAGAATATAGTAGTCAAGAATTGTAATTCAGTTACATTTCAACATAATAACATGTTCAACAAATATGATTGGTACTTGAAAAATTTGAACTTTGGGAACTCAACTAATTGGATATGAATAGCCTCTACTAAATATTCATCCAAACTGAAGAAATAGACCAGATGGGACTCAAACTCAAGACTAACTGAACTCATTTTCAATAAGAAGCCCAAGACAACCTCACTGACATGAATGTCATTATCTACACCTAAAATCTGGCAGAACAAAGATACAACCAATTGGACCTCCTCTTTGAATATGTGAATACGATATGGAAAAAAGAGACCTTCTAATGACTAACGTTCATTAAGAATAATAGACAAAAATTCACATCGAATTTCATTTTTACAACCTCTGTATACTTCAGCTAAAACAGACTCATTCATACACTATCAAGGTAATTATCAGGAAAATTAAGGAATCCACAAATAGCTTTTGCATCAATCCTACACAATATCTTGGACGTGGAATGACTCACAATGACTCTCTCGGAAGATGAGTAATTACTTGCACACCACTCAATGAATTCAGGAAAGGGTAAGGTCTGCTCAATGGAGAAATAATACAGGAATGACTTGCAGGCATTCTAAATGTTGTTTCCTTGTGAAGTATACAACCACAATCTTTCCTTAATAACTGATACATTTCCCATCGACATGAATGGGTCATATACACCTCTATCTCTATCAACCAAGAATTCTTCTCTATCATCCAGGACCCGGTTAAGACCTTCTAACCCTTTTTCTTTCTCCATAATAGAAAAACGACGCTAATTCTGTGAATAGAGCTCAAGTGTTCGAAGCTTACCTGTGACTGTAACTGTATGTACCCGAAGTTGATTGTGAAAGGATGGTGGGTGGTCCCTTTCATTCATCTTGACATGCAAAATAAAAAATGATTTTTCAAAATAAGTCAACTTCACTTTATATAAAGGTCTATTCTGAAGGCTCCCTCTAGCAGTTGTTCTTAAACCATTTTTCTCCACGAAATGTACTATAAGCTGCCACGTGTATCACGGTTTTTATTCCGCTATCGCCTTTCTACTTCAACTGCCGCACAACTCTACCCTCTAGATCTGATAATAACCGTTGATGAATACTCACTTTATTTTTAAACCATTGGATTAACTTGCACATACACATTCCACTGGGCCTTTTTGTTTTTAACAACGTGTAACTTTATGGAGCGGACTTCTTATCAACCGTAGATTTTACCGACTTGATCCCATAACCATTGATCCTCACGCCTTGTTAATTATCTCTTCCTACCCTTATCTCTCATGCATCTCCACAGAAAGGATCTATTCTAAACCATTTATTTTCACATCCTTGTTCTATACCATTGGATTACGAGATAATTTCATCTTTTATGCGCTCTTTTATCATACATTCACATTTTTATATTTAACCAAAGTTCAAGTAACCATCATTTTTATTCACCATGTTTCCTTCAATACTTTGCAACTTAGAAGTTGTTAACAACTGGCTCCATCTGGGGATGATATCCTCCCTGCGAGGTATCAAAGAAGTCGTAGACCAGGTTCCTGTCTTTAATCTTTACATTATAGCTTCCAAAAAATTTACCTTTCTTGTTGATATATTTACTAGAAATAAATGGCATGCCTCCTAAATCTTAGGGATTTCACTACAAGCTTCAAAGACATTCGGCTCACCATCTGTACTAATTTCTAAAAGAAAATAAATATTTACAAACTTATGATACAAGTTTTACCTTCCTTCTTAAGACAGGTAATGTTTCATAAATCTCCCATTAACAGGGTTACTATCCAAAAAAACCCGATTCAAATATTCCAAAAGAAATGCATTTTTACCTCTATGTCCAGCAATAACATAAGTACCCACCCACATATGATCAAATTTTCCATGTTTATCTTCTTTGGGAGCATCCCACTTCAAGACCAGGTCATCAATATGAAACTGTTCCTCCTTCACCCTTCTATCGAAATTATTTTTTATTTTTTCCTGATGCAATTACACTTTATCATAGGCTTTATTCCTTTGCTCTTCTAGCTCAATAATTTGGTTTATCCTCCTTTGCATGTGGTTTGGTTCTTCTTGTTGCTCTTGGAAATACCTCATAATTGGGACACCTAACAATGCTGGAAAAACAACTTCAGTTCCATACACCAATTGGAAAGGAGACATTCCAATCGCGCTTTTGGTACTAATCCTATCAGCCCATAAAGCATATTTGAGCTTGGTATTCCATGGTCTTTTATTATCTTCCAACAGCTTCTTGATGATCCTTACCAGGATTTTATTTGAAGACTCGGCTAACCCATTTCCTTGCGGATAATAGGCAGTCGAATGATTCAAACTAATATGATATTTGTGACAGAAATCAATCATTTTTTTGGATTTAAAAGCGGCTGCATTATCTGTTACTATTATTTTGTGGAATCCAAATCTAGCCAATATGTTCTCCTCAAGAAAATCCATGATTACAATTTCAATTACTTTCCTGGTAGGAATTGCCTCAATCCATTTTGTAAAATAATCCGTAGCTGTTAAAATCCATTTATGTTGTCCTGAAGAATTGGGATTTATTTTTCCAATGAAATACAAACCCCACTGTTGGAAAGGAGCTTCTATTGTTATTGGATTAAAAGGGAGAGGAAGTACCTTTCTTTTACCGTAAAAAATTTGACACTGATGACACATGCTAGTTTCTTTATACACATATGAAAACAATGTTGGCCAATAGTATCCTACTCTTAGAATTTTATTTGCAGTCACCTTCCAAGAATGATGCCCTCCACAATCTCGTTCATGGAATTCTTTAACTGTATGTTGAGCTTTATTTTCCAAAAGATAGTTAAGTAACACACCTCTGTGATCTTTCCAATAAAGATATCGATTTATAATACAAAACTTGGTAGCTTTCAATTTTACGAACCTTGCCCTTGACTTACTCAATCCTACTAGTGCTTGTAAATTTTGAAGGACGTAAACAATGTCAGAGTACCATGGAGATGCCATAAAATCAATCATCACTTCCACCTCTGTATCAAACTAATTAAAATGATGGGATAAGAAATTGATTTGTAAAGACTCACAATTTGAATTTGTCATCATTTTCGCTAATCCTTGTCCCTTAATCATCTTAGTAGGCTTTATCTCTATGTCATACTCCAGTAATGTAGCTATCCATTTTTCCCTTCTACCCTCTAGATTAGGTTGTGTGAAAATTCCTTTTACTGCAGTAGTTGGAACATGCACAATTACATGTGAGTGTAGAATATATACTCTGAAATCTTTCAATGCTTTGACCAAAGCATAGGTCTGTTTCTCCATGATATCATATTTCAATTCTCCATCCCTCAACATCTTGCTAAAAAATGCTATGGGTTGCTCCACATTTTCATCAGTCTTCTTCAATAAAACTGCTGTAATGGTATGCTCTGAAGCATACGAAAATACTAAGAAATCTTTGGTAAAATATGGACTTACCAACACCGGAGCCTCTGAGATTGCTTGTTTGATTTCCCAAAATGACCTCCTAGCTTCCGCATTCCATTTTATCTCACGACCCTTTTTTAGCATATTTGTAATATTCATTAAGATTTCAGCAAAACTAGGCACAAACCTTCTTAAAAAATTCACTTGTCCCAAAAATGATTGTATTTCCTTTTTACTCCTAGGTTCTCCTACCTTTTAAAGTACACTCACCCTTTCAGGATCAATTTTTATTCCATCTTTAGATATTATATGACCCAACAATTTTCCTTCTTCCAATGCAAAATTGGACTTCTTTGGGTTCAATGATATACCAAATTTCTTGCACTTGATGAAATGTTATTCTAAATGTTGAATATGTTCTCTATCAGATCTTGAATAAACTATGATGTCATCCATGTAAATTACCACAAATTTTCCAATTTCTCCTGCAAAATCAATATCCATGGTTCGCGGGAAAGTAGCTCGTGCATTCATTATGCCAAAAGGCATCTTTGCATACATAAAAGTGCCCCAAGGTGTAGTTAAGGAAGTTTTCTCTTGATCTTCAGGTAATACTTTAATCTGATTGTAACCAGAAAAATCGTCCATCATCTAAATTATTTCAGCTCCAACTACTTTCTGCAGTATATGATCCATCTTTAGCAAGGGATAATTGTCCTTCATAGAAACTTTATTCAAATTCCGGAAATCTATACACAATCTTATTTCTCCATTCTTTTTTCTAACAGGAACTAAATTTGCAACCCATTTTGAAAATCTTAGAGTCATGATGATTTTGGTGTCAAATAATTTTTTAATTTCCTTCTCAATAATGGGCAGCAATTTAGGATTTATCCTTCTAAGTTTCTGCCTAAAAGGCTTCTCCCTAGATTTTATAGGAATGGTATGTTGTATTATAGATGTATCATACTCTTTAAGATCTTCATAACTCCAAGCAAACACATCTGTATACTTCTTCATTAAATTCACATACTCTTCTTTTTCTTTTATAGGCAAATTTTTGGATAATTTTATAATCTTAGGATTTTCCTCAGTGCCAATATTCCTATCTTCAACAGCATTCTCAACAGGATTCACTTTAGGATTCTTAGCAACATCATTCTGATCAAAACATTTTTCCAAAGGAATCAATCCTCTTGGTATAAAATTATTTTTCAATTGAATTTAATATCTTTTCCACCTAAGGTTCCCTTTAATTTTTCAGCACCATCCTTTTCCTTTTCAACCTCTTCATCATCCTGGAAATTCTCACCATTGTCATTTTCAGAATCAATATGAGTATTTACAAATTCTCCTGACAGTTTTAAAACCTTCTTATCTACATGTCATCTTCAAACACCTACCAATATTTAGAATTATCGGGAATAGATGGTCTGTTCACAATGTCCACTTGATATCCTTTCTGACCAGCAATAGGGGTTTTAAATTTTCTAGCAGCTACTGCCAAAGAATATGCTATGGTATTTTCATGTCTAGAAACCAACTGAATCATATGCTCTGTAAAAAACTTACCAACCATATCCCATACTTTGTTCCTATAGGCCCTCATTCGGGGATGCCTGGTTTGATAACTATCATTCACCTAGTTTATCACCAATTCTGAATCCCCTAAAACTTTTATCCTCTATGCTCCCAAATATTTCAAAGCATGCAACCCAAGTAATAAAGCTTCATATTCAGCTACATTATTTGTGCATTCAAATGTTAATTTATATGATAAAGCTTCAAAATCCCTAATAGGATAAATTATATACACACCAGCTCCAACGCCTATTTTTTGCCATAGATCCATCAAAATACATAGTCCAAAAACCTTCTCTTTTTCATTTTGCTTCCAAAACATCTTGTTCCATCACCTCTTCCTTTTTATCTTCCTCAGGCATCATCTGCAATGTAGCTTCCAAATCATATGGGACAGTATCATTAAAGAAAATGGAAGACCCCAAATCAGTATCAACAACATATATATGATGAACTTCAGGCTTATCTTGATTGCTCACTACATAAGGAGTTTTTTTCTCACTATACAACCTCTTACATCCATCTTGAACAGGAATAGTAGCATATGACATATCCATTTGTAAACTACCCTTCAACTTTGAAGTCCAAGATCTTGATAACAATACTCCAAACTTAGGTGGGATATCTGCTACTACCACATCCATTACTATTGTTTTAGATGGTAATTTATTCAGAGTTACTACCATATCTTTAATCAAACCAAGACATTTCACTCTCCTAGAATCAAAAAAATACAACTCTTTATATGGTCTTGTCACTTCCAGTCCCAGACTTTCAACTACTCCTTTTGGCATTAAATTATGTGATTCACCCGAATCTAACATAGCATTATGGACCACCATATCATGCACATTCAAACTCAAATAAAAAGGAGGGACTTCTTCATTTTCTATATTTTCAACTTTCGATCCAAATGAAATAGTAGGATTATCATCATTCAATTCCAAAATATTAGATTGAAATTCTCCTTGACCTTTGACCATTTTTTTATGGTATTTCTATATTCATTGTTTCTCAACAACTCATTAAATGGAACATAAATTTTAAACTTGGAAATCTCATTTTGCAAATTGAAACTAGAACTGACTCTTTCTACATCAATTGGGGTTGCTTCATTCCTTTGTTTTTTTGTATCTCATTCTCAACTTCTTTATTTCCAACAAACTCTTTTTGTATTTCTTTTCCCCTTTCTATATTTAAAAAACTAGTGGAATGCTGATTTGGATTTACCTTCCCTTTATTTATAAGAACTTCTCTATTTCTCAATCTAATCTTCCTTTGTACATCATCCATAGCATGCAGGTAACCTATTTGATACTGTTCTGTCTCCCTCTCAAATTATTCATTTCCATCCTCCTATGCAAACATGCTATGTTCTTCTTCAGTAAGATATATCTATGAATCTAGTTCTCCAAAAAGATGAGTTTCATTTTTAGTAGGATCTTCTTCGTCAGTGACATAATTCTCAGGGAACGATGGTCGAATTTCTTGTTCTTCCTGATTTCTTGGGTTTCTCATGTCTCTCTGCCTATTTTGTGGAAGTATAGCAGGATTTGGTCTTCTAAAATTTGGATTCTTGATTTGAGGATCGACTTATTCTCTATTGAACACCCTATTATCCATAGTCAATCTGTCCATCAACTTCTCCATTGTCTTCAAGATCATTTCAAACTTAATATCAGTGGTAGAAGAAGAAGTAGAAGAAAAAATTTCTTCCTTTTTCCTCCTATCAATGTCTCTGTGTTTCATTTTTCCACTTGCCATCATATTCGCTTCCACCTCTAAAGCATTTGTAAACATTGCGGCAAGAGTTGCTGATTTTCTTTCTCTCAATGAAAATGCAAATTCATTATCAAAGGCTCCATCATAATGAAGTTTAGCAGCGGCTATAGAAGGTTTATATATTCTGGAATAGAATTATAAACCCTCATAAACCTACTTGAAAATTCATGAACAGATTCAAAACCCCCCTTTTTGAGACTGTTATACTGGAACAAAAGTTGCAAAGGATTTTGTTTGTCATCCCATCTCTCTAGGAATGCATTCTGGAAAGCTTGTAAATTCAATATAGATCCATCTGGAAAATATTTGAACCATTTCTTTGCTTCACCTGATAAACTTTGAGCAAATAACCTCATTTTAACATCTGCATAATCGACTTCCTCCAAGTCACCAAAATCTTGAAACTTAGCCACATGTTGTTTTGCGGTTATGTCTCCTTCTCCATAAAATAAGGAAATTCTTTGGGAATAATTTTGAGGAAGGTCATGTAATAAAGCAGGAAAATGCAAGGGAGCAAATCTAGCTGCCATTGGTCTAGGTGGATTCAGAGGTACTGAGGACATTTGAGTGTTCTGAACAACAAGTGTTTTAACTTTTGCAGACTGTTGTAAATCTCCCTAAAGGGAATCCAGCAAATAAGATTCTAATCTACAAGAATTAAATTCATTATTCTTAAGATCAAACTCAGACTTAGTTTTCAACAAACTTCTTCTGACATTAACTTCCCATTCTTGATCAAAAATACTAGGAGGATCCCGAGAAGATGACGCACCAAACAAAGAAAAATCTATTTTTTCTTTATCCTTTTTCTTAAATAAATTTTCTGGATCTTCTAAACTCTTTAAAATTTCAGTGTCAGAATTACCTCGTGTATGTCTTCTCAAAGCCAGAATGACTTTTTTAAATTTTGAAAATTTTTACAATGGAATCGCCATGGAAAATATACAACCTTCTCTACTAACAAAATTCTTGTTTGCCCACAGAAATATTTTCTTGATCTTTAAAACTCTGTTGTTCTTCCCAGGGTAGATTTGCACTTTCGGTCCCCGACAATGGCACCAATTTTTTAACACTCAGAATGTACCCAGCTTGCAAAAGGTAAATCCCAAAGGTAACAACAAAAACCACTTCAAAAAGAAACTGGCTTTCCTTTCCAGAGAGGGATCTCTCAAATATAAATTTAACAAGGCCAGATATAAAAATCAACACTTGAACATCACATAGATGGTTGAAACGATACACATAATCATTGTGCAATGGAGTCAAAATACATAAAAATATCACAAGGTCGCATGCATGATATTTCATCAAAGGAAAGATAACCACTCAATTACAGTCATTCATTGAGTTCAGGTGGAGAAAGAAGAAATATGAATAGTCCATTAATATAGAGCATCATAAGATGAATTCAATATTAAATTTGGCAGAAACATTTATGAAATATCTGAAACAATAGTGAGAGCACAACAAGTATGAATTCCAACCATTCAACACTACGCTTCAGATACGAGGAAAACAAAATGGAATGTAAACATCGGAAAAAACAATCACAGAGGAAATAAAATACAGACTGTAATGTAAATAGCACAAGAATCTCTAATACCCCACATGCATTCAAATTTGTTATTTAAAAAATTATCTATCCTCAAAAACATTGATCCAACAAATGGGTTCCAACCCCCAATACATCAAGTAAATGAAAATATATACATAAATGATTTCTTCCCAAGAATATTTAATAACTGAATAATCTATTTAATCAAAGTCTTTGTAACCATATCCCCAACAACTAGGAATAAACTACTTTCTTTGATCCTGATAACAGATCATTTAATTAAAATCAACTTGGTGACAACAAGGCTCGAACAAGCAGCTCTACAACGCGCAACCCATGTTTTCATGGATGAAGAATATACTTTGTTTTTCCGAATATCTCCACAGCTCTCCATTGTTATGCACTTGGGATGTCATACTCAATCATTTCTCAAATAGACACTTCCAAATCCATATAGGTCTCATAAGACATAGTGGGAAGCCCTCCTCTGATGATCAGAAATTTCTGCAATATCTCGAATTCTTTTGTCAACTTGTCCACGATGACTTTACCCGTCAGTCCCTTTACCAAGTCATAAAAAATGGAGTGATCCATACGACTTTGTACTAGCAGGATATGATAATGTTCTTGAGAAAAATTCTTCCTTCTTCGTCCCAAAAAGAGGTAAGGCCATCTTCAAACAATTCTTTAAAAGTATGCCTGAAATCATTAATACGCGAAGTCATCTCATTAGCCTTATCTTGTACAGTCTTCATAAGATGATGTTTGTGAATGAACCTTTTCGAACACAGTACCATAGCCACTCTGTCTTTGAATCCTATATCTTGCAATTTTTGATAAGTTAATGAATTCAAGAAATTCAGTGCATTTTGAGCTGTACTTAGGGGCTTCCTCTCCATGGTCTCATTTACTAGTTTTAATCTCTAATTGGGTAAATTAACCAATTCACTTTGGTCATCAATGAAAATAAAATAATGTCTGAACTTAGTAACCTCCACAGACAATGTATCCCAAATGATATGCTTGGTTCCCTGAAGAGGCCCCTTTCCTATATTCCTTTCTTTTAATTCATTAAACTTCTTTTGTAATTGACCTTTTTCATGTAATATTTTATTCTTGTTTTCAACCACTTTAGTCAGCTCAGATTTGATATTCTCATTTTATTCTTTTAATTCCCTTATCTCTACATCCTTCAAGCTTACTTGTGACATGGGCACTAGTAAATCATCAGGAGAAAAATCACTTAAAGGCTTTTCAATATTTACAATGGACAAATCTCCATCAATAGGAGTCTGGATCATTAATTCTTCCATAATCTCTTTTTCATCATTCTGATCTTTATTTAACTGTGAAATTTGTGTCACTATCTCAGTTCGCTCTGTTTCCCATTTATTCTTTTCTTCTTGTAGCTTCACAGTTTTGCCTTTGTACTCCATCATTTCCTGATGAATTTTATCTTTCTCCTACTACAATGCTACCCACTCTAATGACTGAACATGTTCGAAACTCAGGATTTTCAATTCTTCTTTAGTACCTGAAGGGCATTATCTTTTTCTTCTAAAAGTATTCTGATGGCTTGTGTGTTTCCTGTTTCATCCCCTGAGCTTATGAAATCTGCTTGCAATTTCTTTATTTGAATTGGATTTTCCTTGTTCTCAACTTTGTCGTGCTTCAACTGGACCTCTAATTTATCAACCAAAACTTGCAACTTGTTAATTTTCATCATGGCATGTAACAAATCTAAATAAATTTTATCCCATGTTTGTTTATGAAGCTGTATTTTGTTAGGTACACTGATTTTGTCCAATCTTACTTCCATCTCGGCCACTTTTTTGTCACTTACCATGGCTAATTTAAAATTGTTCCTCTCTACATCCCGAGTGTAAATCAGGGACGTCTTTGGGTTACCAAGACTTCTCACTCGTGGGAGTAGATTTTTAGTTTCTTCTAAGGACTGCCTCTGCTTTTCTACACAACTAGTCATGAATTCTACTTTAGATTTAAAAACTGAACTGGACTCTGCATTAGTTTCACTTTCAAAAGAAAACGGGTTCATCTGCACTGACTTCTTAGGAATCAGAACTACTTTTTTCAATTCATTCAAAACTACTTCACTTGAAATTTTACCATATTGAGATGTTTTGGTCTTCTTACATGAACTGTCTTCATCTATTTCCATATTTTCAATATCATAAAAACTTCTTTTAATTAAAACATTATAACTTTCTAGCACTTGAGACGCTGTAATTGATCCACTGCTTGTACTCTCATTGCTTCCTGGATTTTCCACAAAATGAGACAAAATGGCTAGTTCCCTCAATCCCTCAACAACTTGGTGATCAGATGGTTTGTTTTTATTTGCTTGTTTCCTTACAGAAATTATATGATATGGATCATAATTGACCTTCTGTTCTTTTTGAAAATCCATGTTTTCCAATAAATTTTCCACAATCACTAGGGCACCTTTGTTTTTAAAGATGAATGAACTGACTTTAAGGGGGAATTTGATATTGGAGGACTTTTTGAAGGCTTCGAAATGCTCCTCTTCTGCATGTAATATTTGTCTCATGTATTCCAGTGCAAATATTCTAGGGGTAAGGAAGGAAGGTATCCTATAAGGCTCTCCGGTGAAACCATACACTCTCAAAATAGTAAAGTCTTTATACAAAAACAAATCCCCAATGCTTTCTTCTGGTGACGATTGCATCATAATTTTCATTTCTTCAAACACTCTGGGAAATTCTTCATCAAACAACAACTTATATATCTCTAACATAATGGAATTCACAAATTTGAACATATTGATTTGTTTCGGCAGATCCGAAGCGAATATAGTAGTCAAGAATTGTAATTCAGTTACATTTCAACATAATAACATGTTCAACAAATATGATTGGTACTTGAAAAATCTGACCTTTGGGAACTCAACTAATTGGATATGAATAGCCTCTGCTAAATATTCATCCAAACTGAAGAAATGGACCGGATGGGACTCAGACTCAAGACTAACTGAATTCATTTTCAATAATAAGCCCAAGACAACCTCACTGACATGAATGTCATTATCTACACCTAAAATTTGGTAGACCAAAGATACAACCAATTGGACCTCCGCTTTGAAGATGTGAATAGGATATGGAAAAAAGAGACCTTCTAATGACTGACCTTCATTAAGAATACTAGACAAAAATTCACATCGAATTTCATTTTTACAACCTCTGTATACTTCAACTAAAACAGACTCATTCACAGACTCACCACTATCAGGGTAATTATTAGGCAAATTAAGGAATCCACCGATAGCTTTTGCATCAATCCTACACAATATCTTGGATGTGGAATGAATCACAATGAATCTCTTCAAATATGAGTAATTACTTGCACACCACTTAGCGAATTCAGGAAAGGGTAAGGTCTGCTCAATGGTGAAATAATACGAAAATTACTTGTAGGCATTCAAAATGTTGTTTCCTTGTGAATTATACCACCACAATGTTTCCTTAATAACTGATACATTTCCCATTGATAGGAATGGGTCATATACACCTCTATCTCTATCAACCAATAATTCTTCTCCTTCATCCAGGACCCAGTTAAGACCTTCTAACCCTTTCTCTTTCTCCATAATAGAAAAACGATGATAATTCTATGAATAAAGCTCAAGTGTTCGAAGCTTACCTGTGACCGTAACTGTATGTATCCGAAGTTGACTGTGAAAGGATGGTGGGTGGTCCCTTTCATTCATCCTGGCATGCAAAATAAAAAATGACTTTTCAAAATAAGTCAAATTCACTTTATATAAAGGTCTATTCCGGAGGGTCCCTCTAGCGGTTTTTCTTAAACCATTTTTCTCTGTGGAATGTACTATAAGCCACCATGTGTATCATGGTTTTTATTCTGCTACCACCTTTCTACTTCAACTGCCACGCAACTCTACCCTCCAGATATGATAATAACCATTGATGAATACTCACTTTATTTTTAATCCGCTAGATTAACTTGCACGTACACATTCCGCTGGGCCTTTTTGTTTTTAACAATGCGCAACTTTATGGAGCGGACTTCTTATCAACCATATATTTTATCAACCTGATCCCATAACCATCGATCCTCGCGCCTTGTTAATTATCTCCGCCTACCCTTATCTCCCGTGCATCTCCACAGAGCGGATCTATTCTAAACCATTGATTTTCACATCCTTGTTCTACACCATTGGATTACGAGATAATTTCATCTTTTATGCGCTCTTTTATCATACATTCACATTTTTATATTTAACCAAAGTTCGAGTAACCATCATTTTTCTTCACAATGTTTCCTTCAATACTTTGCAAGTTAGAAGTTGTTAACAGAGGGGATGGGGAATGATAGAGCAGGAGGAGGCGCAATGGTGCACCCAGTTGCAGTGCCACTACATCCACAATTAGGTAGAACCATGGCACCCATGGTGCTACCGCTACCTCCACCACCCCGATTAGGACCGGCTCCATTCAGACCACCATGGCTTAAGATTCCTGCATTGCCTTCCCAAGCAAATGAGCTCTCCATTGCCATGAGATGAGAATCCATCTCTGAGATTTTGGTCTTCATCATCTAAACCATGTCTCTGGCATCATCCCAATTGGAAAGAATATCCTCCACCAAATTGTAGAGCATGTTCTTTATGAGCCAATAGTGATTGAGTTGGCTACCATCCTGACCAGTTGCAAGCTTCTGATTTAGAACATGGCTCTCCCAAGATTTCATGAGGAAGCGAACCATATTATAGATATGTGGTTCATATTCCACTACCACTTGAAAAATACAACCTCATTGATATTTTCCTCTCCCTAAGGTTCATCTTCTTGGAGTTCCATGCTACCACGACATGCTAACCCTATTCTGCTTCTTCTTCCAGAGATTATCAATTAGCAGGATACAATCCGAGGCAGAGGATGCACTATGATTTTCCAGATGCTCAACAAGCCAAGGAGTGGGCTTAGCTGAGCAGAGCCGAACCCTTATGTCCAAATACCACACCTCAGCACTCAGAACCTTCTCCCTCCCTACCATAGTACGGGCCATCAGTAATGATGCAAAGGCTTGAAGGCTAGTATTGAACTAGATCATCACCACCCCACATCACAGGTGTAGAGGTGACGCTCTACTCTGCTCCCATGATTAGAGGATGATGAAGGTTCTCGAAAGTGACTTCACTTCCAAGGTTAACATGATGGTCACCATACGTCCACTTCTCAGATCGAGGAAGGGCATGTCGCTGATATGTGGAGGAGTCACGCGCATCCGGGAACATGTCTATGAATTATTACTGTTAAATAAATATCATAATGTATTATGAAATAGACCTAGTTAATGGTTATGATTAAGGTAAATAGGAATAAATGGATTATATAAAATTTATAGTCATAGTATAAGAACATTCAAGATCGAATGTTACAGTCATTCCTTTGTGTACACTTAGTCAGAAGTAAGCTGGACGATTTTGTTATCAGTTTGTAAGTCAGATATATTTATAGATGTATAATTTATTAAATTAAAAAAAACTCATCTCACAAACCTTTATACGATCAAGATTGTTCAGATCAGAATCTTTGGAAATCATAAATTAAATGATTTTAACTTATTTAGTTAAAACCACCATATTTTAATGGGAACCAATGTAATCTAGATTACAGTTTAAATTGAGACACCCTAAATTATCACATCAGTGAATCCTTCTTCCCACTCTTTGTAATAAGTCCATCATAATTTCCCGTCGAGAGTTAATGAAGTATATTAATCATATCTAAAAGAATTTTACCAATTTACTCAAGGCAGTAAGCCCATCAAAGGATAGAAACCTTTGATTGAAACAAAGAATTGTACAAGTATAAATGCGGTTTAATTCATGACCGGATTCCTATAAAAAATGAAAATTATCCCTTAGACTGTAATAAAACTTCCAACTTCTCAAAGTGAGGAAAGATGGTTTGCGGAAGCATATAGCAACAAAAAGTTAAAAATGAAACCTAGAATCTGCAATCCATTGTTGCGAAAAGTTAATTGTGGAGGGTTATTTCTAAAAATTTAAAGTACAACCCGCAATCTACAACCTGTAGTTGCGGTAGGTGAATTGTGGGAGAATAATCCTAAAAGTTAAAAATGAAACCCACAATAAGCAATTCGTTGTTGTGGAAGGTTAATGGTGGAGGGTTATTTCTAAAAATTTAAAGTACAACTTGCAATATGCAATCCACAATCCGTAGTTGTTGAGGGTGAATTGCAGGAGAATAATCCTTAGAGTTAAAAATTACAACCCGTAATCTGTAATCCACATTGTAAAAGGATTGTTGCAGAAGGTTATTTGTGGAAAGTAAAATGCGGAAGAAAATTTCTAAAATGTTAAAATTTATAACCCGCAATCCACATTGCATAAGGATCATTGCGGAAGGCTATTTGCGGGAAGTAAAATACAGAATAAAATTTCTAAAAAGTTAAAATTTATAACTCGCAATCCAAAATATGCATTGCAGAATGATCGTTGCGAAAGGATATTTGTGGAGGGTTATTTTTGTTTACAATTTAATGTGAGTACCGCAATCCGCAATCTGCATTTGGGGAAGGAAAACTTGTGGAATGATCATTGGGGAAGGATCATTACAGAGGGAAAACCCACAGAATGGTCACTACGAAAGGATAACTATGGAAAGGACAATAAATGTAGAAAAACAAGATTAAACAATGAAGTGTTTTGAAAACTAATTGCTCATAATTGGATTATGAGATTGAAGAAAGGTTGATCGAATATATAATGTGAAGATTGTGCAAAAAAAATCTCAAAGTTCAATAATGCCCTATTACAGTTAGGGGCTTTAATAATGTGTCTTTAGATATATGTTATAGAAAACAAAATTTATTATGGTTTTTGAGGTGTGTTACATAATGGTATCAAAGCATGGTTAGAGCACTAGTCATGAATTGGCTCAACACTAAAACTGCTATAGAAAACATAAAACTAACTTCTACTTTTATTTTGGTTCAATTCTCTTACACACAGCAAAGAGAAGCACAACTATATTTTGCAGGAAACATGGCAGATAGGGAGATGTCTACAAAAGAGGAGTGCTGCCCAGAAAATCCTGTAAATAATGAAGAGGGTAAATTAAGGGATGGAGAAATTTGGGTAGAGTTAAAGGACAACGAGGATAATATATATGAACTAAAACTAATTGTTAAGGAGTTAAGATATGAACTAAGAAAACTTAAATAATATAACAAGCGAATTATATAGCTCAATAACTAAATGTTATTCTATTAGAAAAAATCCATAACGATGAAAAAGACAAATATAAGGAATTTGAACAAGAAATTCTTAAAACTGCACCTTACAAATGTAAGGAAAGACAGCTAGAATTTTTCAGCCATAAATCTGACAGTTCAAGTGAAGAGTGAGTCAAACACCATAGGAAAAAACAAGAGTAAAGTGAAAACAATGATGATAATAAAAAGAAAAATAAATACATAGCCTATGAGGAAATTTGTCAATATTTTAAGAAAATTAAGCTACCCATGTTTAATAGGGAAATTTAGAAGGGAGAAGAGGCAGGTGCGTGGTTTTTCGGAATAAAAAACTATTTCATATATACAACTATTGTGATGAGTTAAAGGATAAGATGACCATCTATAATCTGACAGCAAAATAATATGTATGGTGGAAAGACATAAACAAGGTTAAAGGGATAAAAGAGAGATATGTAACATGGAAAAAAAATTAGAAACTATTTAAAAGAAATTACTTATCAGAACAATATTATGCGGAAAAAACAAAAGAATTCTATGAACTAAGGCTACAAGCCATGACGATGGAAGAACTTTACAATATGTTCTTAAACCTACTTCGTTATGTTCTGTGTATAATTAATGAGAAACTAAAAATATAATGGTTCCTCAGTTGTTTTCCCATGATGCTCAAAGAACGGATTGAGTATGACAATCCAAAGATGCTAGAGGAAGCGACGAGGAAGAAAAACTTTTGTTACAACCAAAACAAGAATAAAAGGGAAAATATACAAGCTTGGAAAAATGAAAGGCCAAATAATTTTGATCCCATAAAAAAGAAAAATAACTTCCATAAAAAAATGAGAAATAACTATTGAGGGTATCACGGTAACAATTACAAAAGCTTTAAGCCCCAATATTCTGGAGTAAAAGAACCTTCAACTATTCTTAATGAAATTCCAGCACAAAAATAACCCTCAAAATTTTGGGAGTGTGGAGGGCCACTCTACTTTAAAGACTATCCAGTAAGGAAAAATAATTTTAATGTTCATTCTATCTAGGAAGAATTCACAGTTTGAGACATGGCCAGGAGCATGCCCAGAATTTGTGTTTCATTTAAAATCGACAAGCAGGCCACCATACTTCTATGGTTGAAATTGAAGGTATGATAAATAATTAGCCTAGCTATATTTTAATTTATCCATGCACAATCCTGATCTATTTATAACCTAGAATAGTTGAATTATTCAAATTGGTACCTAAAAAGTTTGAGAAGTGGTGGCTAGTACAGTTAACCACATGTATAAAACAAAAAGTTACTAGAGTTGTTAGAAATTGTAAGTTGATGATGAATGATTTCCTTACACATGTTAATGTAAATATTATGCCTTTAGGATCTTATGATTTATTAATAGGAATGGGTTGGATAAAGGAACATAAATTTGTGTTAAACTGTTTTGATAACACTACATGTACTAGTGATAATGAAAATAATATAAAAGTAAGAGGGATCCCTAGGAAGGTGACCCTCAAAGAGATATCTGCATTGGAAATGAAAAGATCAGTAAGAAAATGATGTAAAGTGTTTGATGTCTATGTAATGAAAGGTAATGAAAATGGTAACAAGATTAAACTAGAAGACATACCAGTCTTGAAAGAGTTTGAAGACATCTTTCCGGAAGAAGTCCCTTGACTTCCTCTAAAAAGAGACATTGACTTCATGATCGATCTCATACCCGAAGCAATACCAGCATCGAAAGATCGATATCTAATGAATATAATAGAACTTAAAAAGATGAAATCACAACTACAAGAACTAATAGAAAAAAATTACATTCGACCTAGTATTTCTTCCTGGGGAGCACCAATCTTGTTTCTGAAAAAGAAAGATAGAACTTTAAGATTATGCATAGATTACCGATAGTTAAATAAACTTACCATTAAGAACCATTACCCACTCCCTTGGATAGATTATATGTTTGATCAATTCTATGGAGAAACTATCTTTTCAAAGATAGACTTAAGGTCGGGTTACCATCAAGTATGAATAAAAGTTGAGGACGTCTTTAAAACAACATTTAGGACCCACTATGGTCACTATGAGTTTGTTGTAATCCCTTTTGGGTTGAAAAACACACCTGCTACATTCATGTGTTTAATGAACAACATATTAAGAAAATACCTAGATAAGTCTATGGTTGTCTTCATCAGTGACATACTAATCTACTCTAAGAATGAACTAGAACATAAAGAAAATTTAAGAATAGTTTTGCAAGTACTAAGAGAACTACAACTTTATGCAAAATTCAATAATTGTTTTTTCTTTAAAGATAAAATTCAATACCTCGAACACGTAGTTTCCAAGGAAGGAGTCTCTATTGATCTAGACAAAGTAAATGCCATCATGGAATAGTCGATTCCTAAAAACATATCTGGCATCAAATCATTTATGGGAATTATCGGATATTACCAGAAGTTCATAGAAGGCTTCTCTATTATTTCCTACCCCATAATTTCCTTACAAAAGAAAGTTAGAAAGTTTGAATGGATTGAAAAATGCATGGAAACCTTTAACAAACTAAAACACTTATTAACTACTTCCCTAATTTTAAAGATTGTTGATCCATTCAAAGATTTTGTCATACGTACCAACGCTTGCAAATTTGCAATGAAGGCCTAGATGGAGTTTTATTACAAGAAAAATGTTGTGGCATATGAATGTAGGAAATTAAAAGATCATGAAAAAAAAATGAAACACGTGATTTGTAACTTTCTTCTATAATTCACGCCATAAAAATGTGGCGACATTACTTAATTGGAAGGAATTTTTTACTTATGTGAGATAGCATAAGTATTAAATATTTATTTGACCAATAGAATTTGAATGCTAGATAGGCCATATGGATGTCCTTTTTAAGAGAATATGATTTTGAAATCAAACATATAAAAGGAAAAGAAAATGAAGTGGAAGACACTCTAAGTTGTCATCCAAATTTACTCTTTGCAAGCAGCAACTACGAATCTAATCTAGAAAACTAGATTTTAAACGTTGGAAATTCTGATAGGGAATATCAGGTGTTAGAAGAAAAAATTGCTAAAACTAAACAAAATCAAGTAAAAAAATATTTCATCCTAAACCAACAAGGATTGTTGTTGCATAAAAATAGGTTGTACATACCAAACATAATAGAAATTAAATATATAGTCATGGATGAACTACATAAAAGGCCATATTTAGGGCATTCTGAATACCATAAAATGATCACTATGATCAGGAAGGACTTCTTTTCTCCAAACTTGAAGAAATAAGTGGAAGAATACTTATCTTGCTGCATAGAATGTCAGCAGGTTAAAGAAGAACATCAACATCCAGTAGGACTGCTGCAGCCACTACCTATTCTAGAATGGAAATAGGAAACAATTAACATGGACTTCATCACTGACCTACCAAAGAGTTTCACACAACATGATTCCAAATCATGGTTGTATTTCATAAATTAAGTAAGGATGCTCATTTTTCTCCAATTAAATCTACCTATAAAGTTATTAACATTGCGAAATTTTTCATAAAATAAATATTCATGCTACATGGTGTATTGAAAGTGATAGTCTCAAAAAGAGACGCAAAATTTACAGGTTTTGGAAATCCTTGTTCAAAGGTTGGGGCACACAATTAAATTTTAGTACTGCGTATCATCCACCAATGGATGTGAAGACTGAAACAGTAAATCAAATCTTAGAGGACATGCTAAGGATGTATGTCATGGACAATCTAGGTAAATGGGAAGATTACCTACACTTAGTAGAATTTGCATATAATAATAATTTTCAATTTTTTGCAGGTATGATTCCGTTTGAAATACTATATGGGCGTAAGTGTAACACTCCAATTTCATCGATCATCCAATTTCATCGATCATCCAGCAACTAGATTAATGTTAGGAGGTGACTTGTTAAAATATATGGAAATGGCCATGAAATAGGTACAACAAAATTTGAAGCTTGCTTGAGATAGGAAAAAAAGTTATGTTGATTTAAAAAGAACTCTTAGAGAGTTAGAGGTGGGCGATAATGTGTATACAATGGTAAATCCCAAGAAAATTTCCTTGAGACTGGGCTAGTATTCAAAATTGGCACCCACGTATTGTAGGCCATTTGAAATTAGAGCTAAAGTAGAGCTGATTGCATACTGGTTATCCCTACCACCCAATATTAAAGTGAATAATGTGTTTCATGTTTCTATATTGAAAATATATGTTCATGATGTTTCTCATGTGATTTCTTGGAATGTAATCCAGGTGGAACCCGAAGGAGAGTTCCAAGTGGGGTCGGAGTGCATTCTCGATAGGAGAGAACTTTTACTCCAGAACCATATCATCAGAGAAGTCAAGGTGCAACGAAAGCACCTTAGTCTGGAATAATATACTTGGGTATTGGAACATAATATGTAGGAGGCATATCCAAGCTTATTCCAAGAGGATGAAATGGAAGAATAAAAACAAAATTTATAATAGCGAGGACGGTGTTATCCTTTAAGGGGAGGTGTATGTAATACCATTGAATTAATAATTGTTATTAATTCTGTTGGAAAATACTTTAATTATTATTTGTATTATTTTATTATTTTTGACAGAAAAGTCAAGAATAAATTTTTTTGTAATAAAACATTTGTATTTAATAAAATATGTTGAAGGGGGGAACAAAAGTGGACATAGCCATTGAGGAGTGTCTGTTGAACCACAAGAGGAAAACACAAGTGGCCGAAGCCACTAAGTGATAACTCAATATGCAGGAGGAATCATCCCAAAAAATCAAGCCTACACTACTAGTTGAATGCTAAAGAGAAAAAGGCTCATAAATGACCAAGTCCTAGGAAAAATACCATAAACTAGTATTTCCATAAGAAGCAGGAGGCTAGCATTGGAAGGGGATTAACATCGATGGAATGCAAGAGATGGCATATAGAAATAGTATTGTCTTTTGGTTCAGTGAAAAGGCTTGGGTGTTCTGGAGCAAGTAGCTTGGCTGCTCTAGGAGTTGGTTGAGAGGAACAAATTCTCCAATTATTTTTTCGCAACATTGGTGCTAGGTTCATACTTTGTTTCTTATGATTGATTTTAGTTACAGCGAAATGTTTATTAATGTTGAATCAAAACTATACTTCTAGGAGTAGTGTTTACGCATTTTTGGAGAACAAATATCCATGTTTTTCTATATTATATCAGATCTGTACAATGTTAGATTATTTCTTAATGCATATAAGATCGGGAATCCATACTGGCATTAAGGATTGCTGGTAATGTTATTACTATGGTAATTAGTAATTTCTTGTGAGCATAATTATTTAGATATGGTTTTTGTTGACATGTTATGGTTTCAAATTCAATACTCATTCTTAAATTATTTGCATGTCTGTGAATTATTATTGTTAAATAAATCTCATAATGTGTTATGAAACAGACCTAGTTTATGGTTATGATAAAGGTGAATAGGAATACTTGGATTATATAAAATTTATAGTTAGATTATAGGAACATTTAGGATCAAATATTACACTCATTCCTCTATGTAAACTTAGTCTGAAATAATCTGGATGGTTTTGTTATCAGTATTAAGTCGCATATATTTATAGATCTATAATTTATTAAATTAAAAAAAAACTCGTCTCACAAACCTTTGTACAATGAAGAATGTTTAGATCGGGATATTTGGAAATCATCAATTAAATGATTCTAATTTATTCAGTTAAAACCACTATATTTTTATGGGAACCATCGCAATCCATATTATTGTTACAGCTAATTTTACCACACATAGTGGATCACACCTTTATGGCCTTCCCTGTCCCCATTAGAGGAAATTTCAACTCAAAATGGGCCTCCTAAAATGAACTAATAAAATAATGGTTAAAATAATAAAATAATATTTATTAATTTTGGAGGAAGAAAAGAAAAAAACTACTTTTTTGTTTGTATTTTTGACATATCTCCTTGTGTTTTTACTCAAATTTTGATCGGGAAAGCTCATTGGATGCAGAATTAAATTCCGCATCCAACGAGTACCCACTCGGCATACTTTTAACGGACCCCTCTACCCCAAAAACAAGATATACCTGAAAAATGGAATGATGATGTCATTATTCCGTTTTTTCAAGTATTTATTGTTTTTGGGGTAGAGGGGTCCGTCAAAAGTATGCTGAGTGGATACTCGTTGGATGCGGAATTTAATTCCACATCCAACGAGCTCTCCCGATCGAAATTTGAGTAAAAACACAGGGAGATATGCCAAAAATACAAACAAAAAAAAGTAGTTTTTTTTATGATACCTATCCCCAAATTTATATTAAAAAAGTGTTTAAGACCTATACGGTATTTACAATTTAAAGAAATTTCATTGGCTAACACATGATGACATGGAATTTGAATAAAAGTTAAAAGGCCCATTTTGAATTGAAATTTCCTCTAATGTATGCATACTCTTTAGACCCCGTGGACTATTTTTGTACCTTTGATGTTTCCAAGATCATCCCTAAAAACATGTCGTATTTGCTATACGTGACTTTGAAACCTATTCTCACGTATATACGTGGATTTGACCATTAAACCCACATACATCGAGATGCATGCAAAAGGCCAAATAGTTTTGGAGTTTTCCTTGATGTGGATCCGAGTCACTTGTCTCTTGGCCTTTCATATGCCTTGAGATCACTCGGATTTGACCTTCCATTACCTCATTGAAGCACTATATAAGGAACCCTTTGGATACATCAAAAAATGAGAGGAATTGAAGAGCAAGAAAACTATTGTCCATTATTTCCGGAGCTTATACTTGAGTCTGCATCCCTTTGTCCCTTGGAGCAATTTGTGTTCTTCCCAAGCTTGCCTTTTCTTGTGAGCTTGCTATCGAGAGATGGAGGATTGAAGTGGTGGAGGCCTAGGTGGAGGACTCAGTTTCTTCGATTCGTAGACGTGCCAACAGAGGTTGTCACTATTGTAATCTTTGTTTTATATAAATAGAAATATCTTTTCCTGTCCAATAATGTGTATTTAAATGAGTATTGAATCCATGGATGCTTTTAAATGCTTATATGTTATTGTTTATATATGCTAGAGTAGGTCTAACACAATTATATATAGAATTCTTGTCTTGTTTGCTGAATGTTGAGAGAGAAAATTACTTATACAAGCGAGAGTGGAAAAGCTCAACGGGGATCTACATCAACCATGTGGAATAAGGTATGTTTTGAGATACTTTATTGGTAGATATTTGGTTTCTCTTGCATATAGGAAAGGATTGATTTCTGTGGTCACTCTGTCTATTGTGGTACCCCAAGCCATAGGAATTTTTCTCCATAACAAAATTGGCAACCATATTGGGGAGTTCCTAGTCATTTCCTTTGGGGGTTTTATCAGCGTTCAATGTTCTTGAATTGCTCTAATTTCTCTGTTTCTGAGTCGGGTCTGTGGGCATGTTGCATGGTAGTGTCTAAGTAGGAGTATGTTTTGTCTCATCTTGTCTATTTACCTTCTTTTTTATCTCTTTTTCTTCTTGTACGCGAGTTTTTGCTTCACAGTCACTTGTACACATGGGTTTTACTAGGATTTCCGCGTATATACGCAGGTTTTCTGCACACAGTCATGTATCCCTGAGTTTTGCCTTTTAAGGGAAGATTAAGTGTTGCTAGGTGAGTTTTGATGATTGTTGAGTCTCCTTGGATGCTTCTAGAGTCTGTATACACCTCTATTTCTGACCAGAGACGTCTTTTAGTTAGATTTTTTTTTTTGTAAATGTTCTTGTCATTGCATTTTCTATTTTTTGTTTTGGGATTAGTGCATTAGGTCTCTTTTACCTTGGTACTTTGCTTGAGTGTTGTTTGATAGTGCTTGTAGAGTTTGGGGGTGGTAGAGGCATTCTTGTGCTTCATTATCTCATTTTAATTCAAAAAATACAAAAATATTTGCTTTTTGCATCATTATGCATTTTTCCATTTTGCATTTTACATCGTACTTGCATTAGGTTTGGTTGGAGAAGTACTATTCAGGCTTTCATATAGGATTGATTGCATTTTCATTTGAAGGAAAATTGTGCACTTCATGTAGTAGCATACCCCATTTTTCATTTGACATAGTGCATTTGCATTGATTGTTATGTGTGCATTTTACTTCTTGTTGCGTCATAACACCATTAGTTGCACGATCATTTACCCTTTTGAGTAATAAGCCAATTAAAATCAATGCATAATAAAATGAATTACACTCTATTCTTTTATAGGGTGCACCAACAAAATTAGGTTTTAGGGTCTTGGAATAGTTCATTGTGAGTAAATTCTCCAAGACCACTAAACAACAACATGTATGTGTCTGTTCAGGTGAGAGTGTGAAATTCCTTGGTATAATTAGTGTTTCTCAATATTCTCCTCTTACAAGGGAGTTAAGCACGAGGAAGTATGAGCGGTTATTGATTGGGATGACCCCTAGCCATAACTGAGTCGCACCAGAGATATTTCCAGGATTGTATTTGTATCTGGGGGCTCTTTTGAGAGTTTCAGGCTTTGCTACCCTACCCATACGGTCAATCCCTCCTGTTTGCCTAAGCATTGATTATATTGAGGTGACATTAGTTTCCTTACCTAGGTTATCGAGGGGGTACTTCGCAGAGGTTATTCTGCAGGTGTCCCAGCCAGGTTGGAGTCGGACAGCGTAGTCACTATATGCATTGAAGCTGAGGGCCACAATAATTGGTTACGAACCTATGATTGTTGTGTATGAGAGTCTGAAGCCTCTCCTAGGCGAGACATACCTTCTTCATTTGGGAGCTCACATATCCTATGCTTGCTTGCTTGTGATTTGGCTTTACATTATATAGGTGTATGCTCTGTGCACACTAGTTTTCCTAGGGTTTGCGTAATTAGATAGAATCTTTTTCATTTTTTGAGTCATTGTAGATTTGGGTGCGGCACTTCACCGTTCTCGTCGTTTAGTAGGGCTTCTGCCTTTCATGTCTCCTCCTCCTTTGGGAGAGAGAAACAGATTGTCTGGGCAGATTGCTTCTCACATTGATTCACACACAATGGGAGATCACGAGGATGAGATTATTGAGATTTATTCTCCACCTCAAGAGGTTGGGGAGGAAGATCCTACTCCTGTATATCATCCTTCACTAGATATACCTTCACATTCCAGTTATGATCCCTCATTCACAGGTCACCGGTATTGGGTTCTGGGCGTCGAGACTCACCATGAACCCACAAGCACTAGTCATGCTAGTTATGGCATGCCTGATATTCCCTCACATGGTCGAAAACATCATCTAGAATTAGAATTTGAACCTAGCACTATGCCTGGGGGAACTCCTATTGCTTTCCATGTGAAGATATTTGGGAGCACTAGTCACATTTCACCTTCCATCCCGGCGGTGGAAGCTACCTCACATGTTCGTCCTAGACCTAGTGTTAGTAGCCATATGCGAATACAAGAACTGAGATGAGTGACCATAGGGAATAAAACTTACATCCATTCACATGTCCCTTCATCCTCTATTCCTATGCCTTCTAATGCATTTTTGACAACCCTTCCTCCCCCTCATTCACGTGGTCCTTTGGGTTGGAATGTTGCTACTAGTCATGTTCATACTACGACTACTCATACAGTATTATCTCATAGTCAAGTATCTCCTATTATCTTCGGAGGTCATATTCTTGTTTCTGGATCGTCTTACAGTCCATCGCATGGAGTTCCCCATATCCCTACTTATGGAGCTTCTCATGGGATATCCCATGGGACATCTTATGGAGATTCTCATGGAAAATATTATGGACCGCAGTATGGATAGAGCTATCAACTTTATGGGTATGGGTATCAACAACCCACTTACTCCTCTGATTATGGTTTCATAGCACTGCATATTCAAGGTACACCACATCATAATTCTTCCATGCAGCCCTACACGGGTCAAGCGGGAGGAGGATATTATGGCCAAGGCCATGGTATTTACAGTAGTCAACCTTATATGAACCAAAACTATCAGGCAGTGTGGTATAGACCAGCTCAACCTATGCTACCTTTCCTCACAACATTAAATTTACTTGACTTATCGAGACTAATGAATGATCTGGTATTTCATGACCCGGCTTGGCTAACTTTCCCTACCAAGCTTCCCTCAGACATTCCCAAATTTGAGGTAAAACCAGGAGAAGATCCTCATGAACATGTCACTACGTTTCACCTTTCGTGCTCTTCCAACTCCTTACATGATGACTCAATCCACTTAAGGCTATTCAGTCAGCCTGCAGTGAAATGGTACATAGAGTTATCGAGGGGGGCATTCATTTTGTTCGATGATCTTTCTATGACTTTCCTCAATCACTTCCAGCTACTAGTGCATTACGACATTGGTATGGAACTCTTGTCAAAATTTCAGCAGGACAAATCCACACATATCTCAGACCATATCCAAGAGTGGCGTAGATAGAAGAGGTTGATTAAAGCTATCATACCACTGGAATTTCTCCTTGATTGGTTCCTTAAATCATTGCTACCTTACATCATGAAAGATGTTTCTACATCCGGAGTCCAGAACGAGGAACAAGTAATTTTTAGGGCACAGGAATTGGATTTGATTTATGGTTAATCCGGACTATTATATGAGATTATACCTAATGCTCCGTATTCAAGTTTTGATCCCAAGATCAAGCCTGGGCCACATGCCGATGGCATTGTGGGTTGTACAAGTGCCAAACCTGTGGATTCAACTGTGAAACAAGTGAGTCAATTGTCTATTAGTCAATCCACATCGAGACAAGATACGGCTTCATCTCAACCCACCCAAATGACAAGTGTACTTTCCGTGCAATCATCGGACTAGAATGGTAACCAGCAACACGAAAGGAATAAGAAAAAGAGTAAAATCAATCGTAAGGGTGGGAACAAGAATGAAAATGCCAATTTTAATGACAAGAATGACCACAATAATGTTGAAATATTGTAATTTCAAAGAATATTCTATATATATCTTTTGTGGTCCCCGATGGTCCTACCGGGAGAACCACTTGTATTACTTTGTACCCCGATGCTCCTAATCAGAAGAACTAATAAGAGTCATGAGGCAGTCCCCTCTAATTGTAAAGGTGGGTCATTAGCACCCCAGTGTGGTTACTTGAGCCTACATGTGTAACTCGAGCTTACATGATTAACTCGAGCCTACATGACAGATGAGTTAACTCAAGTGAACGAATGAATATAAATATAGGTGTAGTGCTCCTCATTTGAGACACACACTCTCACTTATGTAGCGCATTAGTGGAGAAGAGAAGTAGCTGGAGAAGGGGGAGGATTAGGCTTTGATCTCCTTGCTGGTTTTATCTTTTATAATTTTGGGGCATCTATATTGAGGAAGCTTTTGCTGGGTTTTTCCCTTTAGGGTTTTCCTAGGATAAATCTTTGTGTTCCTTTTGTATGGTTGTTCTTGTCTATCTTTCAGTTATCTTGTTTATATGCTTTTGTTATGAAAATGAAATGAAATACCGATGTCTTAGCTAAGCATATGAAAAATTAACATGGAATCAGAGCAACCCTGAAAGAAGACATTATGCAGCTACAGAAGCTATGGATTCTTAATTTTTGGTTCTCTCTCCGCAATCAATCAGTAAAAGAAGGCTAGGCCGACTCTCCAATGAAGGGTGCATCTTTCTGTCGAAGCAGAATTCGATTCCGAGCATTTTCAGTTTTCAGTGCGGGAAATTAGGGCTTCTTGCAGAAGAAGAATTTTTGAGTGAGCCCAGCATAGGATTTCTCTCCTCATAAAAAAAGAATTTTAGATACCTGGATCAATATTTTTGGTTGGGTGAAACTCCAGGAAAGTCAAACCCTAGTTTGACCCCGAGCTAGAAAAACCCTAAATACTAAAACTGCTAAGTTTTGGTACATTCTCTATATCCCATGATTGGAGAATTTTCAGGAGATAAAAATTGTAGAGACCAAATATAAAATACTTATGTACATTGTGTCCAAACGTCAGCCTCAGATTCACTATATTTTTGGATATATGATCCCTCGAAGTTAGGGTTCCAGCCTCTTCCAGAATTCATCCCTAAACAGGACACCTGGGGAGAATTGCAATATCTTGGGCTGCAGAGGTGAAAATGGAATTCCTGAAGATGTTCCAAAAAGGGAACAAGATTTACTTCTCATGGTCTAAATTTCATACCTAGAAGATGAAACAGTGACACGTGGAAATCCATACAACTTTGCTGTTTGAAACAATCTTGTAACAAAGCACCTTCGGAAAAGGATCATAAATACAAATTGGTGAAACCAATTTTGATGAAAATATGGTGTTGGATCAGTGACATGCAAGGTTACCTTAGTGCGAAAGTTTAGATACATAGGAGCAGTAATTTCAGAGATATCACAAAAACAATGACTAGCATTTCTGTAGAAGAAATTGGAAAACTAGGGCTTCCTGTTCTAGGAGGTTCCCTCCACTGTTTTCAGAAAAGGAGTACATTGGACAGCTCCATTTGAAGAGATATATATTTATATCCAATCATATCTGAAATATTCCAACTTTTGAAAATTAGGGTTTCTATGGCAAACCCTAGATCAGCCAGCTCCGGAACCAAGACGGACACCTCAAATCGGTAAGATCTAATCCTTTGTTATTTTCATTTGAGGTTCTCATTTCAAAATGATCTATCACATCAGCTTGATGATAAGCTTGTTGAAGTTGACAAATTCCAAGCATGGAAGTAGTTGATCTCTCTGAAGAAAATGAATTGGACACCTTCATCAGTAGAGAGGTTCCAGTTCCAGAAGGAGATGAGGCTCAAAGCCTTACACAAGAAGAACTTGATCAAGGCCAAGAAGATCATTGTTGATTCAATCATGGATAAACTTATACCACAAGTGTCTTCCCTAAAGACACCAAATATGTTTGATTCCTTGATCAAGCTATTTGAATATAAGAACATAAATCAGAAGATGGCTTTAAGAAAACAGTTGAAGAATGTGAAGATTTAGAATGCAGAACAACTTGAAGCGGTAGAAGAAGAAGTGGTGATAGCCACCTTGAATGGCCTCCCAGGATCATGGGATTCATTCATGTGAGGAATGTCTGCCAGATGAAAGTGATTACTTTTTGAAGAAGAAGAAGCTTGACTCATAAGAAGAGAAGAAGAAGATGGGAGCAATTGAAGATCAAGCTCTCACCATTCAAAGAAGATCCCTTAAGCGGTGAGGAATGCGAAGAACTCAATTCTTGAAGAACCTCTTATCCATCTTATCATTTGGATAAGAAATGATGATGTCATGAATGAAGAAGATGATGAAGTAGAAGGATAAAAAAGGAGTCTACCCATGAAATGAATAAAAGATAAGTATTCAATTGTCATTTCATGATATTGTTTTGTTATGAATTTGTTTATATTCAGTTAATGTATTATGCATGATAGGATGTTTGCATTAATGACAGTATACTACTAATATGCATGTGATGGGTAAGTAGCTCGTGGTGCTATACAATGCTCCATTGCTACTTATCTATAATGAAACCTCTTTGCTGACATATTGGATTAGTGCACAATCTCAATGATGTCAGGGTAGATATGGATGAATTTTGTATTGATTAAACAATTGCATGATGCATAATAATTTGTCGCTATGCATATGTTTTATGAAATAGTTCTAACCATGCAACTGGTGCATTTGAATTGTAGGAAAGGTCTTGTACAACCTCCTACAAGAAAACAAGGATGAGACTTGTTCCAAAGAACAAGTGATGACAATTCAAGATTCACTCCAATAAACATGAATCTGAAGCTCCCAGGGTCAAAGACATCATGAAGGAAGAAAGAGCTTCAGAGAGATGTAGATCCACCTCGAAGGATGAAGACCACCATGGGTATGAGAGATAACTCAAGATGAAGAAAAGAATGCTATGAAAGAAGCTATGATCAAAGAATAACAATTGATCATGGGGAATGATGTATACGATATGATTTCGAGACATAACATGAAGTACGTAGTATCTTCCATATGGATCTACAAGAATAAGTGTACAGAGCAAGGTTCATGATTTGCCTCAGAAAGAATAGACTATGCCATGACATACTCTATTGACCAGTATATATCAAGCATAGAACCACCTGTACAGAATGAAGAGGGAAGAGGGAAGATGATACTCCACTTCAGGGGGAGTGACTATAGAAGATATTTGAGTTTGACATGGTATGATATGATGGATAGCTTCCTCATGGATCGAGACTTTACCAAGAGTAAAGTGGGTTCCAACCTTCAAGGTTGAATGCAGAAGACTAGGATATGTTGATGACCTGACAAGAGGAACTCATGGAAGATGTTATGATGAAAGAATACTAGAATGATGTTTGGGATATAGTACTCAAACCAGAAAACAAGAATGTGGTATCTTCCAAATGGATTTGCAAGATAAATTATGTTGTTGATAGAAGTACGAAAATATTTGTGGCTAGAGGTTTCTATCAGAAAGAGGGAATTAATTCTGAAGAGATAGTTACTCCAGGAAGCAAGGTACACTTCCTTTAGAGCTATCATGGTAGTTTCTTCCATGATGAAGTAAAGACAAGCCTTCCTTAATGGTATGATTGAGAAAGAGTTTTACATCAAATAGTCACGAGGATTTGAAGTTGAATATAGATGGAATCAAGTATGTGTAGAAATTCAGGCCTGCAGTAGATTAATTTCACCCACAACA
The DNA here is from genome assembly GCA_001517045.1 of Pseudotsuga menziesii. Taxonomy (NCBI): domain Eukaryota; kingdom Viridiplantae; phylum Streptophyta; class Pinopsida; order Pinales; family Pinaceae; genus Pseudotsuga; species Pseudotsuga menziesii. The sequence goes on along the minus strand of LPNX010037769.1, from coordinate 189,398 downwards.
ATTAACAATTGATCATGCAAAATTATCAACAATGGAGACTGAATATGGAGCTGTAACACAAAATTATATTAACTGACTGTACAATAGCCAACCCTGTAATAAAATAGGCTTCTGAATATATAGAATACATGAGCAAATCGAATGCATAAGGAATCATCCAAATCTAGCATAAAGCAGGCTTACCCAAAATAGGCAAATCCCCCATAGGTGTAAAAAGCTGATCCCAAATCTATCAAGGACCCCACAAATTAGCAAGGGCACATGGGAAAGCTAAAGAGTGGTCAAATGGAATCTCATACATGCTTTTTCATGGAGGAAAGAGTGGAGGAGGAAGAGGCAACAAAGCCGATTCACCTCACCTAGTCTTTCTTTCCTATGTGCCTTAAAACACTGAAAAAGCAGGGAATAAAGCAGAAAAAGCAGATGGGTACCTAGGAGGCCAGGAATAAAGTAGATTTGATTCCTAAGGCTTTCCCAAGCGCTCCATGAGTCAATAATGGCAAGTTTGACCTCTATGGATAGGCAATTAGCAACTTGCACATGGTGGGACTCATGGACTAGGAAAATAAGACAAAAATAAATGAATTAATGTCTAAGTGGGTAAATACTATGGGTTGATTATTCTAACACCCCCCCTTAAGCCTAACTTTATGAGTAATAAATCAAAAATATACGGCCGAGCAATAAGGCTTAGTCACCCTTTACATACTGCAATGTCCATACAACCAAGGAAAGAGGCAAAACCAACTTGGAAAAAACCTCCCTTAAACATGGACTGTAAAACAAAATTGTAGAATCTTGTCTCCACTCATGCTTTGACAGCATGATCAGCAATCCCCAGCAGTGATTTGAGATTGCTGAAGGTCTTCTCACAAAATGATTTTGTGAAGATATCAGCTACTTGTTCTGAACATGAACAGAAGAGTAGGTGAATGGTGCCATCATGCACAAGCTCCCTGATGTAGTGCATGTGAATCTCAATGTGTCTGGTTCTCTGCTTATGAACTGGATCTTTGCAGATTCGAATGGTACTCTGGTTATCACAGTAGATGGTAGTTGAGTACTCAGGTTCGAAACCACACTCTCCAAGTAAACCCTGCAACCATAAACACTGAGTTGCTGCATTGACAACTCCTCTGTACTCAGCTTCTATAGATGAGAGTGCAATGGCACTCTGTTTCTTGCTTGACCAGCTGATTGGCCCTTCTGCAAGCATGAACACATAACCTGAAGTGGACTTCCTGTCAGTGCTATCACCTGCCCAATCACTGTCAGTAAAACCAATTAACTCAAGGTCAGAATTGGCCTTATATAAAATCCCATGTGTCCTTGTTCCCTGAACAAAGCTAAGGATCCTCTTTGCTGCTTTCCAATGGATCTCATGGGGATGATCCATGAATCTAGAAGCAACACTGACTGCATAACAAATATCATGTCGAGTATGTGTCAAATACAATAAACATCCAATCAACTGTCTATACAAAGTGTTGTTTACCATCGGTGGAGAATCATCTTCCTCCAGCTTTACTCCTTAAAGGAAAGGAGTTTTGCTTGCTTTGCAATCTTGCATTTTGAATTTTATCAGCAAATACAAGGCATATTTGGACTGGTGTA
>LPNX010037769.1:104322-187695 GCA_001517045.1 Pseudotsuga menziesii | reverse complement strand
CTAGTTTTCTCCCAGGAGGAAGATCCACTAGCTCCCATGTGTTGCTTTTCTGTAGCGAGTTGAACTCCTCATTCATGGAATCTTGCCATCTTGGATCTCCTGCTGCTTCTTAATATGTTTGAGGATCAGAATCCACCATCAAATAGAATTTTTTAGCAAACTCAGGATCCTTCATGCACAGACCACTCTCAAATTGAGATCTAGTCCTCCTTGGGTCATTGGGATCACCAGCTAACTGTCCTGCTGCATGTAGTGTCTTGGCTGCCCATTTAGGCCTTGTGGGTCTGTTTGGGTCTACAATAAACTCATATCCATCAGACAAATCAGAATCAGCATGTTCAACAAACTTTTTACTTACTTCTTGAGGTTCAGGTGGTGAAGAGGCTTCACCAATCTCCACTTCTGTAAGGGGTTCTTCTTCAAACTGAACACACCTTTCAATGAAGGATTTGTTTGTGATAAATTTTATCAACTTGTACCCTTTTGAATATTAAGAGTATCCCACAAAAATACACTCTTGGATTTGGGGCTGCAAAGCCTTCCTCTTCTCTATCGGGATTCTAGCCCATGCCTTTGAGCCAAAAATCCTGAAATGGGTCACATCTGGATTGTGCCCACTCCATGCTTCGAAAGGAGTCATGCCATCCAACTGTTTATGAGGAACCCTATTCTGAATATAGGCTGCACAGTTGATAGCTTTAGCCCAGTACTTTGGTGGCAAATTTTTGGCCTCCATCATGCATGTTGCCATCTGCTTCAGTGATCTGTTCTTCCTCTCTGCAACACCATTTTGCTGTGGTGTGTAGGGGATAGAATGCTGCATCTGAATACTTGCATCTACGCAATAGTTAATAAACTCATTCTTGACATACCCACCACCGTTTTCAGATCTGAGTGCTTTGAGTTTTCTTCCACACTGGTTTTCAACCAAAGCCTTGAAGACTTTGAATAGGCCAAAAACTTCTGACTTGTGTTTCATGAAGTGAACCCAACAATACCTGGAGAAGTCATCAATAAAGGTCAATGCATATTTGGTCTGACTCATGGACATATGAGGGAATGGGCCAGGAACATCACTGTGAATCAGCTCGAGGGGTGCAAAGGTTCTCTCATGGCTGGCTTTCTCAAATTTGTGCTCTGGGTGTTTTCCTAGGATACAGCCTTGGCATACTCCTTTGGAAAATTTTATCTTGGGCAACCCTATGACCATATATTTCTCACTAAGATCAGATAAATACTTGTAATTTAAATGGACAAATCTTTCATGCCATAGCTTGCTAGCTTCATTAGCATGGATAAGAAGAGCAGAGGGGTTTGAGTAAGGAAGGAAGTGTGAAAACATTTACACCTTTTGAGCATGATTCGCTACTCCTTTTGCAATGATTCTTCCACTTGAGATTTCTGTGATCTCAACTTCATCTGGTGAGAATATGACTTTCTTAGGAGACCCAGTGTGGGTCATCTGGTACACTGACAGAAGGTTGGAGGCGAGACCAGGGACATACATCACATTGTTGAAGTTACCATGATCAAGTTCTATCCTTCCTTTTCCTTTGCTTTCAGTGAGAGAGTCATCTCCCAGTACAATAGATGGTCCTTTCGACATATCCAGTGAGGAGAAGGCCTCCTTAGTCGAAACCATGTGTCTTGAAGCTCCAGAATCTATGATAAAACTGGGTGAGCTTGATGTGCCAGCAACTAGAGCATGAACTCTCTCTCTATCATCAGAACTTGATCCTCCTTCTCTCTTCTTTGAGCCTTCTGGAAGGGAGATGCCATTCTTCTCCAACAGTTGAGTTAACATATCTATCTGATTTTTCATACAAGAGCTTTCAGTATGATTGCCCTTATTGCAGTATGAGCACTTGTTCATATCACCTTTGTTTTTCTTCTTCTGGGTATTTTTGTTGGTTCTTGTTGATCCTCTGGAGACTGCTTCTTGTCTCTTCCTTTCTCAGGTGGCTTTTTAGCTTTATTTTTGCTTTTTGAATCCACCCTCAAATCTCCAGCAACCAGAGCTTGGTCTTTGGAAGGTTTGATGGTGCCCATCATCACCAGCTTGTCTTGTTCCTGTGTGAGAGATTCCATGAAATCTGCAAGGCTAAGCATCTTCCAGGTTCGAGCTGTGAGTTTTTTGGCATAGAAGGTTGAAACAAAGATTGAGTAATCAGGCCCTAGCTTCAAGAGGATGGACAATACGAGCTGCTCATCTTTCTTTTCAATACCACACTGTTTCAGCTGCAAAACTAGTGTTTTGAACATGGAGAAATATAGCTGCAGGGATTCAAAATTACTGGGACTCAGGGAGATCAGCTCATTTTCGATCTGGTGTCCCCTCATCTCATCTATCTTTCCAAAGAGTTCATAAAGTTTCTCCCATACTTGATCCGGTGAAGTCAATCCATCGAGATGGAAAAGGAGGTCTCGGGAAATACTGAGACATAGGAGGCCGTAAGCCTCATCTCTCCGATTGTGCCATTTGATCTTCTCTACAGTAGCATTGGGATCTTCTTCTGTAGCCATAGTCACCCTGTAGAGGCCTTTCTCTCTCAACAAGATCTCCATCTCTGCTTTCCATTCAAAAAAGTTGAAGGGAGTGAGGATAGTTTTCTGTGAATCCATAGCTTTAGAAAATCTGTCCCGGCTGTCAGTAGAAGGCTCCCAGTCTTGATGTTGAACTTGCAAAACAATTTTTGGAGGAGAGTAACAACCTACAATGGCTCTGATACCATGTAGAAATTTAGGCATGCAGTAGATTAATTTCACCCACAACAATTAACAATTGATCATGCAAAATTATCAACAATGGAGACTGAATATGGAGCTGTAACACAAAATTATATTAACTGAGTGTACAATAGACAACCCTGTAATAACATAGGCTGCTAAATATATAGAATACATGAGCAAATTGAATGCATAAGGAAGCATCCAAATCTAGCATAAAGCAGGCTTACCCAAAATAGGCAAATTCCCCATAGGTGTAAAAAGCTGATCCCAAATCTATCAAGGACCCCATGAATTAGCAAGGGCGCATGGGCAAGCTAAAGAGTGGTCAAATGGCAGGTCATATATGCTTTTGCATGGAGGAAAGAGTGGAGGGGGAAGAGGCAACAAAGCTGATTCACCTCACCTAGTCTTGCTTTCCTATGTGCCTTAAAACACTGAAAAAGCAGGGAATAAAGCAGAAAAAGCAGATGGGCGCCTAGGAGGCCAGGACTAAAGCAGATTTGATTCCTAAGGCTTTCCCAAGTGCTCCATGAGTCAATAATGGCAAGTTTGACCTCTATGGATAGGCAATTAGCAACTTGCACATGGTGGGACTCATGGACTAGGCAAATAAGACAAAATAAATGAAATAATGTCTAGGTGGGTAAATACTATGGGTTGATTATTCTAACAGTATGTAAGTTGAAGAAGGCCCTCTATGGCCTAAATCATGCTCCCAGAGCTTGGTATGGAAGAATAGATAGTTTGCTGATGAGCATGGGATTTTCCAAGAGTAAAGTTGATCCTAACCTTTACTACAAGGTTGTAGAAGATGAACTTGTCATCTTGTCATTATATGTGGATGACTTAATCTTGATAGGGAATGAGAAACAGATTATGAAAAGTAAGAAGACACTAGCAGAATAATTTGAGATGAAAGACCTTGGGTTAATGCATTATTCCTAGGTCTGGAAGTATGGCAAAGTTCATAAGCAATCTTTCTCAACCAGGGAAAGTATGCGGTAGAGAGATTGAAGAGATTCAATATGTTGGAATGCAAAGTCATGGCCACACCCATGGACTCCAACTTGAAGCTATTAGTTGATGACTGATCAGAGTTAGTGGATGTGACTCATTACAAACAAATCATTGGGTCATTGATGTACTTAACAAATTCTAGACCAGACATTTGTTTTGCTGTGAACACCTTAAGTCAATATCTTGTTCAACCAAGACGGGTTCACCTAGTAGCTGCAAAACATGTGATGAGATATCTGAAAGGGACTATAGACTTTGGTTTATACTATGATGCTAGCCATGAGTATAGACTGTATGGCTACACAGATGCAGATTGGGATGGAAGTATCTCAGACAAGAAAAGCACATCAGGTAGATGCATTTGGGTCTACTATGAGTTTATGGTTTAGTAGGAAACAGTCCAATGTTTCTCTTAGCATGGCTGAAGCATAATACATAGCAGATTGCTCTGCTAAGTTGTGAATTCATATGGCTTCAGAAGCTGATATCGGGTCTCTTTGACCTGAAGATGGATATTACAATGATTCTATGAGATAATCAGATTTGTCATGATAGAGAACCCTGTGTTCCATTGTAACACATAGAAATCCAATATTTCTACATACAAGATAAGATGCAGATGATGATGCTTTCAGTATTCACATACTAGAGATACAAATGGTGATAGTTCAGTATTCACATACTGAAGATGTAGATGATGATGGTTTAGATGATGATGTGCTGGCGAAGCCTCTGTCTAGAGTAAAGTTCAAACACTTTCGAGACAAGCTTGGTGTGGTTCGAAAGAACCTTCCTCGAAAGGGGGAGTAGTGATGTTGTAGTGGGATTGTATCATCCCTGGGCATCTTCCCTAAAGTGATCCAGTGACCTCGGTCCTCGAGAATGAAGAGGGATTGTATCATCTCGGGACATCTGTCCAAAAGTGATCTGGTGACCTCGGTCCTCGAGAATGAAGAGGGATTGTATCATCCTAGGAAATCTATCCAAAATAGATCCGGTGACTTCAGTCTTCATGAATGTCGTGGGATTGCATCATCCCTGAACTTTGGTTCAAAATTTATCTGGAGGTCTCGGCCCCCATGAATGTGGTGGGATTGCATCATCCCTGAAATTCAGTTCAAAATGTATCCGGAGGTCTCGGCCCCCGTGAATGTGGTAGGATTACATCATCCCTGAACTTCGGTTCAAAATGTATCCAGAGGTATCGGCCCCCGTGAAACTGGTGGATTGCATCATCACTGAACCTTGGTTCAAAATGTATCCATAGGTCTTGTCCCCCATGAAAGTGGTAGGATTGCATCATCCCTGAACTTCGGTTCAAAATGTATCTGGAGGTCTCGGCCCCCGTGAAAGTGGTGTATTGCATCATCCCTGAACCTCAATTCAAAATGTATCCAGAGGTCTTGGCCCCCATGAAAGTGGTGGATTGCATCATCCCTGAACCTCAGTTCAAAATGTATCTAGAGATCTCGGTCCCCGTGAATGTGGTAGGATTGTATCATCCTTGAACTTCGGTTCAAAATGGATCCAGTGACTTCGGTAGTCAAGAACGTGTGTTGATACCGTAATTCCTAGAGGAAGGATTGTCTGAGTTCCACATATGTGTTGATCCCGTAATTCCGAAAGGAAGGATCATTAGTAACTCTGTAAAGACCTAAATCCCGTAATTCCGAAAGGAAGGATCATTGAATTGGTACCGTAATTCTAATAGGAAGGATTGTATGAGTTCCACATATGTGTTGATCCTGTAATTCCAATAGGAAGGATTGTCTGAGTTCCACATCTCTATTGATCCCATAATTCCGAAAGGAAGGATCATTAGTAACTCTGTAAAGACCTAAATCCCATAATTCTGAAAGGAAGGATCATTGAATTGATCCCGTAATTCCAATAGGAAGGATTTTTTGAGTTCCACAGATGTGTTGATCTCGTAATTCCAATAGGAAGGATTGTCTAAGTTCCACAAATGTGTTGATCCCATAATTCTGAAAGGAAGGATCGTTAGTAACTCCGTAAAGACCTAAATCCCGTAATTCCGAAAGGAAGGATCGTTAGCAACTCCGTAAAGACCTAAATCCCGTAATTCTAAAAGGAATGATCATTGGTAACTCCGTAAAGACCTAAATCCCATAATTCCGAAAGGAAGGATCATGTTGATGTTTTGATGATGTTGATGTTTTGATGATAATGATGTTTTCATGATGATGATGTTTTTATGATGATGATGACGTACTAATCAAAAGATCAGTGTATGATGATGATGATGTACTGATTGAAAGATCAGAGTATGATGATGATTACGATGTACTGATCGAAAGATCAGAGTGTGATGATGATGATGTACTAATCGAAAGATCAGAGTATGATGATGATGAAGTACTGATCAGAGTATGATGATGATGATGTACTGATCGAAAGATAAGAGTATGATGATGATAACGTACTGATCAAATGATCAGTATGTGATGATAACAACGTACTGATCAAAAGATCAGAATATCATGATGATGATGCTGTTCGAGAATTGAAGTATGATTATGGTGCTAATCACGATGTTACTGATCAGGTTGCCGATTGAAATAACAAAATGCTGAAGAAGTTGTTTCTGATCGAAAGATCAAAGTGCTGAAGATGTTGCTAATCAAAATGTTGAAGATATTGTTGCTGATCAAAAGGTCAAAACGCTGAATATGTTGTTGCTAATTGAAAGGTCTAAGTGCTGAAGATGTTGTTGTTCGAAAGTTCAAAGTGTTGAAGATGTTGCTGAAGGTGTTGCTGATAAAAAGGTCAAAGTGTTGAAGATGTTGCTGATCAAAGAGTTGCTGTCATTGAAAATTGAAGACGAAGACTATATGATGTTGAAAAGCTTCCAATGATTTATAGATGTGTTACCCTGATGATGTTGATGATGTCCTCTCCTACTATTTTTGTTGGTGTTATATAATACCCTTCTCGTTAAGGGGGAGTGTTGAAATATTGTAACTTTGAAGAATATTCTATATGTATCTTTTGTGGTCCCCGATGGTCCTACCAGGAGAACCACCTGTATTACTTTGTACCCTGATGCTCCTAATCAGAAGAACTAATAAGAGTCATGAGGCAGTCCCCTCTAATTTTAAAGGTGGGTCATTAGCACCCCAGTGTGGTTACTTGAGCCTACATGTGTTACTCAAGCTTACATGATTAACTCGAGCCTACATGACATATGAGTTAACTTAAGTGAACGGATGAATATAAATAGAGGTGTAGTGCTCCTCATTTGAGACACACACTCTCACTTGTGTAGCGCATTAGTGGAGAAGAGAAGTAGCTAGAGAAGGAGGAGGACCAGGCTTTGATCTCCTTGCTGGTTTTATCTTTTATCTTTTTGGGGCATCTCCATTGGGGAAGCTTTTGCTGGGTTTTTCCCTTTAGGGTTTTCCCAGGATAAATCTTTGTGTTCCTTTTGTATGGTTGTGCTTGTCTATCTTTCAGTGATCCTGCTTATATGCTTTTGTTATGAAAATGAAATGAAATACCGATGTCTTAGCTAAGCATATGAAAAATTAACAAATGCTAGGGGGGAAGAGCAGTCTAAATGTAAGGTTAAGTTTCCTTGCAAATTGTGTAAGGATGACCACCTCACTCACTTGTGCCCTTGTATGGAAGATGCCTCAAGGTTCATAGCATAGGGCCCAGTTGTTCTAACCAATCATTTACCCCATAATCAAATTATGAACTCGAGGATTCATGATCCTTGTTGGTTACTATGGGTAGACCCAGGTTTACTTGTAATGTACCAACAACACCCCTAACTCACTGGCCCTTTTGGAAACTGAACACAGAGTGTCCTGAAGTCTCACTGTTAGAATAATCAACCCATATTTTACCCATTCAGACATTAATTTAATTATTTCTATCTTATTAGCCTAGTTCATGTGTCCCACCTTGTGCAAGTTGTCTATTACCTATCCATAGTGGTCAAACTTTCCTTATTTGACTCATGTAGTGCATGGGAAATCCCAAGGAATAAAATCTACTTTATTCCTGGCCTCCTAGGCACCCTTCTACTTTTTCTGCTTTATTCCCTGCTTTTTCAGTGTTTTAAGGCAAATAGAAAAGCTAGACTAGGTGAAGTGAACTAGTTTTTTGTCCTCTTCATCCTCCACTCTTTTCTCCATGAAAAAGCATGTATGAGCTGCGATTCCACCACTATTTAGCTTGCCTAAGCCATTTTGCTAATTCGTGAGCTCCATGACAGATTTGGGATCAGCTTTTTACACCTATGGGGGATTTGCTTATTTTTAGTAAGCCTGCTTTATGCTAGATTTGAATTTCTCCTCATGCATTCAAATACCTGATGTATGTTATTTATTTATCAACCTATTAAGATATAGGGCTGGCTATTGTACACTGAGTTAATACAGTTTAGTGTTCAGCTCCAATTTCAGTCTCTTTTGTGAGTGATTTTGCATGATCAATTGTTAATTGTTGTGAGTAAAATTAATATATCACTGGGTTCAATTTCCACATGGTATCAGAGCACTTGTAGATTTTTTTCTCTCCTCCAAATTTGTTTTGCAGTTTCGACATCAGTGACTGGGAGCCTTCTACTGACAGCCGGGACAGATTTTGTAAGCTATGGATCAATCATAGAAAACTATCTTGACTCCCTTCAATTTATTTGAATGGAAAGAAGAGATGGAGATACTGTTGAGAGTGAAAGGCCTCTATAGGGTGACTATGGCAATAGAATCAGAGCCCAATGTAGCTGCAGAGAAGATAAAATGGCACAACAGGAGGGATGAGGCCTATGGTCTCCTATGTCTGAGTATTTCCAGAGACCTCCTTTTCCATCTTGATGGATTGACATCACCGAATGAAGTATGGGAGAATATTTATGATCTTTTTGGAAAGACATATGAGATTAGGGGACATCAAATCGAAAATGAGCTGATTTATCTGAGTCCAAATAGCTTTGAATCCCTGCAGCTATATTTCTCCAAGTTCAAAGCACTAGTTTTGCAACTGAAATAGTGTGTGATCGAAAAGAAAGATGATCAGCTCGTACTGGCCATCCTCTCAAAGCTAGGCCCTCACTATTCATTGTTTGTTTCAACCTTCTATGCCACAAAATTGACAGCTCGAATCTGGAAGATGCCTAGCCTTGTAGATTTCATGGAATCTCTCACACAAGAACATGACAAGCTGGTGATGATGGGCACCATCAAACCATCCAAACATCAAGCTTTGATTGCTGGAGATTCGAGGGTGGATTCAAAAATCAAAAAGGAATCTAAAAATCCACCTGAGCAAAAGAGAGACAAGAAACAGTCTCCGGAGGATCTACAAGGTCCCAAGAAGAACTACCAGAAGAAGAAAAACAAAGGTGAAATGAGCAAGTGCGCAAACTGCAATAAGGGCAATCACACTGAAAGCTCTTGTATGAAGAAGAAAATAGATATGCTGACCAAACTCCTAGAGAAGAATGGCATATCCCTTCCAGAAAGCTCAAAGAAGAGAGAAGGAGGATCAAGTTCAGATGACAGAGAGAGAGTTCATGCTCTAGTTGTTGGCACATCAAGCTCACCAAGTTTTATCATTGATTCTGGAGCTTCAAGACACATGGTTTCGACTAAGGAGCTTCAAGACACAGAATCAATGATCATTGTGTTATATGTTGATGACCTCCTCATTACAAGAAGCTCAAAGGCTGAGATTGATTCCTTAAAAGGAGCTATGAACCAAGCCTTCTCCATGACAGATTTGGGGCTCTTAAGTCAATTTTTGGGGCTTGAGATTGCTCAAACCAAAGATGGAATCAAGGTGCACCAGTCCAAATATGCCTTGGACTTGCTGAACAAATTCAAAATGAAGGATTGCAAAGCAAGCAAAACTCCTTTCCTTTCAGGAGTGAAGCTGGAAGAAGCTGATTCTTCACCTATGGTAAACAATACACTATATAGGCAATTGATTGGATGTTTGTTGTATCTGACACATACTAGACCCAATATTTGTTATGTAGTAAGTGTGGCTTCTAGATACATGGATCAGCCTCAAGAGATCCATTGGAAGGCATCCAAAAGGATCCTTAACTTTGTTCAGGGAACAAGGACACATGGGATCTTCTATAAAGAAAAATATGATCTTGATTTGATTGGATTTACTGACAGTGATTAGGTAGGTGATAGCACATACAGAAAGTCCACTTCAGGATATGTGTTCATGATTGTAGAAGGGCCAATCAGCTGGTCAAGCAAGAAACATAGTGCCATCGCACTCTCATCTATAGAAGCATAGTACAAAGGAGTTGTTAATGCAACAACTCAATGTTTATGGTTGCAGGGTTTACTTGGAGAGTGTGGCTTCGAACCAGAGTACTCAACTACCATCTACTATGATAACCAGAGTACCATTCAAATCTACAAAGATCCAGTTCAGAAGCAGAGAACCAGACACATTGAGATCCATATGCACTACATCAGAGAAGTTGTTCATGATAGCACCATTCACCTACTCTTCTGTTCATCTTCAGAACAAGTAGCTGATATCTTCACCAAAGAATTTTGTGAGAAGACCTTCAGCAATCCCAAATCACTTCTGGGGATTTCTGATCATGCTGTGAAGCATGAGTGAAGACAAGATTTTACAATTTTGTTTTACAGTCCATGTTTAAGGGAGGATTTTCCCAAGTTGGTTTTGCCTCTTTCCTTGTTTTAAATGGACATGCAGTATGTAAAGGGTGACTAAGCCTTGTTGCTAGGCCCTATAATTTTATGATATATTACTCATAAGTCAGGCTTAAGGGGGGGTGTTATAATAATCAACCCATAGTTTACCCATTTAGACATTATTTTAATTATTTCTGTCTTATTAGCCTAGTTCATGTGTCCCACCTTGTGCAAGTTGTCTATTACCGATCCATAGTGGTAAAAATTTACTTATTTGACTCATGTAGTGCATCAAAAATCCCAAGGAATCAAATCTGCTTTATTCCTAGCCTCCTAGGTGCCCTTCTGCTTTTTCTACTTTATTCCCTGCTTTTTCAATGTTTTAAGGCAAATAGAAAAGCTAGACTAGGTGAGGTTAAATAGTTTTTTGTCCTCTTCATCCTCCAATATTTTCTCCATTCAAAATCATGTATGAGCTACCATTCCACCACTCTTTATCTTTCCTAATCCATTTTGCTAATTCGTGAGCTCCATGACAGATTTGGGATCAGCTTTTTACACCTATGGGGAATTTGGTTATTTTTAGTAAGCCTGCTTTATGCTAGATTTGAATTGATCCACATGCATTAGAATCCCTGATGTATGTTATTTATTCAGCAACCTATTATGATACAAGTTTGGCTATTGTACACTGAGTTAATACAGTTTAGTGTTCAGCTCCAATTTCAGTCTCTTTTGTGAGTGATTTTGCATGATCAATTGTTAATTGTTGTGAGTAAAATTAATCTATCACTGGTTTCAATTTCCACACTCACCAGAAGTGATATTAGATGGGTTGTCTAAATACTCAAGTGTCCTTAACCAGGTTCTGTAGCATCCTGGTGTCTTGCGGCTCTTCTTAGCCAGCGAGATCTTTCTGCAAGTTGCAGTTCTCTCTTCCTCGCGGACTCTAATAGGGGGAGGAATCCTATCACATCAAAGAGACTAGGATGATGCACAAACTCTCCCTTCAATGTTTCTCACCATCTACGATATCTCGCACCACAGCTCCTCTGTCGATGCGATATCGCCTTCTGTCAATGCGATATCTCCTATAGTACGGCCCAATGTGACTCTCAAGGTCCAAAGGGTTTCTCACTAGGAGGAATAACTTGGCTAACCTCCAAAAGGGTGTTAAACAACCTTACACAAACTTCACAGTTCAACACACTCACATCGCTATACTTATCTTGCTGAATAAGTATACTCGGAGCACTTAACAGAGTGACTATTACTGTGTGAAACAAGCACTGATAAACTCATAAGCAGACACTTGATACATTTAAACTCGCCTTTAACCTTCTATAATGCTGCAAATGAATGAGAACATACAGACATTTACTAACTGATATATGGAATTCATGTAACAGATAACAGATAGGAACTAAGTAAATCACAATCACATGAAACGGTCATGTAACACACTGATTTTGCATGGTTCACTTTCAGGGTAGAAGCTACGTCCACGAGAATTGGTTTATATATTATAACTTGGGAGAGTAAACACAATTCCGTTGCAACCTCATATGCAGCCGAGATCTTCTGGTTAACTCCGTGCACACCACCGGGAGCCCTTCTCTCTTAGATCTCTTCTCTTCTTATATTGCTTCTCTTACAATATACTCTTCCTCTCTCTCTCTCTCAATCCCTATGGATTGTTACATACATACTCTAGGAGTCAGTTACTAGTTACAGTAAGATACTATAGACTGAATAACAGAACCAAAGCTCGACTCTTCTATAATACAAAATATCTCTGAGCTAACAGATCATCAACTGACTAGCTAAATGTCTGAATAGCTGAATAGCTAACCTTTTACAATACAAAATACATCCCTTTATAGGTGGCCCGAAGGTCTCACCATTACAACACTGTGGGCCTCTCCCAATAGTAACCCAAAACCCTAACTGTGACAGTCGATGTATCTATACTTGAACTGCCGCTTTCTGTCACACCACAGCTTCCTGCATTCTTCCACGCTTCCCGGTGCTGACCGTGGGTATTGGTGCCACTTCCTTGGTCTCTTCCCTTCTGTACTTCATCTTCGATACCTTGGCCTCATTGCTCCTTTTCCTTTATGAGGGTAGCTGAGCCCTCCTGTCTACACCGCTGCCTTAAATATAGTGGTTGAGCTCTCACCTCTCAGCCGCTGCCTTAAGTGCAGTGGTTGAGCTCTCTCTTCTTGACCGCTCAGGTACTGTTACCTTTGAATTTCTTGGGTCAGCAACTCTTTGAAGGATCTTAAGCTCTTGAGAATCCTTCCATAGATATCTTTTCCTCTTTATTTGGGTTAGAACTTTTATCACAGAGGAAATATAAATCTGTATCTTCCATCCTTCTCAAACATTTCATTTAGTCTGGAGCCTTCTTATGCGAAAGGTATACAAACCAGGAATTCCATTCCGAGAACAAGCCTTTGTCTGCATCTTGAAGTTTTGCTTGTTCGGTTTGTTTTCCTTTTCACTTTTCTTCTCAGCAAATCACTCCAAGTATTCACGCTACTTGTCTTCTACATATTTTCATTCTTGACCTTTGGAACCTCTTGTTCTTCTCTTAGCTGATGAGATAGGTCATCTTCCTTCTTCCGTTGCCTTCTTTTTCTCATTTTTACTTTCTTCCTGGCTGGAGATTGCTTCTCATCATTCTTCTGTTTGACTTTCTTATCTTCAGTGATATTCTCACCTTTCTACTTCTCTGTAACAGATACTTTGATGACAGCTTCTACATCCTACGCTTGACTCCTCATCCTTGGTGGCTGTCTGACCTGTGATGCACCTAATTTCACAACCTTGGGTGGCATCATCATAGCAGACTAGAGACCACCACTCTGGAATAATCTCACAATGTCTTCTAAAGGTTCCTCCTTGGACAAAACCCACTCAGTGAAATACTCTGGATGGGTAATGGCTGCGAAATTGGGGAAAAATAGCACTCTGTAACTGGGGTATCTCTACACAAGGAAAACTCTGTAACTTGCTCCATAGCTCTCTGAAATTGCCAAAGTAACCCTTCCGTATGGATGATCTTTATATTTATAACAAAGGTGATACTCTGTGACTCAACGGTCCTGTAGACTAGACCCGTTGGAAAAATTAATTGCATGGACAAGACAACACCCATTGTTTCGATCCTCATTAATTGCTGAAATCCGATCAAATTTCCCTTGAAACGTGTTTGCAGGCGCCAATCTCATCGAATATTTTACCAAATATAGAAAAATCATTATACTGTTTCCAAATCTAGGGCAATGGATACCTGTCGTATCCATATTAACTGTTTGTCAGAAGGTGAAGTGACTGGCCCTCTGTCCTTTTTCAAAACTGGCTACATGGCACGAGGAAACATCACCTTGCTGCGATGCCTCACCACATCACCTGTGCAACACAAACTTAAGAGTTAGGCCTTACCTGTCCTTTTTTTTTTCTCCTATGTAGACTACTTACTGGTGCAATGCCTCCTTTCAACTACACTGAGTATATGCACTCTCATACACTGTCTGAGTTAGGCCTTACCTGTCCTCCCACATTGTCTAACACTTCATCAATAAATGGTGTCGGGAATGGGTCATGAAGTGACGCATCGTTGATTTTACGCAGATCGACACAAATTCTGATTTCTCCTTTGGTTTTATTTTCTTGCACGACCATGGGACTAACCCATTCGCTTTCCTCCACAGGCTCAATAATGCCTGCTGCTAGCATCTTATCGATCTCATCCTTAACTTTTTATTTATACCGTGGATTTAATCTATATGGACACTATTTGACTGGCCTAGGATCCTCTTTCAATGGTATCCTCATTACTCCTAGATCTCCTACTATTTCCTTCATTTCTATGAACTTAGTGGGGAATAAGTCCTGATAGTCGTGTAACAGATCTGCAATGTGTGCTACTGTTTCATCATCCCAATAGTCTCCAATAGAAGCAAACTTTGGTTCTGTGTCTGTGTCAATATTGATCTTTTTAATCTTGATGGGGTCTATGATAGCTGGAATCTATAGCTTCGGTCCATCAACATCGCGAGTCCCTTCTGACTCCAGAATGTTGATGCTGCGAGGATCCTCATCCTCATCCTCTGGTTCTGCTGTGAAGTTATAACACTCGAGCGCATCTTCTAATTGGATGGCCCACTCGGGTTGAGTATGTACTGATAGGGTACAGTCCTCAAATATCTTAGTCTTTATGACGTCTAGGGCCTGATCAATACTTGGATACTCAGATTCAAAAGCGAAAGTGAGTTCAAAGATGTCTATCATAAATGGCCATGTAATGGTTCCTCTGTGCAACTCGGTCTCAGTGTACCAGTTCTTTGGAATTTGGTCTAAAGTGTGAATGAATAGGTGAACCCATTCATCATTCGGAATGCCCGACCAATTCTATTCACACATTTTAATATGTGACCTAGGGTCACTTTCTCCTGTGTACCTCTGTTGTAGATACTCCTTGTGATTAGAAAACCTGATCGCCATCAATATATTGAAGTCATCCCATGATGCGATATGTTCTCTATCTGCATGCCACCATCTTGCAGGTGTGGCTCTTACTGCAAGGTCAATGACTAACATCCTCTAATCCTGAGGAATTTCCTGTTCAAACCATTATAAAAATTCGTTGATGTCTGCTAAGCCATCAAATGATGGAGTATCCTTAATCTCTACACCAATCCATTGCAGTGACTTAGTCATAAATGCACATCTACGAGATGAGACTTTGTAAAGTCTGTTCTGCCAGTTCTCTAGACTGACATCTGAGTCTGATGCACATGAGCTATCGCATTTCCAACTAATGTTCCCTTCTACGATTGGATTGATGTAGTCGCTCTGATTGGCCGTCATCTGATAAAGGCTCTCCATATTACGTGCCTCATCCTCTGTTCGGATAGGTTCAATATATCTAGGACCCTGAAAAGGATCCAACGGTGGGATGACCTAAATCTGATTTTCCTCGAAGGTCATCTGTCTTTTCTTTAAATAGATAATAGCCATGTTACTGATTGCCCAATCGATACCTAGTAGCACTGGGTACGGTCTATTATCGCCAATGATTTCCATAACTTCAAAGTCTGCAAAGCTGCGAACTTTGTCAATTTCAACTGGAACCTACAGTAATCGACCCAGTGGCGATACCCGCTGCTGATTGGCTAGTCTCAGATGGATAGGTGATCTAGCTAAATTAGGGCTACCCATCTGTTCCCATGTCTGCTTAGTCAGAACATTAACTTCTGATCCTAAGTCTAGGATTACCTCATCCATTTCAAATTATCCAACTTGTGCTGTGAGTCACATCTCTCTTCCTATTCTTGTATATCCCATAATATTATCAACAGCACACTATGCACTACTCATGGAAGAATATGGTTGAGACTGATCTATGATGCGCTAAAGCTCTCCGATAGATTTCTCATTTCTCACGATTTTTAAGCAAATTCGCAGGAAGGATTGTATACTTCCTGTCGACTCATCGTCATCACACGTTCCCGATGTGGTAGCCTGCGATATCTGTACAGAACTAACGCCACATGGTGTTTGCTGCGGTATGCCCCTAGACGGCTATACCTATGATCCTGATTGCATAGGGTCATTAAAGAAATTCTTAGCTTCCTGAAATGTTTCTTTATTCTTCTGTAGGTCGAGTGGTGTTGATTTAGTAGTGGATTTGTACACACACTCTGGACCTGTGTTCTTTTTAGTATCCAGCGATGTCCCACTGGTGGAAGCACCGCTGTGAGTCACAATGTTGACTCTTGGTTCTAGTTCCTTCTGCTCAGCAGCAATAAGCTGAATGTTCTGGTGTACTGCTGGCTTAGGTTCCTTGATCTTGGCTATCAAGGTAGGACATTTTTCTATAGCATGATCATAATATTTGCAATAGTTACATGTGGTAGTAGGGCTCTGACAGTCCCTAGCATAATGTCCTACAACTCCACAGTTGTAACAAGTGATCGATCCATGGCCACGGCCAAAGCCTCCTCCACAGCCTCGTCCTCTGAATCCTCCTCCATGGCCAACATGAGTCGGTTCATGCTGTGGTCCTGCTGCTGGACCTGGTGTCTCTGATTGGACTCTGTACAAGTCATGTTTTCTCTTGACCATGAGATCATAAGCTCTACAATTATGTTCATCATGTCCTACGGACTTACAAAAGTTACAGTATAAGTTCTCAGGGGTCTGTACGTACTTCTGAAGTAAAGGGCATTGCTGAGGTGGATGTCTTCTTGTTATACATAGTTCACACCATGGCCCTTGCGTCTGTGCTAAGGGGTTAGGAGCCCCACTTTCTATATATTCAAAAAATACTCGACAGTTATATTTAGTATGGCCCTGTCCTTTACACTTTGTGCACCATAGTTCTTGTGCAATCTCTTTGCCTTTTCTAATCTCGTGCATCTGTAAGGTGAGATTAGCTAACTGGTTCTGTAGGTTTGTCATACCTGTACTGGTCTCAGCTAGAGGTGAGGCCTCTAGTTTCATTGCCATCTCCAATGCGTCATCCTGCGTCTGGAGTTTCTACTACATCAGTGGCAGTCTGATATGGGGGAGCAGTGCTGCAATAAACCATTCCTTATGCTGCTCCGGTGCAAACTCAAAGCTAACTTGGTCTATAAGGGCTTTGAATTTCTGATCAAAGTCCCATACTGACTCTGTAGGTAATTGTTTAATTTCTTTGAGCTCTGTAATGCACTATGACTCAGACTTAGGTTTCTTAAATTCTTTGATCATGGCGGTTTTGACGTGTACAAGCGTTCTAGGTATCGCTGAGGTATACTTCATATACCATGTTAAGGTTCATTCCCTAAGTGTGGTGAACAACTGTACAAGTTTAATATTATCATCTTGGAGCCCTTTAATGGTCCACATGGCTTCACATAGAAACCAATGATGTTCTGGGTCTTCTGCCCCTGTACCCTTAAAGGTAGGTAACTTCATATCATCCCCCATTCTATTTCTACATGGTGGATGCCGATTTGCTGTGTGACTACCACTCGGTGGTGTAGATGTAGGTGATGTAGCGGTAGTATGTACTATATGTGAGCTACTAGATGGAGTTCCTACAAGATTATTCTGAGTCCTGGTTGATTTCTGTGGGGTGTAAGGGTGGTAAGGGATACCCCCTTCTATTCTTTCTGTATTACTGTGACTATGTTCTCTACTATTGTCTGAACTGTTTTCAAATATAGAAGATCTGAAATCTACTTTATATTTCTTTCCACTACATGTCCGTCCAAGTTCATCAAAATCACTTTCAAAATCTTGTGCCATTACACTTACTGAAATTATACATTTGAATATATATCGAGTACTCCTTTTTCATGTAGTAGCATCTTAACAGACAACTTTAAAGAGTTCAATTACTTACCATGATATCCTTTGAAGAAGTACCACTCGGCTTCGCTGAAGCTTTTTCTCTGTTCAACTGCAAACTCTGTGATGAAGCCTTCTAGCACACTTGCAAGCCAGAAGTCCACTGCTCGTGAAATGGGATTATCGATGCTCCTGACAGTATGAATCAGTTCTGATGTCCAGACAATGTTCATTTTCTTCTTGAATATATGCTGATCAGTCAACTTTGATAACCAGTCATACAACTCATTTCCATAGGTTGCAAAAAATATCGTATGCAAGTCTGTGAAGATATGTTTTTGTAACCAGTCCTCTGTACTCAATGTAGGACTCTTGTTTTATATCACAACAAATTCTTTTTCTGTAGACCCAACCCACTGGTTGAGTTCTTCTTTAGTAGGATGCCAACAGAACATTAGCTCTTTAGTTTGTTCAAAACCGGCAATGGAACCATTTGTTGGTTACTATGGGCAGACCCGAGTTTACTTGTAACATACCAAGAACACCCCTAACTCACTGGCCCTTTCAGCAATAGACTTCATAGTGGCTTGAAGTCTCACCCGAAGTGATGTTAGATGGGTTGGATAAAGACTCAAGTGTCCTTAACCAGGTTCTGTAGCATTCTGGTGTCTCGCGGATCTTCTTAGCCAGCGAGATCTTTCTACGAGTCGCAATTCTCCCTTCCTCGTGGACTCTGATAAGGGGAGGACTCCTATCACATCGTAGTGACTAGGATGATGTGCAAACTCTCCCTTTCACATTTCTCACCATCTACGATATCTCGCACCGCAGCTCCTCTGTCGATGCGATATCGCCTTCTGTCAATGCGATATCTCCTATAGTATGGCCCAATGTAACTCTCAAGGTCCAAAGGGTTTCTCACTGGGAGGAATAACTCGGCTAACCTCCAACAGGGTGTTAAACAACCTTACATGAACTTCACAGTTCAACACACTCACATCGCTATACTTATCTTGCTGAATAAGTATACTGGGAGCACTTAACAAAGTGACTATTACTGTGTGAAACAAGGACTAATAAACTCATAAGCAGACACTTGATACATTTAAACTCGCCTTTAACCTTCTATAATGCTATAATTGAATGAGAACATACAGACATTTACTAACTGATATACGGCATTCATGTAATAGATAACAGATAGCAACTAAGTAAAGCACAATCACATGAAACAGTCACGTAACACACTGATTTTATGTGGTTCACTTCCAGGGTAGAAGCTACGTCCACGGGAACTGGTTTATATATTATAACTTGGGAGAGTAAACACAGTTCTGCTGCAACCTTATATGCAGCTGATATCTTCTGGGTAACTCCACGCACACCGCCGGGAGCCCTTCTCTCTTCGATCTCTTCTCTTCTTATATTGCTTCTCTTACAATATACTCTTCCTCTCTCTCTCTCTCAATCCCTACAGATTGTTACATACATACTCTAGGATTCAGCTACTGGTTACAGTAAGATACTATAGATTGAATAACAGAACCAGAGCTCAACTCTTCTATAATACAAAAGATCTATGAGCTAACAGATCATCGACTGACTAGCTAAATGTCTAAATAGCTGAATAGCTAACCTTTTACAATACAAAATACATCCCTTTATAGGCATCCCGAAGGTCTCGCCATTACAACACTGTGGGCCTCTCCCAACAGTAACCCAAAACCCTAACTATGACAGTCGATGTATCTGTACTTGAACTGTTGCTTTCCATCACACCATAGCTTCCTGCAGTCTTCCACGCTTCCCAATGCCGACCGTGGGTACTGGCGCTACTTCCTTGGTCTCTTCCCTTCTGTACTTCATCTTCAATACCTTGGCCTCGTTGCTCCTTTTCCTTTATGAGGGTATCTAAGCCCTCTTGTCTACGCCACTGCCTTAAATACAGTGGTTGAGATCTCTCCTCTCGGCCACTACCTTAAGTGTAGTGGTTGAGCTCTCTCTTCTCCGCTGCTCATGTACTGTTACCTTTGACTTTCTTGTTCTGATATAGCAGCTTTTCCTATAGTTGCGGGACCCTGCTCCAACAATCCTCATTCTGCTTCAGGTGGAGATCAAAATCCATCAAAAACTAGTACTAGTCATGGGTGCATCAACATGGTGTGTGCTACTAAGGTTGTGACTCATGCGAAGGACTATGGTTTGTCACGACCAGACCTTGGGAAAGAAACTCCTCTAACCGAGATCCCTTTGTGTATTGAAAATTCTATGGATAAACTTGAGATTGCACCTCGCATTCCTAAGAGAGTCCTGAAGTGTTCGAGGCACAATCCTAATTCTTGAGTTGCCCAGAACTATTCTATTGTCGAGGATTTGGGCCAAACTCCTTGTGCGATGTGTGCAGTTGAAGTACTTCAGAGTTGTCCGTCGCAAAGGAAATATTTTCTTTCTGCTCTTGGGGTGAATGATGATAACTCTTCTTCCATCCTCAAATTTGAAACCATGGGAATCCATCCTTGCTTTCCTTACTACATGTCTCTCTTGATTCATGTAGAATGTCTTAACATGATCATCAAACGCACTATGATTAACGAAGGCGCTGCTGCTTCTATGATGTCTTTTTTATGTTGGAAGGGTTAGGGTTCTCCCGAGCTGTCTAAATCCACTAACATGTTGACTGCCTTTAATGGTAGATCATTTTGTCCACACATAATTCTTCCTTCTTATAAGTTCTATTTGGGAGGGAAGACTGTCACGATCGAGGTTGAGGTGGTTGATGCGCCCCTTGATTACAATATTTTACTGGGTCAGAATTGGATGTATAGTATGCAAGTCATAGCCTATTCTCTATTTCAAGTTGTATGCTTTCCATTTAATGGGAATATTGTTACAATTGATCAGACATCATTCAAAAATCTGAGTGTCAATGCATGGTCGAGTGCTTTTATCTCGATTATCGACGATTCTCAGTCGAAAATTGGGAGTGTGGGTGTAGGTATGTATCCGTCCCTTATGGGAACATTTATTTGTCCCTCACCTGTCCTTATGATCAGATATAGTTTCAATGGGGGTTCATCTTCATTGAATTCGGTGTCTTTTTACACTACCCATATGGAAGATCCCTGGATTCTTCCTACACCGAGTCCTTCGAACGGACCTACCGAAATGGACGTGTTGTTGCCTGCAGCAATGATAGCATATCAAGCGAATCTTGATTGTGTTGCAGAGCCTATTCCTTCCTCTTCATGGAAGGAAGAGGAGGACCTGTATGTGCTACCTGTATGGGTAGTTCAGTCATCTCATGCACATAATTTCCTTGATAGTGTTTTTCCATCAGATGAAGCTATTATCGAGGCCATGTATGGGGTTGAGAAACCTTGGGAAGAGTTACATCATAGATCTTATTTTATTCCTGAGCTTGACCATTTGGAGTGTGAGGACTTTAGGGAGAGTCTTAGCGTGAGGATTGGTAGCCTCGTGGTTCCATTAAGCTCTTCTGGTCAGATGGTTGATGGGAACATGGAAAATATATCACCTACTATTTCTATCAATATCTGTCGCAATCTTGGCAAGATTGAGAATGTGTATATTGGGGAAAAATGTTCCCATGCTAAGATTCAGGAGTATACCAAGTTGTTTAAAGAATTTCATGACATCTTTGCTTGGTCATATGAGGAAATGCCAGGTATTGACCCTTGTATTGTCGAACATGAGATTAAAACTTATCTAAATGCGAATCCTGTTCAACAATGTTTACATGCAGTGAATCCTAGAAAAGCACCCATGATTAAGGCTGAGATAGAAAAGCTGTTAAAAGATGGTTTTATCTCTCTCGTTCCCTTGATAGAGTGGGTTTCAAACCCCATTCTGGTTGATAAGAAACATGGAGCGATATGTATGTGCACTGATTTTCGTGATTGAAAACGTGCTTGTCCTCAGGATAATTTTCCCACACCATTTATTGATCAAATTTTGGATGAGTGTGTAGGAAGCGAGGTATTTTCCTTCATGGATGACTTTTCCGGATATAATCAGATTCAAATCAAACCTGAGGATCAACACAAAACTACATTTATTTGTCCTTGGGGTACGTTTTCATATCGGAAGATGCCTTTCGGCCTTAAAAACGCTAAAGCTACATTTTAGCAGGATATGACCTTGATTTTTCATGATCTCAAATCAATTATTGAAGTCTTTCTGGATGAGCTTGCTGCTCATTCTCCGCTGAGAGTACGTCATTCCTACCATTTGAGATTAGTATTTGAAAGATGTCACCACTACCTGGTTAGGTTAAATCCACATAAGTGCATCTTTTGCATGAAGTCTGGTCGCTTGATAGGATTCATTGTTTCCAAGGAGGGTATAAGAGTCGATCCCTTAAAGGTTGAGGCAATACTTCAATTGTCTCCCCTGAGAAATATTAGACATCTTCAATGTTTGCAAGGAATGGAAAACTTCTTATGGATATTCGTGGTTAACTTTCCTAATTTGACTAAAGGATTTATGCATCTTTTAAAGAAGGACACTACCTTTTGTTGGGATGAGCGAGCACAGGAGTCCTTTGATGCTCTTAAGCGAGCCTTAGCATCGTCCCCCATGCTTAGTCCACCCGACTATAGCTGTGAATTTTTTATTTATGTCTCCACGTCCATGGAGACGATTGGTATGGTTTTGGTTCAAGAGGATGAGGATATCCATGAGCATGTCATATATTATTTGTGTCGGAACGTTATAGATGTGGAAATCCATTATTCCCATGTGGAGAAACTTTCCTTAGCTACCATTCATATGGTTCATAGATTGAGACACTACATTCTCCTTCGCCAGACATTGGTGGTAGCTCATGTCAATCCATTTTAGTTCATCCTCACTAGAAGGATGATCAGGGGAAAGTATAATAAATGGATTGTTATTTTGCAAGAATTTGATCTTGAGTTTGTTTCAGCGAAATCAAAGAAATCATTCATTTTTACGGAGCTCATTTTTTATTTCCCAAGGGAGAAGGAGGAGGAGGAGGTTTATGAAGATATGTTTCTCGATGAGCATATTTTTCTTATCTCAACTCTGGATCCATGGTATGGGGATATCATCATATCTTTACAAACGTTGAAGGTCCCTACTCACCTTTCATGGGATGAGCGACGCCGACTACGTCACGTATCTAAGAACTACCTTATAGTGGATAACGCTTTGTACTGCCATGGGGTAGATTCCATTTTACATCATTGTTTAACCCACGAGGAGGCTGAGGTTGTGTTGAATGATTTCCACGGAGGGGCGTGTGGTGGTCATTTATATAGGATTTTTACAACCCAAAAAATCTTGAGAGCGGGATGTTTTTGGCTATCGATCTTTAAAGATTGTGTTAATGAGGTCAAGAAGTGTCACCCTTGCTAGGTGTTTGCATGCAATATGCACACACAGCCTGCCCCATTACATCCAATTATCACCGCCGGTCCCTTTACCAAGTGGGGGATTGACTTCATGGATTTCAACCCAGCTTCGGGTTGGGGGCATCATCATATTATAGTGGCTATTGATTATTTCATGAAATGGGATGAGGCTATGCCCATGATAAAATACAATGGTGAGACAACCATGCATTTCATATTCAACCAAATTATTACTCAGTTTGGTATTCCACAATAGCTTGTCACTGACCATGGTAGGAACTTTTAGAATCGAATGATGGAAGATTTGGCCTCAAAGCTAGGGTATAAGCAGGAGCACTCCTCTTCTTATTACCCTCAGGTGAATGGACAGTTTGAAGCAGTGAACAAATCACTTAAGTCCATTCTCCAACGAACCATCGCACAAAGAAAAATGAATTGTCATATCATGTTATATCCTGCTTTGTGGGCCTATAGGATCGCGGTTAAGACTACCATCGATTTTTCTCAATATCACCTCATCCATGGAGTGGAGTCTATCTTGCCATTTGAATGTGAAATCCCTTCATTAAAGCTAGCCATAGAGCTTTTACAAGACACTTCCGCATTGGAGGAATGTTTGGTCCACTTAGAGCAGCTTGATGAGCAATGCCGAGATGCCTTAGTGGCTCTAGAAGTAAATAAGCATTGTCTTAAGGTCCAATATGATAATTTTGTCTGTCCGAAGAGGTTTAATGAAGGAGATTTGGCCCTTTTGTGGGATCAAGCTAAAGAACCCTTGGTGGCAGGGAAGTTTAATCCCATGTGGCATGGTCATTACGTGGTCAAACATGTGTTAGAGAAGGGTGCCTATGAGCTGGTAGATTATGAAGGGATGGCCTGGGCGGAGCCTAGAAATGGGCTCTATCTTAAAAAATACTATGCGTGATCTTCAGCCAAGGCTGATTATTGTATATTATTGTACGGTTTTTTTCCATAGTTAGGTTTTCTTATGGTGATCAGGTTTGTTGATTAGCTTTCATTTCTTATGGCAGATGTCAATGGAGTCTTTTGCTTACATAGTATTCGCTGATGGTGCTAGCCTCCACACTCAACACTCAGCCTGTACTACTTGGGTGATATATACTCCTATGGGTTAGGTATTGTCTTCAGGAGGCATATGTTTATGACCTTCTTCGAACAATGTTGCTAAGTATAGTGCCATTATCGAGCTATTACGGGATGCCATTTCACATGGTGTTCTTTCTCTTGAGGTACGTCTTGATTCACAGTTAGTAGTGTCACAACTTAATGGCTTGTATCATATTAGGGATTGGACATTATTATAAATATTATTACGTGTGATATTGTTAGAATGACAATTTGACAACATAACATATATACATGTTCCAAAAATTTTTAATCAAGTTGCTGACTCATATGCTAACTATGTGTTAGATTGGTATTTGTTTCATAGACCATAAGCACATCATCAACATACATTGTTACACACATGTAAATAAATAAAATCAATCATCATAAAAAAATTTCATTAAACATCCAAAATGTGACATCATAATACATAAGTATCATAATACAAAAATGGGGCTTCCGAGCCACCAAAATATAATACATGGTAGTACAAAAATGAATCACTCTCAGGTCTCTAAGCCTGTGGGGCAGGAGGGGGGTTTTGATCATGGTAGCACACAATGGATCTAGATATTCATCGAAATAACTGAACCCGTGCTTGTGGTACACCGACCACCTGACGCTGCATGGCCTTAGGTAAGTCCTCAACTTGTGCCATGGGTACTCGGTCTGTCAATCACACAAATTTTGTGTGGATGCTTTGGAGCATCCGCTCTGCATCCACACCCATGATATCCTCTCCTCTTCCCCTCTGTCTATGATGAGGGAAGCCGTCAGGCCTCCTTGGTCCAACATCTGCATACATATGACAGGTTGTCACTATGTGTCATCACACCAAAACATGTCTTTTGAGTCTATATATAAAAAAACACAAAAAAATTTAATAATTCAAAAAAATTAAAAAGAAGGTTTGGGATTTGTTACCAATATCACCGTATGCTACTTTGGGTGGTAGGGGCATGTCCATATCCCCCAAAAAATCTATCCCTACATAGGGGTAGTCATCGATGGCAATCATCTGCCACCGCCACCATGAAAAGAAATCAGTTGGGTAGGGGTTGGACACCCTACCTTCGCCCAGTCTACACATAGCATCTACCCAGTGTCGTTGGGCTGGATCTCGAACCCTGTGAGGAGGAACATCAGTTCTAGGGCTTAGCCTAGGAACATGCTCAATATACTGCTGAAACTGAAGTTTCGTACCCTTCCCATCTTATAGTCACTGAGCTACTACTTCATGTTACTCAATAGAGCAGTGCTCTGGTCATAAACTGTGGGACTCATGCACTCCACTGCATAGAAAATTAATGGCCACAAGGCCTGGTGGAGTGATGCTAGACCAACTATCCTGCCGAGTGCCAATAGTATGGCCTTCAGTCCTAGCACCTCGATGGAGTTTGTCAGGATTTGACTCACAACCTTTTCTATCTCCAAAAAACAATATACTGTAATGTACTCATCAATGGTGAGGCCAGCTCTAGGCCCACGAGAGAGTAGGTTCAGCAACTCTCCCCATCGGGACAATCCTGTAATAAAATATATGTCCTCCACCTCTATAGTGAGGGACATCGTATCGATATGAAAATAATATGAGTCTAGATCCCAGTAGTCTACTAGCATCTGCAGGAGTCTTGGTTTGGTCCTCAGGCTGCCAAGACACCAAAACTTGTATAGTCCACATGCACGTAGAGCTTGTTGAGCCATTAAATCACCCCGAATAGTGTTGGAGCAGGGCCCTGTAGCTACAAGAAAAGCTGCTATATCGAAACAAGGAAGTAAAAGGAAACAGTACCTGAAGCGGCTGAGAAGAGAGCTCAACCACCGCATTTAAGGCAGCGGTGACGACAGGAGGGCTCAGCTACCCTCAAATGGAAAAGGAGAAATAGGCCAAGGTATTAAAGATAAAGGATAGAAGGGGAGAAACCGAGGAAGCGACGCCCATACCAGAGATCGGTGCTGAAAATCGCGGAAGACTGCAGAAAGATGCAGTGTGACTAGTAAGCGGCAGTTCAAAGTACAGAGAGGCCGACTGTCACAGTTAGGGTTTTTGGGTTACTGTTGGGATAGGCCCACAGTGTTGTATCACGGTGAGACCTTCGGGCCACCTATTTAAGCATGTATTTTGTATTATGAAAGGTTAGCTAGTTGGTCAGTCAGTTAGACATTCAGACAACTAGATAGACAATCGGTTGGTCAGTTAGCTACTTCTTTGAGTCAATCTATGGTTCTACGTTAAATCTAAAGTATCTTACTGTAACCAACAGCCGGCTCCTTGTGCATGAATGTAACAATCCATAGGGATTGAGAGAGAGAGAGAGAGAGGAAATATTTTAAGAAGAAAGCATTATAGGAAGAGAAGAGATCTAAGAGAGAAGGGATCTCGGCTATGTGCATGGAGTTTCCCAGAACATCTCAAGCTGCATAAGAGGTTGCAGTGGAACTGTGTTACTCTCTCAAGATATAATATAAACATAGTTCCTGTGGATGTAGCTCCCCCCCTGGAAGTGAACCACATAAAATCCGTGTGTTGTGCGATTGTTTCATGTGATTGTGCTTACTTATTTTGCTATTTGTT
This sequence comes from Pseudotsuga menziesii, assembly GCA_001517045.1. Lineage (NCBI taxonomy): Eukaryota > Viridiplantae > Streptophyta > Pinopsida > Pinales > Pinaceae > Pseudotsuga > Pseudotsuga menziesii. Next base: position 160,861 of record LPNX010037769.1, on the reverse strand, counting down.
ATTCGTTACATGAACTTTGCTTAACAGTTAATGAATGTATGTATGCTATCTTTCAGTTTACAGTAACATAGAAGATTAAAGGCGAGTTGAATGTGTCTAGTATTCCATATAAGAGTTTATGAGTGCTTGATTCATGATAGCTAACAGTTACAGTGTTAAGTGACTTTTGTATATGAGTTCAGCGAGTTGAGTGCTATTGATGTTAAGCCTGTTAGACTGTAGGAGTTAAGAGAAGTTGTTTAACACCCTAATGAAGGTTCAGTGAGCTACTATACCTGGGGAGAAAGCCTCTGGACCTTGAGAGTTAATGAGTATATTGAGTCTTGCTGTAGGGAATATTGCAGCGTAGGAAGGCGATATCGCACTGTCAAAGCAGTTGCGGTGTGAGATATCACAGGCTAAGAGTTGAGAAGAAGAGAAGGTTTGTGCATCTTCCTAGAAGCTGCGATGTGGTAAGAGCCAGTCCCATAGTAGACTCAGCAAGGAGGAGAGAAACAACCCTTGTTGAGAGATCCCACTGGTTAATTAGAGTCAAAAGAACCTAGGACGCTACAGAACCTGGTTGAGGAATCCTGATTCTTCAACCACCCCATCTAGGATCACTTCGGGTGAGACTTCAGGCCATTCTACAGTTCATCACCAAAAGGGCCAATGGGCTAGGGGTTTTGTTGGTACACTGCAGTAAACCCGGGTCTACCCAAAGAAGACCAACAAATGGTTCCGTCACCAATTTTGAACAACTTGAAGAGCTAATGTTCTATTGGCATCCTACTAAAGAAGAACTTAACCAATGGGTTGAGTCTAAGGAAAGAGAATTTGTTGAGAAAGAAAACAAGAGTCCTAGGTTGAGTACAGAGGACTGGCTACAGAAACATATCTTCACAGACCTGCATGAGATATTTTTTGCGACCTATGCAAATGAGTTGTACGATTGGTTGTCAAAGTTGAATGATAAGCACGTATTCAAGAAGAAAAGGAACATTGTCTGGACACCCGAGCTGATTCACACCATGAAGAGTGTAGATAATCCCATTTCATGGGCAGTAGACTTATGGCTTGTGAGTTTGCTAGAAGGTTTCATTACAGAGTTTGCAATTAATCAAAGAAAGAGTTTCAGCGAAGCAGAAAGGTACTTCTTCAAAGGATATTGCGGTCAGTACCTAAACTCTTTAAATTTGTCCCTTAAGATGTTATTGTATGAAAAAGGAGTACTGGATATATTTTCAGATGAATAAGTTAAGTAAGTGTAATGTCACAAGAGTTTGAGATTAATTTTGAAGAAATTGGATGTACACATAGCGGTAAGAAATATAAAGTAGATTTCAGATCTTCCTTCTTTCAAGACAGTTCAAACAGTACTAGAGAACAGAGTCAAAGTAATAGAGAAAGAATAGTAGGGGGTATCCCTTACCACCCTTACACCCCATAGAAACCAACCGGGACTTAGAATAATCCGCAGGAACTCCATCTAGTAGTTCACACACAGTACATACTACCTCTACACCACCTACATTTACACCGCCAAGTGGTAGTAATACAACAAATTAGAATCCACCATGTAGAAATAGAATGGGAGATGACATGAAATTACCTACCTTTAGGGGTACAGGGGCAGAAGACCCATAACAACATTGGTTCCTATGTGAAGCTGTATGGACCATTAAAAATATTCAGGATGACAGCGTAGGATATAGAAGATGTCATCAAATACTTTGATGAAGAATGGATGAAGGAATTAGAATATGCCGCAGCAGGAACTGTACCAACAGATACCGCACCCATAGATTCATTAGAAAAAGGAAAATATAAGGTGGGTTCCAAGAGGAAAGATGCAGTAGAAGTGCCACCAGTGGCACAGAAGAGGAAAAAAGTCAAATCCTCAAAGCCAACTATAGAGACCGCACTAAAAGAGGATGACTATGAACTCATCGCAGCAAGATTGCAGGAGGCGATGCGCGACTCATTTCAGGCGATACAGACATCGCAGGACAAGCTACAAAGCATGATAGATAAGTAGCTTCTGGATTTGAAGTGCCACCAGCGGCACAGAAGAGGAAAAAAGTCAAATCCTCAAAGCCAACTATAGAGACCGCACTAAAAGAGGATGACTATGAACTCATCGCAGCAATATTGCAGGAGGCGATGCGCGAGTCATTTCAGGCAATGCAGACATCGCAGGACAAGCTACAGAGCATGATAGATAAGTAGCTTCTGGAGTTGAAGGCACTAACTGAGAAGACTACCACGATGCATATTCCACCAATCAAGGTGACAGCAGGAGAAAGCTCAACACAATCGATTTCCTGTGAGGAAGTCTTTGCAAAGGATCACATCAATATAGTGCTGATACTGCCAGGGAGCATCTGATTCCCTGCGTCGATGATTGATGTGCAAGTACAGGTTAGACACCCTGTCGAGGTTAATCTAGCACAATTCTCTGTTGATCAACTCCAGATGATCTAGCAGCAGATAGCCGTAGAGCTCAGGGATAGAGAGCTTGCGACTTATAAACAAAACACTTAGCTTACGACAATAGAATGCAGAGCTCACTGCAGGCTTTCAGACAAAGGTGGAGGAGTTAAGACAATATGAATAAAGAGAATAGGATCTAAGTCAGGTCCTGCACAACATCACTTGTAGTTACCCCAGTGTAACATCGAGTTTGACTTGCCTCTAACGCAGAAAGTAAGAAGAATTGTAGATAGAGCAAAGGCTCTGGAAGACACAGTGGTCAAGATGGAGGAAGACCACAAGGCGCAGATTACTGAGCTTGAGGCTCGAGCACCAGGCGCACTTGAGGCAGACAGGGAAACAAGGGCACAATCCTTTAGACTCACTTCAATGCAGATGAAGTGTCACATAGATGATGCACAGTCATTGTTAGCTGATGCGATGGCGACATGGTCAGAGCTAGAAGAGCTCCCAGATAGACTAGAGTTGCAGCAGAGCATCTAGAAGATAGAGAATGCAATAGAAGCAATGAAGGAAGAAGTCAAGAGCTTAGGAGCTCTTGCAAAGATAAAGAAGACAACAGAGATGAACCATTTGCAACAGGAAGCGCAACAGTTGCGAGAAAAAGAGATACAATTCAATAACCTGCTTCAACCGTATTAGGAACAAATCGCAGAGCTGGTCGATGCGGTTAAGCAAAAGTTCAAGGAGTTCACTACAAGCAAAAGTGAAATTGATAACATAGAAGACCCCCTAATCAGTCAATTTATACTCGAAGTGGCACAATACTGTGTTGAAGCTATGGACAAAGATGTCGCAGGACTCAGGGAGATATTTGCAAGGACTTTGTAGGAAGCCAAGGAGAAGCTAGAGCAAGAGAATCCAGCTGTTAGTGGCTCAGGGATGAGCCACAAGTAAGTGTTAGGGGACTGTTGGAGTAGGGCCCCACAGCTATAGGAAAAGCTGCTATATCGGAACAAGGAAGTCAAAGGAAACAGTACCTGAAGCGGCTGAGAAGAGAGATCAACCACTACATTTAAGGTAGTGGCGACGACAGGAGGGCTCAGCTACCCTCATAAATGGAAAAGGAGCAACGGGCTGAGGTATTAAAGACAAAGGACAGAAGGGGATCAACCAAGGAAGCGGCGCCCATACCAGAGATCAGCGCCAGAAATCATGAAAGACTGTAGAAAGCTGCAGTGTGACCAGTAAGCGGCAGTTCAAAGCACAGAGAGGCCGATTGTCACAGTTAGGGTTTTTGGGTTACTTTTGGGATAGGACCACAATGTTGTATCATGGTGACACCTTCATGCCACCTATTTAAGCATGTATTTTGTATTATGAAAGGTTAGCTAGTTGGTCAGTCAGTTAGACATTCAGACAGCTAGATAGACAATCGGTTGGTCAGTTAGCTACTTCTTTGAGTCGAGCTCTAGTTTTGCGTTAAATATACAGTATCTTATTGTAACCAGCAGTTGGCTCCTTGTGCATGAATGTAAAAATCCACAAGGATTGAGAGAGAGAGAGAGGAAATATTGTAAGAAGAAAGCATTATAGGAAGAGAAGAGATCTAAGAGAGAAGGGCTCCCGGTTGTGTGCGTGGAGTTTCCCAGAAGATGTCAATCTACATGAGAGGTTGCAAAGGAACTGTGTTACTCTCTCAGGATATAATATAAACACAGTTCCCATGGACGTAGCTTCCCCCCTAGAAGTGAACCACGTAAAATCCGTGTGTTGTGCGACTATTTCATGTGACTGTGCTTACTTATTTGCTATCTGTTATTCATTACATGAACTTTGCTTAACAGTTAATGAATGTATGTATGCTATCCTTCAGTTTACAATAACATAGAAGATTAAAGGCAAGTTGAATGTGTCGAGTATTCCAATTAAGAGTTTATCAGTGCTTGATTCATGATAGCTAATAGTTACAGTGTTAAGTGACTTATGTATATGAGTTCAATGAGTTGAGTGTGATTGATGTTAAGTGTGGTAAACTATAGGAGTTAAGAGAAGTTGTTTAACACCCTAATGAAGGTTCATTGAGCTACTATACTTGGGGAGAAAGACTCTGTACCTTGAGAGTTAATGAATATATTGAGTCTTGTTGTAGGGAATATCAGAGCGTAGGAAGGCGATATCGCACTGCCGGAGGAGCTGCGGTGTGAGATATCGCAAGCTAAGATTTGAGCAGAAGAGAAGGTTTGCGCATCGTCCTAGAAGCTGTGATGCGATAAGAGCCAGTCCCATAGCAAACTCAGTGAGGAGGAGAGAAACAGACCTTGCTAAGAGATCCCACTGGTTAATTAGAGTCAAAAGAACCTAGGATGCTACAGAACCTGGTTGAGAAAACCTGATTCTTCAACCACCCCATCTAGGATCACTTCAAGTGAGACTTCAGGCCATTCTGCGGTCTGAAATGTTAATATTTACAACCTACAATCTACAATCCACAATGTGAAAGGGATTTCCGAAAGGCTATTTGCGAAAAGTAAAATGTGTACGAAAAATTTCTAAACTGTTAAAAATTACAACATGCAATCTGCAATCTGCATTGCAAAATGATCATTGTGGAAGGATATCTGCAAAGGGTTAATTTTGTTTACAGTTTAATTTTAGTCCTGCAATCCTCAATATGCATTTGCAGAAGGATCATTGTGGTAGGAAAACTTGCAGAATGATCATTGTGAAAGGAACATTGTGGAGGGAAAACTTGCGGAATGGTCACTGCGGATGGATACCTACGAAAATGACAGTAAGCTTAGAAAAACAACATTAAACATTGAAGTGTTTTGAAAACTAATTGTTCAGAATTGGATTCTAAGATATAGGAAAGGTTTATTGAACATATAATGTGAATATTGTGCAAAAAACCTCTCAAATTTCAATAATGTCATGTTAAAGTTAGGGACTTTAATAATATGTATTTAGATATATTTTATAGAAAAACAAAATTATTGTGATTTTTAAGGTGTGTCACAGTTGTGACCCTAGCCATGACCTTGTCACATTACACGTTGATATTTTTATAACATGGCTATGCCATAACATCAAAACGATTATACAAGGGTGTCAGTTCATATAATTAAGTTTTGGGGCCAAGGAGATAGGTTTTCTGTGGTTGCGAGTTGACAATGTATACAGGTGCATTTAATGGAAAAATTCATGCATCTATAAGTGGTCTGAGAGGGATCTCATCCCTCAGGCATGTCACGACCTCCTACAAGGTTTTTTACCAATGGTTTTAAAGCGGGTTTACTCTATCTAAGGGTTTTATTTCTTCAATAGTTTTGGTATGTAATTGTTTGATTGAGAGGGTTTGGCCATTCATGGCTATGCTGTGCATTCTCGCCCAACCCTTTACATGGTCTGTTAATGAAAATATTATTTTCTTTCTCTTGAGGTTTTCTTGAAGGTTTTTATCAGAGGAAAATTCCACTATTATGGCCTCAACCTAACTAGATTGTCATGACGAGGAAGGTAACAATTCGTCGTTGGGATTGTGCAAAGCCTTTCATCCTACCATGCTTTTCTTTCCAGGTAATAGAATTAATGTCCAACAAAAAGTTCTTAATCTGGTCTTAGTAACACATTTTTTAATATAAGCGAAAACAACAAAATATTTTAACTCATGGCCTTCTATGTTATTGTTCACGAAAGGGAGAGATAAGGGAAACCAGGAGGAACTGACCCTAGCCCTCTATGCATTCATTTAAGGTACGTTTTGACTAGAATCTTCTTTGTTTTAATCTATTCGATTCCCCAAGAAGAATATGACTTCTTCCTTTTAATGTGTAGGTGGATTTTGGGTGGATATATGAGCTTCTAATGAATTCTATCTTCTAACTTCCCACCCATGCATTGTTTGGTTAGGGAAGGGTTCTACCCTGTCCTCATGCATATGATTTTTTACAGCTCACAATTACATATTTTAACCATGTAATGATGTGAAATGTAGGTTCGAAAAACTAGCTAACAAGAGTGGCGATAGGGTCACCTCATCTTAAGCCCCCTTCTTCCTTGCCAAAGGTGAGGAAATTTCCTCCAACTTTGTTTGGTTTGAAAAAATATAGTCTTGAATTGTTACTAGCTGTCGTATTCAAATTTCTTAGTTTGATTGTTGTGCATGTATTTCTTTGTCAATGTTGGGCTCAGTCTACATCAATGGATTCGTCGACATCCCAATGATAAATTTCAAATGATAAAATAGGTTACAATGGTTTCCCACTGGGTTCACAAACCACATACGGATAGGGATTTCGCCACTACCTCGAAGATAAGTTGGATTTTTTTTAGTTTAACCCTTATGGGTATATACTAGAATGTTAGAAAAAGGATTTTCCATAAATTCACAACCTATTTATTTATTGTGTTGTCATATCATCCATCCATATGTGCATGTCGTTGATTATTTAAATGATGGATGTCATTTTAATGGGTTTACAACTATGTACTATTTATTAATTGAAACTTGTGATGAAATTCAAATGATCTTATCTTTTCTGATTTGGTTGTGTTGAAAAGTGATCTCGACAGAGCCATATATCACAAGACGTGGAACTCTTGATTAGGGGATGTGCATTTTTAAGTTTAATGATTGATATTATTTTACTCTATAATTTATTAGATTTGTTTATTGTTTGACTTATTACTCAGATCGGTGGGATGGACATTTATTTTTTAATTGTAGAAGAATAATTATTACTGTTGTGATAATTTTCCAATCTATATCAATGATATCGATGTTCAGTTTGGATGAAGATCCTTTCGTCTTTACTCTATATACTTGAGATAGTTTATGCATGAGTCTGCAACCTTTATTTTACTGTCTATACTTTTTAACTTCTTCTCGAGTTATTTGACTTGTGGTTTAATTAGTAAATACTTCTGTGATATCATTTTTTGAGTTATAGAATATAACCGTAACCATAGGTATTATGAAAGCAGAGTCTTTAATTGGAAATAAATTATAAAGTTAATAAATTTTAAAAACAAAGATAAGCTCTCTATGAAAAACATCGGCTTCTAGGGAATACAATTAGTTGAAAAAAAATACATTTAAAATATTTTAAGAAACATATGCAAACATAATTTAAAGTATTCAACCAGATCTATAATATATTTGTTCAGATTTTCTAGTTAGGGTAACATTGCATCCACTCTGTAATGCACCTGGAATTAATAATTTATTATTAATTTATGCAGAAAAATACTTTAATTATTATTTATTATTTTTGACAAAAAGTAAAAAATAAAACATTTGTAATGAAATATTATTTATTATTAAAATATACTGAAGGGGGGACAAAAGTGGAAATATCTCTTGAAGATTATTTACAGAGCCACAAGAGGAAAAGAGAAATGGTTGAATCCACTGCATGAGAACTCAAGATGCAGGAGGCATCATCCCCAAAGATCAAGTGACAACTCCTAGTTGAGTGCTAAAGAGCACAAGGCTCATAAATGACCAAGTCCTAGGAAAAATATTATATAATAGTATGTCCATGAGTAGTAGGAGGATAGCATTGGATGGGGATTGAATATGAGAATGCAAGAGATGCTGCATTAAAATATTTTTTTCTTGTGGTTCAACGGACATGGTCAAGGGTTCTCGAGCAAGGAACTTGGTTTCTCTAGGAGTTGGTTGGGAGGAACAACTTCTCCACTATTGTTTTCTGAGCAGTGGTGTCGAGTTCTTATTCTATGTTTTAAATTTGTACTAGAATATTTTATTCTAGATGGTCTAGAGGCGTTTATCAGTTCTTATTCAATCATGTTTGATTATAAATGTTAAATGGTAATTAGAGAAGTCTTAGATCAGACACCCATACCTGAGATAATATTTATTTTACTCGTTTATATGCTACAAATTGAATTACGTATATAATATATATGATAGCAATTTATATTTAGTTGACACATTTAGTGTTAATCGATTTCTATACTATTTTCTTTCCTGTTCTTCTCCTATCATGTAAGTTAAATTGTTAGTAAATAGAGTAACCAAATCTATTAACAATTGTTAGTATAAGACTATACATATCATGTTTCAAACACAACGCGCCTATTTTATATTTTAATCAGAATTAGACAAGAATACAGTCAGAAGTATAATCTAAGTCCTAAAATATATATTTTAATTATAACCTTGGAATTATAATAATAAACAAAACATAACTTCTGCAAATAAATCCACATTCTTAAGCTCCTACTCAATGAACACATTTTAATATGTAAACAAAAAATTAAGAATTAAACACATTTAAGTTATGAATTGATCCTTTATGGATCCATAATCTAAGAATAAAATTCGATTACAATCGAAGAGTATTCCTTTACAACATAGAGGATATACAATCATCACCTACATGATAGTATAACTAAGATCTAATAAATATATTGAAATCCTTCATGGATCTAGAAGTTTAATAAAATTCAAATATTTAAGTAATCCACAACACAATCATAATCATATACGCTAGTTGTTGCATCTGCGATTTCGATATCAAAACCATATCACTAAGAAATCTTTGTTTCCCAAAGGACCGACATTAAATCCCATAGTTTATGGCATCCAAACCTTAACAAAATATTGTATTTACTTCATGGGTAATCTTAGACCCTATGGGTCATAATAACTAAAACAAACATCAAGTAAATAAAGAAATGGTCGTAACTAAACCATTGACTACCATATTTTATGATAAGGTTAAATACATAATACAGTGAATAAACCATCTACTTCATACTTTATGATTTTACAGACAAAGGAAACATTGCAGTATTGAATTAACCACTGTATTCATGGTCATAAGAGAATCAAAGGATGGAAGTCATTGAATTAAAAAAAACAGTATACCGTGTTAAACTAAAAGAAAATCTCATAACAAAAATCACATAGGCCCTAGGGTAGGTCATTGTTTATTTTAATCAACATCATATACACAAAAGTGGTTGTAAGTCCCTCTCGGATGGCTTCCACATTCTTTTTCTTTAAAAAACATCGTTAAACATGGAAATAGTATGGGAGTAATTCCATCTGAGATGGAACCGAACCCTTTCAAAACACATTAAAAATGATACAATGCATAAAAAAATGTTTCCAAAGAAAGTGGCCATAAAATCCTCTACAAAGGGTTTTCGTTTGCAAATATTGTCATGCAGAAGGGAAAAATTATCTTAAGAGTTGGTGTGGCTTCCACTCTCATCCCCATACTCACACCCAATGTTACCTACAAGCAATTAATCACACCAAGTAGAGATTATGGAGGGTTTTCATATTAAACAAAGTTTTACAAATAAAACAAAAGGGTTAAATATTTTTATACTTGGTCATTTAAAAACATAGGACTGGGAAGAGGTGACCCTGTCACCTCCCTCTCCAATTCCCTAAACCTCCAACATTGCAATTTACAGTTAGAACATTTTTTCTTAAAAATTGAGAATAAGGAAATTGTAAAACAAACTCGTTAACATTATCTTACCTTGGGTGTTTTGTAGAGAGGTCAAGGGGTCATATCCTTCAAAGTTACCCTTATCCCTCCTCTTCCTACAAAAAAAAAATGTAAACTTAGTTTATGCCATAAATACTGATCATTTACCAAGTAAAATGCAGAGGACAAGTTTACAAGATGACTCTTACCTGTGTATACAGACTGTATGGTTGATCTATTGGCAGGATTTATTGAGGAACAATCATTGCAATGCAAACTACTGGAGAAATATTGAGAGACAAGGAACACCTTGGTAAAGTTAAAACACCATGCCATTTGCACAAGTGTTAAGCCACAAACCATTACGCCATCACCACTATCACATGGTAGATCTTTGGCTCTTGTCCACTTCAAAAGCAAAAAAATAGTAATAATTCCACCATGAACAAAGAAAAGCTCAACTCTTTCTTTCCCTGCAAGTTAAACCAACCAAATGAAGGGTTCATACAAGTTCCCCAACACATTAAACCTATTCCTAAACCCTAGTTGTGAAATTGGACAAATGGACGACAGAGATAAAGACTAGAAGTTGGGTGGAAGGTCTGGCTGCACTGTCAACTTGCAACTAGGAAACACCTTTATTACCAAGGCCAACTAAGGACATAAAGAAATAAATCATGACCAGAACAATCACAAGCCTTAATCATTGCATAGAGATTCATCAAAGTTTAAACCATGCAATATAAATCCAAGATTCAAACCTTATAACATATCGTATAAAGCATGATGTAAATCGATCATGCCAAACCTTTTATTTGTTCCAAAAACCATTACATAGTAAACCATGGGGTAGGGCATGCAATAACCATAATCATATATAATGCCAAAAAAAAAATTACATGATAAATGATAAACTTATATTATTATAACAAAGGTTTATATGATGGTTAGTAACATATGTTATTACAAACCCAAAGCTATTGTGCTTGAAGGGCGGGTCATAACATACCATAGATTAGGCTATGGTAAGGCTTAAGGCCTTTGAATTTAACTTGACAAACTTATTAAATAATGGATGGGGTCAAGACTATGGATAGTCTCCCAATCCTTAGGGAAATTAAGGTGCTAGTAAAATCAATCAATTTAAGAGAAAGTAAACTGAGAACATCACATGTATGGGCATGGCTGAATATTTCAAAAGGGACTAGCCATTGCCTCAACCAAGCGAACCTGACATAATAGACAAGATAAAAATATTAACAACTTTCAAATGTAAAACATGAGTAATATATAAGTAAATGGTGGTAAAACAATGCATGTAATTATTTTTTACGATTTTGAGGTGTGTTACATAATGGTATCAGAGAAAAGTTACAACACTAGGCCTGAATCAGCTCAATAATTAAACTAATTAAGAAACAAGAAAAACTAATTTACTCTATATTTTGGTTTAAATTCTCCTACAAAATAGAAAGAGAAGGATGACTGTATTTTAGCAGATGCAAAGATGTCTGCAAGGGAATAACTTCACCCAAAAAATCCTTTAAATAATGAAGAGGGTAATTTAAGCAATGGAGATATCTGGGTAAACTTGAACGATAATCAAGATAATAAATATGAACTGGAAAGAATTGTGAAAGAACTTAAATCAAAGATAAGAAAGTTTAAAGAAGATAGTGAACAAATCCTAAAATCTCAAGAAGAATTACTTACTATTTTATTAGCTAAAATACATAACGATGAAAAAGAGAAAATTAAGGGATCTGAACATGACATACGCAATGATGCTCATTTTATTCACGTTAAATATACCTATAAATTTGTTAACATTGCATATATTTTCATGAAAGAGATATTCAAGTTACATGGTGTACCAAAATTAATAGTGTCATATAGAGACACAAAATTTGCAGGCAACTTCTGAAAAGATTTGTTTAAAGGTTTAGGAGCACAGTTGAATTTCAGTACTGCATGTATCCGCAAATAGATGGGTGCACTTGAAGAGTAAACCAAGTACTAGAGGACGTGCTAAGTATGTATGTCATGGGAAAACTAGGTAAGTGGGTAGACTACCTAAACTTAGTAGAATTTTCTTACACTAATAACTTTCAAGCTTCTACAGGTATGGGTCCTTTAGAAATTTTATATGGACGCAAATGTAATACTCCATTTTCATGGAGCAGTCCAGTTGATAGGTTAATGTTAGGACCTGATTTATTAATGGATATGGAGATAACCATGAAATAGGTAAAACAAACCTTAAAGGCTTCCCAAGATAGGAAGAAAAGTTATGTTGAGCTAAAAATAATTCCTCGAGAGTTCGAGGTGGGCGAACATGTGCATATAAAGGTAAATCCCAAGAAAATTTCCTTGAGATTGGGAAAGTATTCAAAGTTGGCACCTAGGTATTGTGGAGCATTTAAAATTTTGGCTAAAGTAGAGATGCGTGTGTACCAATTAACCCTACCTGTTGGAGAGGGGTTGGAGATAGGTGAGTTACGTAGCATCTAGGATGATGCGCATACTCACAAGGCACCGCTCAAGGAAAATATAGTGCGACAGGTGGAAAATAGTCCAATTTTTATATATTTTTAATTCATGTTTGTACTCATTGACCATTTCTTCAGAATATTGGTCCTTAGTGGTTAAATTAGTTAAAATTTGTTTGGAGTTAGTTATAAGTGGACCTTGAATGTAAAGGCGCAAGCCTATATATAGAGTTAGAATTACAAATGTAAGATATACCATACATGAGATATACATGTGTTGGAGCAGGGTCTCATAGCTACAGAAGAAGCTGCCAGTTTAGAGGACAGACAGTTTTGGTGGAGAGGAGATAAGATGGAGCTACGACGCTGTAGCATGTTTCTAGCTACAGAGCAGAGCTAGAAACTGTGACTTTTAGGGCAGAGAAGTCAAGGGAGACGACGGTACCTGAGCGTCCGAGAAGAGAAATCTCACCCACTGCATTGAAGGCAATGACAGAAGATAGGAGGGCTCAGCTACCCTCATAAAGGAAAAGGAGCAACGAGGCTGAGGTATTGAAGACGAAGGACAAAAACAGGGAAGTGATGCACAGTACCCATGGTCAGCACCGAGAAGCATGGAAGACTGCAGAGAGCTGTGGTGTGACGGAAAGCGACTACCCCAAGTACAGATATGCTGACTGTCACTATTTAGGGTTTTGGGTTATTGTTGGGACAGGCCCACAGTGTTGTAATGGTGAGACCTTCAGGTCGCCTATAAAGGGATATATTTTGTATTGTAAAAGGGTTGGTCATTTTGTGGGCTAGACAGTTAGACAATAGTTGGACAATTGTAAAGAATCCAAGCTCTGGTTCTGTTATTAGCTGTAGTTATCTTACTGTAACCAGTAGCTGGCTCATAGAGCATGCATGTAATGATCCACAGGGATCGACAGAGAGGGAATATTATATTGTAAGAGGTGCAATATAGAGTAGAGAAGAGATCTAAGAGAGAAGGGCTCCAGGCTGTGTGTGGAGTTACCTAGAAGATCTCGAGATACATCTGTGGTGCAATAGAACTGTGTTTACCTTCTTCCAAGCTATAATAGAAACACAGTTCTATGGACGTAACTTCCATCCTGGAGGTGAAACACGTTAAAATCGTGTGTTATGTGATTGATTTATGTGTTGTGTTTATTTCTTGCATCTATCAGTTATCACATGGGCCTTGTTTACGGTTTAATGTATGTATGCGTTATTCAGTTTATAGCACTATAGAAGATGAATGCAAGTTGAAACCCTTAAGTATTTTGTATAAGAGTTTACATATGGTTCAGCTCTTAGAGTTAAGAGTCGTAGAGTTAAGCAACCTTGTATATTGAGTCCCGTAAGTCGGAACGAGTAGCACTAAGTACATTGAGCCGCAGCGGTAGGATATCGCAAGGAGGCGGTATCGCACCAGTAGAGGAGCTGTGGTGTGCTACAGTTGAGAATCAGTGTAGGAAGGAGTTACACATTGCTTGAGGCGTAGCGATGCAATAAGGACTATAATCGTCGCAAGTAAGAGGAGGTTGCGTGTAACAGAGAGAGAGAGAGATCTCTTAGGCTAGAAGAGCTGCAAGACACCCAGGCTGCCTCAGAACCTGGTCAAAGACTCTTGAGTCTTTTGGCCAACCCATTAGAATCACTTCGGGTGAGACTTTAGGCCGCTCTGCGGTCTATCGCCGAAAGGGCCAGTGAGCTAGGGGTGTTGTTGGTTAACTACAGTAAACCCGAGTCTGCCCATCCAAACCAACAACATGAGACAGATACTGATATTGTATCGTGTATTCTTTTTTGTGGTGATCATTCTCTCGTTGTGGAGAAGTACTGTATGTTTTGAGATCTATTGTGCAGAATTAATATGATATGATGGATGTTGTTCTGAATTGCTATTTTATTTTATCTCTTTTATGTTCCTATGTGCTACTATATCAATGATGGATGTTTTATGGATCTGCTTTATATGGTTTTGTTACGATCAATAAGTAAATGATGCGATATGTTTAGATCTATGGTTATAATGATAGATCTATGATGAATGCTGAGATATATGATGAATGGATCTGATAGATCTGATAGTTATGCTGATAAATCCTTGATGCCCCGATCCTCCTCTTTACTTCCAGAAACTTGGTTCTAACAGCCCTCCATTGAACATCTTAGGTGAGACTTCATCCACTCTCCGGGTGTTGCTGAGAAGGGTAAGACAAGTTTGGTCCAGTGCTCAGGTCAATCATGCCAGTTGGGCATCGACAGAATGAGAACCCCTGTCGACAAGGATTTGTTGGTGGGTTTTGCAAAACAAATGGTTCCATTGTTGGGACCTCATTGTTACTGAAGAGGAGGATATGTTGTGGCATTTGATGAAACTGGATATCCAAGATTGGTTTTGACCTAAGACTATGAGAGTTCGCTGAAGCTGAGAACAAGAACCTGAAATTGACGACAAACACATGGTTGGAAAGGTACATTCAAGATGTTCCTCATGAATGGTTTTTCTGTGAGTTTAGCATCATACTCTACGAGTGGCTGGCATGATTCACCTATAAGAAGTGCAACTTCTAGGGAGGAGAGTAGATGTCCTAGAATCCCAAGCTAATTCAGGAACTATAAGAGATGGACAACAAGGCATCATAGGCTATCGAAGTTTGGTTGGACAGTATTCTGGAAGGATACATCACTGAGTTCATGGTTGATAAAAAAAAGTCCTACAATGAAGCAGAATGAGAAATTTTCAATGAACCACAAGGTAGGTTCTTACCGTCTCTGCAATTGTCAATCAAGATGCTTGTTTGTCAAAAGGGAATACTATAGATGCACCTCAAGTAGAAAAAATATGGTGTTTGGAAGTTGTGAACACCGCAATAGAAGGGGGGTGACGAATGGAAAGATAAGGTGTAGATGGGTGTAAGTTTTGATGAGACTATGAGGGAAGCTGAGGAAGAGAGTGGTTGTACAAGGGTAGGAGAAATTGTTTGAGTAGAGAAGAGGAAGAGGACAGGGGAAGGTCCTGCTATGATTGGAACGCAAGACCGTGAAGGACAACCACATGGGATGAAGCAGCCCTCGAATGACAAAGAGGACAAGGAAACCCAGGATACTCCTAGAGTAGAATCAAGGTCAAACCCCAGTATAAATGTTTCCACACCTCTGCGCACTACTCCACCATTAGGAAAATATATGCAATCCACGTCGACGTGTTTGAAGTGCCAAGCAGCATCTAGTAGTAAAGTAGCATGTGTAGGAAGAAGGTCTAGGATGGTGGGAGCCAATATGAAGCTACCTATGTTACATGGAAATGACACTGATGAACTAGAACAATATTGGTTCTTATGTGAGGTAGTCTAGACTTCTAGATAGACTACTGATGACAATGCAAAGAAAGGTCAGTTAGCGACCACCCTTTGGGGCCATGCACTCGATTGGTAAATGAGATTTATACAGGTCCCGCAAGGGACCACGGTGAATACTTTGGATGAGATTCAGACATGAGAGGAGGTTCTTCCGCTATGGTTTTTTTAATTTTAGTAAATGCATTTTTTTGTTCTTCAAACCACTTAGATGGTACATGTTTTTTGACAAAAAACTACAGGGGTTTAACTACTTAAGAAAAATTAGGAACAAATCTTTGAACAAAATTAATATTACCCAAAAATGACTACATTGCCTTACAAGAGTTAGGAAGGATGATCTTGGAGATTTCTTTGACGCATTCAAGATCAATGATCATACCTTATTTTGAAACTACGAATCCCAACAACTTACCTTCTATTACCGCAAAGATGGACTTTTTGGGATTGAGGGAGATGCTGAATTTCCTGCACCTTTTAAATACTTGTTTTAGGATAGACGAATGACCTTATCATATTTTAGATTAAATGGTAACATCATCAAGGTACAAAACAACAGAATTATGGATCAAACCCCTGAAAGCTATTTCCATAGCTCTCTGGAATGTGGCTCCTGCGTTTATTAGTCCGAACGGCATTCCTCTATCGACGAATGTTCCCCAAGGGGTTCTGAATTCAGTGTTTAGTTGATCATTGGGTGCAAGTAAGACTTGGTTGTAACCAGAAAAACCGTCTAGCAGCGAAAAAATCTCTGAGCTGGCTACCTTCTGTAGGATCTACTCCATTGGAGGAACAAGATAGTTGTCTTTTTCAGAGGCTTGCTTCAGGTTCCTGAATTCTACATAGAGTCTGATTTCCCCATTCTTTTATGAACAGGGACCAATTTATCTATCCATTGTGTATGTCAGATGAGAAATAGGATCATATCCAAGAGCAGTTTGTCTAGTTCTTTCTTAACATAAAGCTCTAGACTGGGGTGCATTTTCATCAATTTATGCTGATAGGGTTTTACATCAGGTTTCATGGGGATGTTATCATGCATGATGGTAGTATCAAAGGTCTTGAGTTCATCATATGTCCAGGAAAAAACATCTTTATATTCCCTGTAGAGTTCGATAAAACTCTTCTTTCATCACGAGAACAATGTATTCCAATATTGATAAATTGGGGTTCATGCTCTGTTTCTAAGTTAATAGGGGTGTGATTCAAGGTCGATCTTTGAGTCTTGCAATTGATGGTTTGTCTGAATTTATCTTGTAAATCATAGAAATTCTCCAGATTGATGATAGATTTGGGGATGATGTTGGAAGGATCAGATAGAGACTTCTCATGATTAGCTTCATCAATAGCCATGCCCTCAAAGGCATTTTGGGCTGACATGAAGTCAAGTATTTTATGATCATTGTTAAGTCCTAAATTTATTTTCTTCAAGTCTTATATTTTGCTTGTGATTTTTGTTTTAATCTTGCTCATTTGCTTACTTCTAGGAAATTTTGGTTTAGAGTGAAATTTTGAATTTTTTTCCTTTAGGATTTCATTATTTTTATTTTTCTTATGTTCTGAAGGGTTATATAGGATATATGTTGATTAATAGTTTCACAAATAAACACTGAGATCAAGGTTTACCATATAAACCTTATTTAAAGTTGAATTAATGGTCAAAAAGTACAAAGTTTGATTTTAAAACTTTCTTGTAGCGCAACGGTTAAAATTTTACATTGGCATGCTACAAGAATATCGCGGGTGCAAAATTTGTCAGTTTTTACGCCAAATTCTCCAATGATTTCACTCCTGGATGACTAATCACATGTGTAGACATGTTTGATACGTGTTTCATCAAAGATAATCATGAAAATAGGTGTTGGCTATGACATGAGGGAGATTGTGGCAGTCAGAAGTTAGGGCTTGGCAAATCATGACAGACAGTGGAACGAGGCGAGATTGACGGGAAAGAGGTTCTTCAATTAAGCATTACGAAGCTGGTGGAGAAATGGAATGAAGACAAATTGCTAAGAATCTGGAATTGCAGTGGAAGAAGGAATTTAGGGTTTTCTCAGCGTGACAGTTGGAAGTAAGCTGAAGACTTGAGGACACCTAGACGGCTAAATTCATCATTCAGATAGTCCAAGGATCAATTTTAAACACCTGCAGCAAGCCGGGAGTCAGGTATTCCACATGACTTTGGTCATGGCCTGTTAAATTGGGGGTTTTTCTATTAAACCTTATAATGTTAAATTTATTAAAGAAAACATAAGCTCATGTATTCAACAAACTCCCAATGGTGAGAGATTAGTCTAAAAGGTCTAAATGGACATCTTGGATGTTAGTAAAGTTTAGCAGCAATTTTGTTCAAGATTATTAGTGCTCTGTTTGACCTAAATTACCCAAGCTCGGTACAAAACATTCCCTTCATTGATAATCGAACTGACTGTTAAAAAATCAAGGAAAGTAGCCAGGGAGAATCCAAAGGAGAACTGACTGTCAAAACTATGAAAACTTGAGGAAAAAAGGTTGTTAGGTCACTAACAGGTTCTGAAAATTACACAAAAACATCATCAAGCCTTGGGAAAACAGATGAAGAGGAGTGGGAAGACCAACAGGGCTAAGCCCACTGAACTGAATTGGATAGACAAGTTTCTTGGATGTGCTGAGCTCTTTGAGAATGCTGGATGGTTTGACTTCTTTAAAAGGATTGATGGATATAATACCAAAGTTTCTCATAAATTTGCTCAATGTTATAACCAAGATACAGTATCATTTGATACTCTAAAATTCAAATTAATTGTAGAGTTGGTGGCTGAAGCAATAGGGGTCAAGAATGAAGGAGAACTTTTGTTCAAAAAGGTGCCATTTACCTTCAATGCCCAAAGATATCTATTTCCTGGCATTGTTCCAGATTGGAGCAAGGGAGTGCTCATCCATAATTTCAGAGCTGAGTGGGTAGAGCCTATCAAGGTTCTACGAAGCTACATTACATGTGAAGGGAGGTATGCTTTTGTCTTCAAGTATTATTTCAGGTTCCTTCAGCACCTTGCTGGTGAATCGAGAATGAATATCCCTTTCTTCCTATTAAAGAGTTTGCAGAAAATGTCAAGCAGGATCAAAGAGAATCATGACACTACACAGTCCATCTTTCATCATGGATTGATCAAGATTATTATCGGCACTATTTTGCAAAGAGAAGGAAAGACCTGGGACTACTTTCTCTTTCGGTTTGGGTTCCAAAATAACCAGGAAGGATAGCCTACCAAAAAGCATGTTGATAAGGGACAAACCCTAATTAGAAGATTAAGACAAAAGGTCAAGACTGAAGATGAAAAATGTGTCAAATTAGAGGAGATGACAGAACCTTTAAAAGGAGATTATGAATCTCAGTAACCTCTAGTTGACAGTAAGAGCAAAAGTTTGTTGTTTATTAAAAAGGAAACCCAGCCTGTGCAAAATAAAGCACCAGCAGAAGCACGTATTGATGAAAAAATTGTTTTTATAGAAAAGGCTTCAGGAGAAGAAGAAAATACTAAGTTCCAACAACGAATCCCAATTAACATTTTATTTGAAGATGAAGGATACTTGTTGGAAGGAGATGAGTTGACTGTCAGTGCCAAGACTAGGGTTGTCACACAAAGGGAGTTCTACAGTCAAGGGGATAAGATAGTAATGCCAAGGAAAAAGAAGATCAAGGTTAAAGAATTTGCCTGTATCATGCATCAAGGAAAAAGTTTAAAAATGATGGGAGAGTTCCCCAGGCTGGAGACCCAAAACTAGATCCAAAAACAAATTGAGGCTGAACATGAAAAAGATTCTAAACCCTAAGTTAAAGATAGAAGGGATAACTATGATTCATACTTCTTCTTCAGATGGAAAGATAGAGTCTAGAAAAGGTAACAACAAAGGCAAGAAACCATTGAAGACATAAGAAGAATCAAGCCTCACTCCGACTAGATTATCTGCTGTGTTTTTGGAATTACGAGATGAAATGTTGAAGGAACAACAGAAAGAGGACATAGAAGTTTCTTTTTCTGAAAACAAGCTGTTGATGGATGAAATTGCACCTACTGAAACAGTTAATCAAGAAAACCCAAGTGTTCATGGTGTTTCTACACAGCTGCTGCCTGAGGATGAGGACATCTTCAGAAAGATGAATATCCCATGGCTGCCTAGTGAGCTATAGAATACAATAGGAGGCAAGGCTTTTGACTCAGAAAAGGAAAATTTGCAAAGAACCATCAAGCAGTATAAGCATCAAATGGAGTACATGCAAGAAACAAATCATGTTTTGATCATAGCTAATAGAAGACTCGGGGAAGACTTAGAAGAAGTGAATGATCATTACCAAGAAATTATTGCAGTCTCCAAAGAGGCCCTAAAAAGGAAAAGAAACTCAGATTTACAGTGTGCCGAATTGAAACAGATGATCAGAAGCCTATAGCAACATAATAAGGAGCTTACGAGAAGGATGACAGATATGGAAACTAAGCAGCAGAAAGCTAGGAAAAAGGCCGAAGCCTTAGATGTGATAGCTTTATTGGAAGAAACTGCTAAAGACCTTTGAGCATTGTTAGTTAAAATAGTTACTTGTTATGTTTTTGAGGAATACTTTATTTTGTAATTATTATTTTGACATTATCCTATTGACGAGTAGGCTAAAAACAGTTAGGGTTTAGACTCTCACTGAATTTTTAAAAACAATATTTAGGAAGGTCACAAATAGAAGAAGAGGTTTGATTTTTGGATGGCTAGAGGAGGTCTCTTGACTTATTTGTAAGCTAATTACTTGAATCTCATGTGCATTTGATGAACATAATTATGAAATATACGATCCTTTTTACCCTTTAGTCTCTGTTTTGGCTTCATTTTTAGCTTGTTTAGCTACACAATTGATAATTTCATTGCGGGTTTATAGTCTTTATGCTTGTAGTGCTTGTCAGTTGTGAATGAACTTCAATGTTATGTTCTGTTGGATACATGGTTATTATATTATGCATCTCTGTTCTTCTTTACTTATGATTTAATTCCTATTTGGATTATGAATGTATTCCCTTTTGTCACCAAAACTTCACAACCAGAAAAGCCTTTCAAAAACCCTAAAAACCTAGTTTTGTTTGATTGAATATTTGAGATTGTGTTGGCTTGTTTCTTTGTAGTCTGGAAACAATTTCTGGCACAAACATCTTTGGTTCCATTGCCGGGGAACGATGTTGAAAAAATATTTTTCCCTGGGATACTTATCATTTCACTGGTTTTAAGAGGTGAACTTAAACCAGGACATTTTTAAGGCTACTTTTCACCAGTTTGTCACAATGGCTACTAGGGGATTTGGAACTAGAAACAAACCTATTTCACCATTGTAGTTGAGTGTTACAGATCCTGAACAGATATTGAATATATCAAGGAAGATTAGAAGGTCTCATTCATTACCATCCCTATGTGACCCTGACTAGTTGGGTGGTTCATCACCTTCATCTCTGTTGAGAAAAGAAGAAGAAACTTCACCTTGGTTAAAGCCTATAATTCCTGATAGTAGTTTCCAAGTTTTCACTGATCCTCAATCTTTCAAAAAAGCTAAAATAGCCTCTCCTGGTAACATACCTTTTTTTCAGCTAAAATTAGTTAAAAACCCCTTTCAGCCAAGTTTCGGTCAAACTTTTTCATCACGAAAGTCAGTCAGCCCTAAAATGGCAGCCCAGAATCAGCCTATAGACATGATGCACCGAATGGTTGCAGCTAGATATGCACCATTGGTTTTGTCTCATCCTTTAAATGCACTGCCTGGAGGTGACTATCAAAAATATATGCCTAGGTTTAATGGACAGGGGGAAACTACAACTGAAGAACACTGGGAAGCTTTCCTTAGTTATGCTGATAGCCAAAACATTGAAGCCAATGATGTATGGATGAGAATGTTCGTGCAGAGCCTTGATGGAGATGTCAGGAAATGGTTCAGGGAGTTTCCTACTAACTCAATCACTATCATTGAAGAACTTCGTGATCTCTTCATGAGACAATGGGGTGACACCAAAGACCATACATACTACATAACTGAGTTTGGAGCCCTTAGGAGGAAAAATGATGAAACTATTGCAAACTTTTCAAAGAGGTTTAACAAAATGTACAGTAGAATTCCTGCAGAAATAAAGCCTACAGAAACATCTGCAAAACTTACATATGCAAATGCTTTCGACCATGAATTTTCCTTACTACTAAGAGAAAGGAGACCTATTTCTTTACTGAATATGCAGGATGCAGCATTGGAGGTAGAATCCAACATATTGGCTTCCAATAGATTGAATAAAGAAATAGCTCAACAAATTTATGACAGGAAACGAAAGAAAGAAGCATCTCCAGGAATTTCTGCTTCTCATTCTGCTGAAGGGACAATTGATGAAATGGCTAAGTTGGTGAAAATTTTGACTACAAAATTAAACAAATTAGAGCTAGAGAAAAATTCCATCATGCCTGTTCCAGAAGGTGAACGAAACCCTAACAATCAGAACCAATTTAGAAGACAATTTGCTCCCTATTTCATGCCTAGAGAATGAAGGAATAATGATATCCAGCGGGAAAGGAGAGAAAATGAGGACCAAAGAGTACCACCACCTCTTCAGAACAATGTTGCTGATGAAGAAGAGGTTGATGATGAAGTGATATTTGAAGATACTAACCAAGATATGAACCATTTTGGAGAAATATTGTCTGAGGGTTTTGTCACTGAAGAAGAATTTCTAAATGCAGAATGCTATGATGCTGATATGTTCGAAACAGAGGATGATTTAGGTCTGAAAATGATTGTTGTAACTGCTGATGTCTGTCAAAATAAACTCAAGAAGACTGTGAATCTGAGGTCAGGTCCAAAACAGGTAGTACAAATCCCAAAGAAGAAGGTAGTTGTCCCTGCTAAGCAGCCATCTGACCCTGCAACAGAAAAAATACAAGTTTCAGAAAAACAAAAGAAGAACATGGAGGTTGAAGAGGTAAATAAAATTGTGCAGAATTTCAGCCTGGAAAATGAATTAGGAAAGTTAAAGATTCCTGTACCTTTAACTGAATTAATGAAAAACCCTTCATATAAAGAATCGGTTCTAAAGATGATTAATTCAGTAAGCACTCAGCCTATTTCTGATACGGTAAATTTGCAAGAAGAAAATCCTAGGATTTTCATTGGATCAGCCTTGGCTGAAAAGACTGAAATGAAGCAGGTGCTTCACCTCCATTCTATATTACTCTGACATTCCATGAACAAATGATACATAATTGTTTGTTAGATTTGGGAGCATCACACAATTTAATGCCAAAGGCTGTTATGGAGGCTTTAGGTCTGAGTATTACCAAACCCTATCATGACCTGTATGAATTTGATTCCCAAGCAGTGAAGTGGTTAGGGGTAATAAAAGACATGGTTGTCATTTTGGATCAATTACCCATGAAAAGTGTGATCATGGATGTAGTGGTAGCTGATATTACACCTAAATTTGGTTTAATTCTCTCTAGGTCTTGGGAAAAGAAAGTTGGTGGGACCTTACAAATGGATTTATCATATGCTACTATTCCTGTGTTTGGAGGAGAAAACAGAAGGCTGTACAGAGAGATTCATTTTGCCTATATTGTAACAGATGACAAGAAACCTACTAACCATCCATTGTATGCTGTTGATAAAGACCTGGGTACTTGCATGTTACATTTTAATGATGAAGAAAATACTGATGGTTTTTTACAAGTTGAAAGGGAACAGCCAGTAAGATGCAGCAGAGAACAGGAAGATGAGTTGTGGCAATTATACTTTGATGGATCTTCTTGCAAAGAAGGTGCTGGAGAAGGGGTACTTCTTATGTCCCCTGGAGGTGAAACAATAAATCTGATGTATAAATTAGAATTTATTACTACAAACAATACTGCTGAATATGAAGCTTTGCTGTTAGGATTAAAAGCTACCAAAGATTTGGGCATTCAGTAGATTTATGCATTTGGCGACTCTGAATTAGTTGTTTAGCAGGTGAAGAACAACTATCAAGTGAAGCAGGGTTTACTGAAAGTCTATCGAAATGAGGTATGGGACATGATTGAAAATTATTTTGTATATTTTAACATTACCTATATTCCAAGAGACCATAATCAGACTGCAGATTCATTGGCCTTGGCTGCTACACACATTAGAATCCCCAAGACCACTCAGTTGAGATATCCCATTGAAGTTAGGTACAAACCATCTGTACCTGATAATGTGAAGTAGTGGAGACTGTTTGAATATGACATTGAGATTAAAAGGTTTCTAGAACTTACCCATGAGTTTTCTAATTCCCTGATTGATCAGGAGGAAGATGAAGAGGATGGACAGGTGGAAGAGATTGCTGAAAATGAAACAGTTGGACACAAAATCATTGAATTAAAAAGTAATTTCATTCCAAAGGGTTTGGTACCTTTGGAAAGGATTTTTTCAAAAGATGATACACTCTTAAAACCTGTTGTACAGTCCTCAGAAGAGAATGTGATGGATTGTAACATTGGCTCTGTAGAACAGCCTAGAATGGTAAAAATTTCTAAAGCACTTACAGCTGAACAAAGAAAAAGGTACATTAAATTGTTAAAGGAACATGTTGATGTTTTTGCATGGTATTATGAGGAATTGAGAATGTATGACACTAGAATTATACAACATAAAGCCCCTTTAAAACCAAATGTCAAACCTTCCGTTAGAAATTGAGGAGGATTAATCCAGCCTTGTTTCCAGTTATTGAAAAGGAAGTGAAGAAGTTATTGGATGCCAAGATCATAGTGCCCCTCAGGTACTCTTCATGGGTGGATAATCTAGTTCCTGGTAGGAAAAAGAATGGAGAAATCAGGTTGTGTGTTGACTTTAGAAATTTGAATAGATCTTCACTAAAGGATAACTATCCTCTGCCTAAAATTGAGCAAATATTGCAGAAAGTGGTCGGGGCACAGAGGATCTCAATGGTTGATGGTTTCTCAGGGTACAATTAGATTTCTATGCATCCTAATGATAACGAGAAAACAACTTTCACTACTCCTTGGGGAACTTTCATGTATGATAAGATTCCTTTTGGTCTAATGAACGCTGGAGCCATTTTTCAGAGGGCTATGGATATTGCTTTTGTCGAAGGAAAGGACAAGTTTGTGGTAATCTACTTAGATGATATTACTATTTTCTCACAATTAGATGATGAACATCTGAAGCATTTGGAGTAGACTTTCTTGAAATGTAGAAAATTTGGCTTGTCCTTGAATCCAAACAAGTCACACTTTGTTGCACAGGAAGGTAAATTGCTTGGTCATTTAGTGTCTGCTGATGGTATAAGGATTGATCCTGAAAGAGTAAAAGCTGTATTGAAAATAAGTTTACCGAGGAGCAAAAAGGATGTCCAATCTTTCATTGGTAAAATCAACTTTCTACATTGGTTTATACCAAACTTTGCTGAGACTATCAAACAGATTACAGTTATGATAAAAAAGGATCAAGAAGTCAGGTGGACCACTGAGGCAAAGAATGCATTTGAGAAGATCAAAATGGATCTTACTGAATCTCCTGTATTAGTAAGCCCAAAATTTACCAGATAATTTCTTACATTCTCATTTGCATCAGAAGATACAATAGCAGTTGTTTTGTTGCAGAAGAATAAGGAAGGAATGGAGCAACCTATTGCATTCTTCAACAAAACTCTTAGGGATTTTGAATTAAAATATAGTATCTTAGAAAAATAGGCCTATGCTTTGGTAAAAGCTTTAAAGTTTTTCAGAATTTATGTTCTGCATTCTAAATTTATTTCATTTGTGCCTAATGCTGCTGTAAAAGATGTTTTAACACAGCCTGATAGTGAAGGGAAAAGAGACAGGTGGATTACTAAAATCATGGTGTATGATGTAGATATCAGACCTACGAAACTAGTCAATGGACAAGGTTTAGCCAAGCTACTAGCTGAATCAAATTGTCAAGCTCTGGGATTGCATGTGATGGTTGAAGAGTTAGCACAGGAAGAAGATCAAGCAATGTTGGAAAAAGAGAAGATTATGGACTCTTATTCATCATCCACATGGTATGTAGACATTGTGTATTTTCTGTTGTTTTTGCAATGTCCTGAGCATTTAGATAGAACAACTACTGGATATTTGAAGCTAAAAGCTAATAAGTATTGTCTAGTAGAAGAGCAGTTATTCTGGAAGGACCCAGGTGGTATTCTACTCAGATGCTTGGATAAATCTGAAATTGAAGGAGTAATTTCTGAATCTCATGAGGGTGCTTGTGGAGGTCACAAGTACTGGAAGACAACAGCATACAATATTTTAAGAGCTGGGTACTATTGGCCCTCTTTGTTTGCAGATGTATATCAACAGGTAAGAGCATGTATCCCTTGTCAGAAGTTTGCTGGAAAACAAAAATTGTTGTCATTTCCCTAAAACCTATTGCAGTAAGTGCTCCTTTCCAGCAATGGGGTCTGGATTTTATAGGGGAGATAAATCCATCTTCCTCAGGACAACACAGATGGATTCTAACTGCAACATACTTTTTTACCAAATGCGTGGAATCTATCCCTACTAGGAATGCCACAGACAAAGTAATTATGGAATTTATTAAAGAAAATATCCTTAGTAGGTTTGGGTGTCCTCAGAAAATAGTAACAGATAATGCAAAGGCTTTCAAGTCTAAGGCAATGGAAGCATTTTGTGAAAAGAATGGTATCTTGCTGAAGCAGTCAACTCCTTACTATCCCCAAGGTAATGGTTTAGCTGAATCCTAAAATAAAAACATCATTCAGAGCATCAAAAAGTTTCTTAAGCATAAAAAGAGATCATGGGATTCTATGCTGAAATATGCATTATGGGCTGATAGGATAACAGTCAAACAAGCAATTGGAACTTCTCCTTTCCAATTAGTGTATGGCATAGATGCAGTTTTTCCTGTTCAATTGGGTATCCCAGTGATGAAGTTTCTTCAAAATTGTCAGGAAGAACCAAATGATATGCAGAGAAGGATTTATGAGATGATAGAATTGCAGCGAAATATGGAAAAAGTGGAAGAAAGGGCACAGTTATATAGATTGAAGATCAAAAACAGATTTGATAGGAAAATCAAAGAAAACATTTTCTTAGTTGGTGATATGGTTTTGAGGTGGGATGCCAGGAAAGAGCAAAAAGGGAAGCATGGTAAATTTGACAACCTCTGGTTTGGCCATTTCCTCATGTCTAAGATTTTGGAAACTAACACTTTTGTCCTGCAAAATTTGGAAGGTGAGGAATTGTCAAGTCCAGTCAATGGATGATTCCTCAAGCATTTTTACAGTATTTGAGGATATTTTTACTTTTCATTCTATATACCGGTGTGAGTAAAGAATAATAAGGACTCCATAACCCAATGAAAATTTTGCAGACTACTAGGTAGCAGAAGAGAAGGCACTAGTCTACAGGTTCTTGAAGCCTCACGGGGAGGACTTCATCCCGCAGCTGGAGCCAGATGTTAAGTCCTGAATTTGTTTTCTTCAAGTCTTTTATTTTGCTTCTGATTTTTGTTTTAAGCTTGCTCATTTGCTTACTTCTAGGAAATTTTTGTTTAGAGTGAAATTTTGATTTTTTGCCTTTAGGATTTCATTATTTTTGTTTTTGTTATGTTCTGAAGGGTTATATAGGATATATGTTGATTAATAGTTTCACAAATAAACACTGATATCAAGGTTTACCATATAAACCTTATTTAAAGTTGAATTAATGGTCAAAAAGCACAAAATTTGATTTTAAAACTTTCTTGTAGCACAACGGTTAAAATTTTACACTGGTGCACTACAAGAATATCATGGGTGCAAAATTTGTCAGTTTTTACACCAAATTCTCCAATGATTTCACTCCTGGATGACTAATCACATGTGTAGATAGGTTTGATACGTGTTTCATCAAAGATAATCATGAAAACAGGTGTTGGCTATGATGTGAGGGAGATCGTGGCAGTCAAAAGTTAGGGCTTGGAAAATCATGACAGACAGTGGAATGAGGCGAGATTGACGGGAAAGTGGTTCTTCAATTAAGCATTATGAAGCTGGTGGAGAAGTGGAATGAAGACAAATTGCTAAGAATCCAGAATTGCAGTTGAAGAAGGAATTTAGGGTTTTCTCAGCGCGACAGTTGGAAGTAAGATGAAGACTTGAGGACACCTGGACGGCTAAATTCGTCATTAAGATAATCCAAGGATCAATTTTAAACACCTGCAGAAAGCCGGGAGTCAGGTATTCCACGTGACTTTGGTCATGGCCTGTTAAATTGGGGGTTTTTCTATTAAACCTTATAATGTTAAATTGATTAAAGAAAACATAAACTCATGTATTCAACAAACTCCCAACAGTGAGAGATCAGTCTAAAAGCTCTAAATGGACATCTTGGATGTTAGTAAAGTTCAGCAGCAATTCTGTTAAAGATTATTAGTGCTCTGTTTGACCTAAATTACCCAATCTCGGTACAAAACATTCCCTTCATTGATAATAGAACTGACTGTTAAAAAATCAAAGAAAGCAGCCAGGGAGAATCCAAAAGAGAACTGACTGTCAAAACTCTGAAAACTTGAGGAAAAAAGGCTGTTAGGTTACTAACAGGTTCTTAAAATTACACAGAAACATCATCAAGCCTTGGGAAAGCAGATGAATAGGAGTGGGAAGACCAATAGGGCTGAGCCCACTGAACTGAATTGGATAGACAAGTTTCTTGGATGTACTGAGGTCTTTGAGAATGCTAGATGGTTGGACTTATTTAAAAGGATTGATGGATATAATACCGAAGTTTCTCATAAATTTTCTCAATGTTATAACCAAGATACAGTATCATTTGATACTCTAAAATTCAAATTAACTGTAGAGTTGGTGGCTGAAGCAATAGGGGTCAAGAATGAAGGAGAACTTTGGTTCAAAAAGGTGCCATTTACCTTCAATGCCCAAAGACATCTATTTCTTGGCATTGTTCCAGATTGGAGCAAGGGAATGCTCATCCCAAATTTCAGAGCTGAGTGGGTAGATACTATCAAGGTTCTACAAAGCTACATTACATGTGAAGGGAGGTATGCTTTTGTCTTCAAGTATCATTTCAGGTTCCTTCAGCACCTTGCTAGTGAATCAAGAATGAATCTCCCTTTATTCCTGTTAAAGAGTTTGTAGAAAATGTCAAGTAGGATCAAAGAGCATCATGACCACACTGTATAGTCCATCTTTCATCATGGATTGATCAAGCTTATTATCAGCACTGTTCTACAAAGAGAAGGAAATACTTGGGACTACTTTCTCTTTTATTCTGGGTTCCAAAATAACCAGGAAGGACATCCTACCAAAAAGCATGTTGATAAGGGAGAAACCCTAATTAGAAGATTAAGAAAAAAGGTCAAGACTAAAGATGAAAAATGTGTCAATTTGGAGGAGATGACAGAACCTTTAAAAGGAGATTATGAATCTCAATAACCTCCAGTTGACAGTAAGAGCAAAAGTTTGATGTTTATTAAAAAGGAAACCTAGCCTGTGCAAAATAAAGCACCAGCAGAAGCACGTATTGATGGAAAAAATTGTTTTTACAGAAAAGGCTTCAGGAGAAGAAGAAAATACTAAGGTCCAACAATGAATCCCAATTACCATTTTATCTGAAGATGAAGGATACTTGTTGGAAGGAGATGAGTTAACTGTCAGTGCCAAGACTAGGGTTGGCACACAAAGGGAGTTCTATAGTCAAGAGGATAAGATAGTAATGCCAAGGAAAAAGAAGATCAAGGTTAAAGAATTTGCCTCTATCATGCATCAAAAAAAAAGTTTAAAAATGATGGGAGAGGTTGCCCCAGGCTAGAGACCCAAAACTAGATCCAAAAAAAAATTGAGGCTAAACATGAAAAAGCTACTAAACCCTAAGTTAAAGACATAAGGGATAACTATGATTGATACTTATTCTTCAAATGAAAAGATAGAGTCTAGAAAAGGTAACGGCAAAGGGAAGAAACCATTGAAGATAGAAGAAGAATCAAGCCTCACTCAGACTAGATTATCTGCTGTGTTTTTGGAATTACGAGGTGAAATGTTGAAGGAACAACAGAAAGAGGACATAGAAGTTTCTTATTCTGAAAACAAGTTGTTGATGGATGAAATTGCACCTACTGAAATAGTTAAGCAAGAAAACCCAAGTGTTCATGGTGTTTCTACAGAGCTGTTGCCTAAGGATGAGGACATCTTCAAAAAGATGAATATCCCATGGCTGCCTAGTGAACTACATAATACAACAGGAGGCAAGGCTTTTGACTCAGAAAAGGAAAATTTGCAAAGAACCATCAAGCAGTATAAGCATCAAATGGAGTACATGCAAGAAACAAATGATGGTTTGATCATAGCTAATAGAAGACTTAGGGAAGACTTAGAAGAAGTGAATGATCATTACCAAGAACTTATTGCAGTCTCCAAAGAGGCCCTAAAAAGGAAAAGAAACTCATATTTACAATGTGCAGAATTGAAATAGACTGTCAGAAGCCTACAACAACAGAATAAGGAGCTTACAAGAAGGATGACAAATATGGAAACTGAGCAGCAGAAACCTAGGAAAAAGGGCCAAGCCGTAGATGTGATAGCTTTATTGGCAGAAGCTGCTAAAGACCTTTCAACATTGTTAGTTAAAACAGTTACTTGTTATGTTTTTGAGGAATACTTTATTTTGTAATTATTATTTTGACATTATCCTATCAATGAGTAGGCTAAAACCAGTTAGGGTTTAGACTCTAATTGAATTTTGAAAAATAGTATTTAGGAAGGTCACAAATAGAAGAAGAGGTTCGATTTTTGGATGGCTAGAGGAGGTCTCTTGACTTATTTGTAAGCTAAGTACTTGACTCATGTGCATTTGATGAACAGAATTATGAAATATATGATTCTTTTTACCCTTCAGTCTATGTTTTGGCTTCATTTTTAGCTTGTTTAGCTACACAATTGATAATTTCATTACTGGTTTATAGTCTTTATGCTTGTAGTGCTTGTCAGTTGTGAATGAACTTCAATGTTATGTTCTGTTGGATACATGGTTATTATATTATGCATCTCTATTCTTCTTTACTTATGATTTAGTTCCTATTTGTCTTATGAATGTATTCCTTTTTGTCACCAAAACTTCACAACCAGAAAAACCTTTTAAAAACCCTAAAAACCTAGTTTTGTTTGATTGAATATTTGAGATTGTGTTGGCTTGTTTCTTTGTAGTCTGGAAACAATTTCTGGCACAAACAATCATCATCAAACACCTTCCAATTTGTGACATTGTTGGGTATTGATGGTTTGCACATCAATTTGATAGTGAAGGTTTGTGGGGACAAGCCTTCAAGAGGGATCAATCTAGATGCAGTGTTGGCTAGGAGATCTGCGTCAAAGTTCTAGGATCTAGGAACATATCTAATATTAAATGTTGAGCAGGAACTAGTCATGTCCCTGATTAATCTTTGATAATTAACTGGGCATGGAGATAGACAGTGTATCTGATTGCATACCTGTTTCATAATGATTTCGGAGTCTCCCACACATTCAATTGCTTTAGCTCCCATATCAATAACTTTCCTGAGTCCTTGGACTAAATCCTTGTACTCAGCCACGTTATTGGTACATTCAAATTCCAACTTGCATGCAATCATGGTTTTGATCCATTTAGGATAAATAAGTACAGATCCTACACCTGCTCCTTCCTTTGACCTGGAGCCATCAAAAAACAAGGTCCAAACTATAGGATCGATTCTGAAATTGTTATTTACATTATATACATTATGAATAATAGTGCTAAAGAACATAATAGATGTAAGATGAGTTACCTGAGAGTGTTTTTGCTCATTCTCTATTGGTGATACATCAGTAGGTAAGTCTCCAAAGCAAGTGTCAAATGTGAAATGTTCAATTTGATTGTTAAATAAGGAGATAGATTCATTGGAACCATTGAGATCAATTAAAGTTTGTTTCATGAAAGGTTCTCTGTCAACTTTGAGATTATTAGGCTGCTCGTTAAGAGGCAACCACAAGTGAGACCAATCGGTAGCAAAGTAACCTTTAAGTTTCTATGACCAATCCCGACTCAGCCACATACCATAGGTCTCTGGAATATCTGCAATCAAAATATCTATTGTTTGATGAATTCGAGGATATCTAGATAGTTTGAGAAGAACATTTCTCAGCCTCCCTACCACTTTAACCTTGGATCTATCGAATTGCACAATCTGAATAGGGAAATTTTCGTAAGTGGCATTAAGCTTCCTACACACAAAAAGGGGCATAACATTGGATGAAGCACCTGAGTCTACTATATAGTTATGCACATTTATGTTGAAGATCTCGAAAGTAAGTAAAAAGGGTGGAGTACCCTTACTTCTAGGCTTAGGATGGTTTGGACAGGAAGTAGAGTCAATGTTATTATTTTGAGCTTCTCGGGGTTGCTTTATAATCATGATTTTAGGTAAGGAATCCCTTATGGAAGGGATTTTGAGAATGTCAAATAAAGATATGTTTTCTTTGACTCTCTTAAGATCCTCAACCAAGCTGTATTCTAGCTCAGGAATGAGGGTGTCCTTCTGATTTTGAGCTTTACCTTTGATAGGGGTCTATTTCGGAGGAGATGACTCCGAGGGAGTTGGCCCTTTAGACCTAGTAATGTGTGTGCATTGGATATTAAAAACTATATCATTTTTTATTCTTCTTCTTCTAGTTCTAAAAAGAAGCTCACATAGCTGACCTATTGGTCATCCTCCTCTTCTTCTTGGGGAGCTTGTGATTCTTGAGTGGACTGATCTTCAAAGGTTTCTAGGGTGTCTGGTGTTCTTGCACCTAAGGCTTTCAAGATACAGAAGATATATTCTGAGGTGAACCCCTTGCTGGGATTTGGAGGTCGTGGATTATGAGGAGGCTGATTTGGCCTCCTAAAAGATGGCCTATTGAATCCTCTATTATTTGATTGATTTTCATTCCTTTTATTCTTGAGATCTACCATCTCATTAGACATCCTTTGAAGGATATTCTTCACTTCAATCATATTGAACAGATCTTGGCTGGTAGCAGCAGCTTTAAGGGAACTATCACTTTTCCTACGTGAGGTAGACACTTGTCCGAATGTAGAGCAAGGATTGTCTTTGAGATAGAACATGTCTCTTTCGACCTGAATGGATTCAGAGAAAGCACCTTGCAAGGATTCTTTATAGGCCCTTTTGACCCATATGTCTAGTTGGGTTGGTAGACCCTTAATATAGTAAGCTACCAGTAATTCCTCAAGAGGAAGTACTATATTCAAGATCCTATTCTTTAAATATGAAAACCGGTGATTTTAGTCTTTGACTCTTTCTTTACCCTTAGTTTTCATGGAAGATATCTCTATTACTAATTCCTATGGGGTTTTCTCATCCCCAAACTTTTGAGTGAAGATTTTGGAAAACACATCCCATGACAGGATAGAGATAGCTTCTAAGGCAAAGTACCAGGTAGAAGCCTTTCCCTCAAATGTGTAAGGCAACAGTCTGCAAACCATGTCTTCATGGATAACATTTCTAAGTATAATGTCTTGCATTAAAGATTTTATGTGGTCCACAAGAATCTTATCATCTAGATTGAATTTCGAAAGCCAGTTCTTGAGATTTTTAGGCAATTTATGCTGATCACCTAAAATGGATACGATATCCCCATCTAACCATGACTTGTTAGGTCATTCGTTAACCATCGGGATAGATTCTAATAAGGATTCTGAAGATTCAGAATCTGACGATTCATTAGATGAAAATGAAGAAGAGGGAGGAGACAGGGTGGCCCTCCCACTTGGATGTTATGTCAAGGAGTTGCTCACTTTGAAAACAAGGAACCTAGATCTAACCCAGGAGTGGATGGTTCACTGAAAAGGCCATGGCATCTTTCAGTCTTTATATCACCTAGGCTTGGATTTTCTTGATTACTGAGTTCAGGAAAATCCTGAGTAGGATGATCTTTAGTGAATTTTCTTCTAAACTCGGCAACATTGTGGGAATTACCCTTCAACAGTTGTTTGACTATGATGGTCCATATAATTGGTGATATGAGAACATATCTATCTGACAGGGTAGCCTGTTCTTGTCTAGGGGTAAATGGAACCGTGTATGGAACTTGAACTACTTGTTCCCTTAAGGTAGACACATTAGTGCGACTATGAGTGATGATCATATCTCTTGCTAGAGGAGGTGTATGATTATTTTGTTTAGGCATGATGTGTTGGCCCTCCTTTAAGCACCATTTTTTGAATCCCCAATTGTGTATATAGTTGATTAGGGTGTTCAAGGCTTGCAACACACAAAGAAAACCCAGACAAAGGCTTCAAAAAATCCCATGCAGGTATTGTTCTATCCTTCACTTGTTTGGTATGGTAATCCCCCACAGATACTTTAATAGCCTGCATTGGATTATGGATGTATTTGATCCAAAAATGGATTTGTTTTCCAAAATGGAAAACACTGAGTTAAGAATAGAAAAGGAAAACTAAAACCTTAACTAGGAAAAAGAACCTAATCTAAATCTAAACTATTTTTGAAAAGGTGTTGAATGATTGACAGGTTGTTTTGAGCTGTGTGTAGAACAGACAATTCATCACATTGACATAAATGTACATAGAATGAAACTGTACGTACTGAGATTATAATTGTTTAATGAAAATTAAATAACAGTAAATCAGATTTAATCCATTCAAGATAACCTGTAGGTGCTCAAGTTAGTTGAAAAACCAACTTATAAGCTAGAAAACTCTTACTACTGAAACATTTGCAGAAATAAATAAAGATAGTTCATAAAAGAAATATCATGAAGTTTTATCAATGTATTAATAATTAACAGAGATAAATCATAGTTAAATAAAAAAATTAACCAATTTGAAAATGAGCCATAGTACTAGCTGATCATTTGGAATAATAAAACTGAAACCGTTAAAGAAATTTGATAGATAAAGTACAAGAGATAAGAATTGCAACATTGTATTATATTAAGAATTCTTTGTAACAAATTGCATAAAATACCTTAGCAAAAGCTGAAGTGTTGTTCGATCCCTTGTATCAGTCCCCCTTCCAAAAGTCAAAAGTTCAATAGCCCTTAATACATTGAAGATCACTTACTTAAATAATTATTACAAACAATAGAATCCCCCCTAAAGGGGATCCAAAAAATAAACAAGGTGAATATCCTGGGAAATATTTCAAGACTCTCCAAATTTGTATCAGCTCCTCGATATGAGGATAAGTGGTTGCTTCTATGTCTAGTTGAGCATTACATTTATAATCCTTGACCTCATTATTATCTAACTTATGCCAAACTCATATGTAGACATGGATCTTGCTTTGAACTGCGAATGGCTAATTGATTAACTGCTCCACATCGTGTATGTTGATGTGGTCCAATTCCTTTATTTTCTCCTCCTGTTCATCCCTTCATTTCTCAACCTGCTCGATCATCAATCTAGGTGCACATGCCTTCTCAATAAGCTCCATGGTAGGAAAGGATAAGTCAGTCATGATATCATTAACTACATACCATCTTCTGCCACATATAGCCTGTGCTTTCTTTATAGCTTCATCCACTATGTCATCCAAGTATTCCCAAGCTCATAGAATAGTTCTGGCTCTTTTAAACTGAAAAGGAGTGAGAAGAGTTATATTATCAGGCCTCTCCTTCATGTACCTCTACCAATCAGTGACTTCATCATAAGCTTTTGAGGCCTACTATCTTTTCTCAATTAGGTCTTCCAAAACCACAAACATCTTGTCAAACACTATATGAGTCTCAAATATATCAGCAAGAGTTCCAAACAACTCACTGTTATAGCTGATTTCACCACTCCAGGTGAATCACACTTTGTATGGCCTTTCCCTGTCCCTCTACAGACTCCTTAGACCCCTTGGACCATTTTTTATCATTTGATGTTTCCTTGACCATCCCTAAAAACATGTGAAAATTGCTATATGCGACTTTTAAACCCTTAATCGCGTATATACATGGGTTTGACCCCTAAAAATGTGTACATCGGGATGTGTGCATAATCCAAATATGTTTGAAGTTTTCCTTGACATGGATCTGACTCACTTGACTCTTGGCTTTCCCTATGCCTTGAGATCGCTCGGATTCGACCTTTCATTACCCCTTTGAAAAGATATATAAGGAACTCTATGGTACATTGAAGGCATATGAGAGAGTTGAGAGAAAAGAAACTATAGTCCATTGTTGCCGGAACTTATGCTTGAGTCTCCATCCCTTTTTCCCTTGGATCACTTTTGTGTTCTTCCCAAGCTTACCTTTTGCTTGTGAGCTTGCTATCGAGAGATGGAGAATTGAGGTGGCAGAGGCCCAAGCATGGGATTCAGTTTTTCTGATTCATAGACGTGTCGACAGAGGTTGTATCCCTTCTAATCTCTAATTTTATATTAATAGAAATATCTTTTCCTGCCCAATAATGTGTATTTGAATGAATATTGTATCCATGGATGTTTTCAAATGTTTATACATTGTTGATTATATATGCTAGAATAGATCTAACACCAATATATATAGTATGCTTGTATTGTTTACTTGTTGTTGAGGAAGTAATTTATCAATTCAAGATGAAGTTGGAAAGCTCAACGAGGATCCACTTCAATCGTCTGGAATAAGGTACGAGGTTTGATCCTTTGGTGTTAGATATTTAATTTCTATTGCGTATTGGAAAGGATTGAATTCTGGAGTCAAGCTGTCTATTGTGGTACGCCAAGACATAGGAATTTCTCTCCGTAACAGAATTGGCGACTCCGCTAGGGAGTTCCTAGTAGTTTTCCTTTGGGGTTTTCTATTGGCATTCAATGACTTTAAATTGCTCTTTCTCTCTTGTTTCTGTGTCGGGTCTGGGGGAATGTTTTCCTGGTAGTGTTTGATTAGTGTGAAGTTTGTCTTAGCTTGTCTATTTGCCTTGATTTTTATGTACTTTTCTTCCTGTACATGAGTTTTGAACTCGCAGTCATGTATACATGCGGTTTTCTCTGCGATTTCCACGTATACACGTGGGTTTGCTGCAAACAGTCGCATATGCCCTTAGTTTTGCCTTTTAGTGGAAGTTAAATGGTTGTTGGGTGAAGTTTGATGATTGTTGAGTCTCCTTTGATACTAGCAGAGTCTGTATACACCTCTGTTTCTGACCAGAGACGTTTTTTTTAGGGTAAATTTTTTTTTTAAAGAATGTTCTTTTCATGGCATTTTTGATTTTTTGTTTGGGATTAGTGCATTAGACTTCTTTTACCTTAGTGCTTTGCTTGAGTGCTGCTTGAGTGTGCTTGCATATTTTTTGGGTTGTAGAATCATTCTTTTGCTTTTTGTATCTCATTTTATTTCAAAAAATCCAAAAATATTTGCTTATCATCATGCATTGCATTTTGCATTTTGCATAGTACTTTCACTAGATTTGCTTTGGAGTATTAGTCAAGATTTCATATAGGAAAGTTTACATTTATCATTTGAAGAAATATGTGCATTTTAC
Source organism: Pseudotsuga menziesii (assembly GCA_001517045.1). Lineage (NCBI taxonomy): Eukaryota > Viridiplantae > Streptophyta > Pinopsida > Pinales > Pinaceae > Pseudotsuga > Pseudotsuga menziesii. Next base: position 123,634 of record LPNX010037769.1, on the reverse strand, counting down.
ATAGTAGCATACCCTGTTTTCATTGACATAATGCATTTGCATTGATTGTTAGGTGTGCATTTTACTTCATGTTGTGTCATAACACCATTATTTGCATGGCCATATCCCTCTTTTGAGTAATAAAGCCAATTAAAATCAACGCTTAATTAAAATGAACTACACTATTTTATTTGATAGGGTTCATCGACAAGATTAGGTTTTAGGGTCTTGGAATAGTTCATTGTGAGTAAATTCTCCAAGGCAACTAAACAACAACATGTATGTGTCTGTCCAGGTGAGTGTGTGAAATCCTTGGTATAACCAGTGTTTCTCAGGATCCTCCTCTCAAAAGGGAGTTAAGCATGAGGCAGTGTGAGCGGTTATTGATTGGGATGACCCCTAGTCATAACTAAGTAGCACTGGAGATATTTTCAGGATTGTATTCATATCTCGGGGCTCTTTCGAGAATTTTGGGTTTTTCTACCTTGCCCATACAGTCAATCCCGCCTGTGACTGTCCGCCTAAGCATTGATTATATTGAGGTGACCTTAGTGGCCTTACCTAGGATATCAAGGGGGTACTTTGCAGGGGTTATTCTGCAGGTGTCCCGGCTAGGTTGGGGTTGGACAAAACAGTTGCTTTACATGTTGAAGTCGAGGGCCACAATAATTGGTTACATACCTCCGTTTGTTGTGTATGGGAGTCTCAAGCCTCTCCTAGGTGAGACATACCTGCTTCATTTGGGAGCTCACTTATCCTACCCTTGATTGCTTGCATTTGGATTTAGATTTTATTGGTGATTGCTATGTGCACAATAGCTTGCCTAGGGTTTGTGTAGATAGTGAGTCTTTTCTATTTTTTGATTCATTGTGGATTTGGGTGTGGCTCCTTGTCGTTCTCATCATTTAGCAGGACTTCCACCTTCTACATCTCTTCCTCCTTTGGGAATGAGAAATAGAGAGTCTAGGCGGACTACTTCGCACATTGATTCACACACCATGGGAGACCATATAGAAGGTATTCTTGAACCACCTTCTCCCATTCATGTGGAATATGGGGATTTTACTCCTACCTATGATCCTTCACCCGACTTGACTGAGTTAGGTCCTGTGATTTCTAAGATAGGAACATTTCATGATAGACCTACTCACTCTAGGGTTGATTCCCCATTGACGCATCGCCGGTGTGGAATGTTGGAGGATGACAAGACCCATTTTGAACCCGTGAGCACTAGTTATGGTAGTTATGGTATGTCTAGTTTTCCCACACATGATTTGGCATTTCATGTTGAATCTGAATTCGATCCTAACGCTATGCCTAGAGGCACTCTCATTCCTTACCATGCAGAGAGTTTTGGGAGCACTAGTCACATTGCACCTTCCATCCCAGTGGTGGAAGTTACATCACATATTCCTCCTAGGTCTAGGGTTAGTGATCCTATTAGGATACCAAATCCAAGACGAGTGACTATATCGAATAGTACATACTTAATTACACAAATACGTTCATCCTCTGTCCCTAGTTCTTCGAATGTTCACCCTCCACCTCACTCATGTGGTCCTTTGGGCCGAAACGTTGCTAGGAGTTATGTCCGTACTACGGTTAATAGACCGGTTGTGTCTCAGCTTCATGCACCGCCCGTTGTTTCGGGAGTTCATGTTCATACTTCTATAGGTCACATTCCTACTTCCGGAATGTATATTCCTACTTCCAAAGAGTATGTTCCTACTTACGAAGTGTCTCATGGGACATCTCATGCGATGACTTATGGACCCTATTATGGGACACATTATCAACATGGTTCTTCACCTTATGGAGGTGGGTATCAAAAAACTGCTTACTCTCCAAATTACGGCTTTGTAGCTCCTAATATTCAAGGTCCACCACACTATGGTGCTTCCATGCCACCCTATATGGGTCAAATGGGAGGAGAGAACTATGGCCAAGGCCATGGTGGTAATCAGACCTATGTGAATCAGAACTATCAAGGAGTGGTCCATCGAACTCATCATCCTAGGCTCCCTTTCCTCGTGACACTCAATCTTCTTGACTTGTCGAGATTGATGAACGATCTTGTAGCTCATGACCCGACTTGGCTGGTTGTCCCTACTAAGCTTCCCTCAGACATACCTAAGTTCGAGGGAAAACTGGGAGAGGATCTGAGAAAACATGTTACTACCTTTCACCTATGGTGCTCTTCGAATTCCTTACACCATGACTCCATCCGTTTAATGCTATTTCAACGCACCCTTACAGGGCCTGCCGCGAAATGGTATATAGAGCTACTTAGGGGGGCATTCGCTTTGTTCGATGACCTAGCGATGACTTTTCTTAACCGCTTCCAGTTACTAGTGTGTTATGATGTTGGTATTGAACTCTTGTCAACATTTTGGTAGGATAAGGCCACACATATCTCGGATCATTTCCAAGAGTGGCGTAGACGGATGAGGTTAATTAAATCCTTTATACCCCCAGAATTCCTCCTCGAATGGTTCCTTAAGTTGTTATTGCCATATATAGCAAAGGATGTTTCTACATCTAGAGTGCAGAATGAGGAACAAGAAATTTTTAGGGTGTAGGAACTGGACTTGATTTATGCTTAGTCCGGTTTGTTATATGAGATTATTCCTAATGCTCTGCATTCTAGTTTCGACCCCAAAGTCAAACCTGGACCACATGCCGATGGAATTGTTGGTTGTGCAAGTGCTAAACCTATGGATTCAGTTGCAAAACAAGTTAGTCAAATGTCTATTAACTAATCTACTTCAGGAAAATCCATGGCTTCGTCTCAACCCACCCAAACAGCGAGTGTACTTTCGGTGCAATCGTCGGACCATAAGGGTAACCAGTAGCCCGAACGGAATAGAAATAAGGGTAAGAATAATTGTAAGGGTGGGAATAAGAATGAGAATGCTAATAATAATGACAAGAAAACCCATAATACTGGGGGGACAAGCAAGATAAATGTAAGGTTAAATTCCCTTGCAAGTTGTGTAAGGAATATCACCTCACTTACTTGTGCCCTTGTATCAATGAAGCCTCGAGATTCTTGGCACACGGCCCAGCTGTACTAACTAACCCTTTACCCCACAATTGAAATATGAACTTGAGGACCCACGATCAATCTAGTGGTGATCAAGATCCACCGAAGGGTAGCGGTCATGGTTGCATTAACATGGTACATGCTGCAAAAGTTGTGACCCATGCGAAGGACTATAGTTCGTCACAACCCAACCTAGGAAAGGAACCTGATCCACCAGGGTCTCCTTTGCATATTGAGAAACCTATGGATAGACTTGAAGCTGGACCTTGCATTCCTAATGGAGTCCTTAAGTGTTCGGGGCACAATCCTAATGCCCAAGCTACCCATAACTATTTAGTTGTCTAGGATTTTGGCCACACTCCTTGTGTGATGTATGGATTGGAAGTGCTTTAGATTTGTCCTTCGCAAAGGAAGGATTTTATTTCTACCCTTGGTTTGAATGATGATGATTCTTCCTCCGTGATTAAATTTGAAACCGTAGGACTTCAGCCTCACTTGCCTTACTATGTGTCTCTTTTGATTCACGTAGAATGTCTTAATATGACCGTCAAGCGCATTGTGATTGACAAAGGCGCTACCAATTCTATGATGTCTTTATCATGTTGGAAGGGTTTGGGTTCCCCTGAGTTGTATAAATCAGCGACCATGCTAACTGCATTCGATGGAAGATCATTTAGGCCGCACGACATCCTTCCTTCCCTTAAATTCTGTTTGGGAGGGAAGACTGTTGCGATAGAGGTCGAGGTGGTTGATGCACCCCTTGACTACAATCTCTTTCTGGGTAGGAATTGGATGTACATTATGCAAGCCATTTCTTCTTTCCTATTACGTGTTGTATGCTTTCCATTTAATGGGAAGATAGTCATGATTGATGAAATGACATTCAAGAATCCGTCTGTTACCGTATCTTCAGGAGCTTCGTTCCCGATTCTTGAACACTCTTAGCCGGCAACTGGGAGTGTGAGTGTAGGCATGTATCCATCCCTCATGGAAAGCTTTAGTTGTCCTACACCGATCCTTATGAGAGGGTCTAGTTCTAGTGAGGCTTCAACATCTATGAGATCGGTGTATTTTCGCACAAGTCATATGGAAGATCCTTGGATTCTTCCTACACCGAGTACTCCGAGTGAGCCCATCATGATGAATGTGTTGTTTCCTACAAGTATGATAGCTTATCAAGCTAATATTGGGTGCGTTGCAGAGCCCAGTCCTTCTTCTTCATGGACGGAGGAGGAGGACCCTTATGTGCTGCCGACATGGGCAATGCAGTCTTCTCACGTGCATGACTTCCTTGATACTATTTTCCCTTCAGATGAAGCAATTATTAAGGCTATGTAAAGAGTTGAGCCACCATGGGAAGAAATCCATCATAGATCTTACTTTCTTCCCTAGCTTGACTACTCGGAGTGTGAGGACTTTAGGGCAGTTCTTAGTGAGAGAGTTGGTATTCCTATGGTTCCATTAAGCTGTCCTGGTCTGATGGCTGATGGAAAGATGGAAAACATATCTTCAACAATTCTTATCAATATCTCTCATGATCCTAGCAGGATAGAGAATTTCTATATTGGGGTATAATGTTCCCATGCTGAGATTCAAGAATACACCGAGATATTGAAAGAATTCAGTGATATCTTTTCTTGGTCTTACGATGAAATGCTAGGTATCGACCCTTTTATTGTCGAACAAGAGATTAAGACTTATCCCGATGCGAGGCTGGTTCGACAAGACTTGCATGCAGTGAATCCTAAGAAAGCACCCACGATTAAGGCAGAGATAGAGAAACTGTTGAAAGATGGTTTTATCTATCCCATTCCCTTGACGGAGTGGGTTTCAAACCTTATTCCCGTGAATAAGAAGCAGGGAGTGATCCGCATATGTACTGATTTTCGTGATTTGAATCGTGCCTGTCCTAAGGACAATTTCCCCACACCATTTATAGATAATATTTTGGATGAGTGTGTGGGTAGCGAGTTTTTTTCGTTTATGGACGGATTTTTTGGATATAATCAGATACAAATTAAACTTGAGGACCAACATAAGACTGCATTTATTTGTCCTTGGGGAACGTTTGCATATCGAAAAATTCCTTTTGGCCTTAAGAACGCCAGAGCTACTTTTCAATGGGAAATGACCTTGATCTTCCATGATCTCAAGTCAATTATCAAAGTATTTTTGGATAACCTTGTTGCTCATTCTCGTATGAGAATGCGTCATTCCTATCACTTGAGATTGGTATTCGAAAGATGTCGCCATTATTTGGTTAGGTTAAATCCTCATAAGTGCATATTTTGTGTGAAGTCAAGTCACTTGTTAGGATTCATCGTTTCTAAAGAGGGTATAAGAGTCAACCCTTTGAAGGTTGAGGCAATACTTCAGTTGTCTCCCCCGAAGAATATTCATCATCTTCAATGTTTGCAAGGCATGGAAAACTTGTTATAGAGATTTGTTGTCAATTTTTCCAATTTGACTAGAGGCTTCATGCGTCTTTTGAAGAAGGACACCACATTTTGTTGGGATGAGCGAGCCTAGTAGTCCTTTGATGCACTCAAGCAAGCCCTAGCATTGGCCTCGGTGATTAGTCCCCTAGACTATATCCATGATTTTCTACTTTATGTGCCCGCGTCCATGGAGATGATTGGTATGGTTTTGGTTGAAGAGTGTTAGAATAATCAACCCATAGTTAGCTACCTTAGACATTAATTTCATTATTTTTGTCTTATTTTCCTAGTTCATGTGTCCCACCTTGTGCAAGTTGTCATTTACCTATCCATAGTGGTCAAACATGGCTTATTTGACTCATGTATCACTTGGGAAACCTCAAGGAATAAAATCTTCTTTATTCCTGGCCTCCTAAGCACCCTTCTTCTTTTTCTTCTTTATTCCCTGCTTTTTCAGTGTTTTAAGGCAAATGGAAAAGCTTGACTAGGTGAGGTTGACTAGTTTTTTGTCCTACACATCCTCCACTCTTTTCTCCTTGGAAAAGCATGTATGAGTTTTAATTCCATCACTCTTTAGCTTGCCTAAGTGCTTTTTCCAATTCGTGAGCTCCATGACTGATTTGGGATCAGCTTTTTGCACCTATGGGGGATTTGCTTAATTTTAGTAAGCCTGCTTTATGCTAGATTCGAATTGATCTTCATGCATTCGAATTGATCTTCATGCATTCGAATCCCTTATGTAATTATTTAATTATGCAACCTATTATGTTATAGGGTTGGATGTTGTACACTTATTCAATACAGTTTAGTGTTCAGCTCATTATCCAGTCTCTTTTGTGAGTGATTTTGCATGTTCAATTGATAATTGTTGTGAGTAAAATTAATATATCACTGGGTTCAATTTCCACATGGTATAAGATCCATTTTAGATCGATTTATCTCCTTCAAAATTGTTTTGCAGGTTCGACATCAGTGACTGGGAGCCTTCTACTGACAGCTGGGACAATTTCTAAGCTATGGATCAATCTCAGAAGATCATCTTGAATCCCTTCAATTTATTTGAATGGAAAGTAGAGATGGAGATACTATTGAGAGTGAAATGCCTCTACAGGGTGACTAGGCAATAGAAGCAGAGCCCAATGCAGCTATAGAGAAGATAAAAGGGCACAATAGGAGGGATGAGGCCTATGGTCTCCTATGTCTGAGTATTTCCAGATACCTCCTTTTCCATCTTGATGGATTGACATCACCGAATGAAGTATGGGAGAAGCTTACTAATCTCTTTGTAAATACAAATGAGATGATGGGACATCAAATAAAAAATGAACTGATCTCCCTGAGTCCAAATAGCTTTGAATCTCTGCAACTCTATTTCTCCAAGTTCAAAGCACTTGTTTTGCAGCTGAAACAGTGTGGGATTGAAAAGAAGGATGATCAGATGATCTTGGCCATTCTCTTGAATATTGGCCCTGACTATTCAGTGTTTTTTTTTACCTTATATGCCACAAAACTGACAGCTCGAACCTGGAAGATGCCTAGCCTTGCAGATTTCATGGAATCTCTCACACAAGAACAAGACAAGCTGGTGATGATGGGCACCATCAAACCATCCAAAGATCAATCTCTAATTTCTGGAGATTCGAGGGTGGATTCAAAAAGCAAAAAGAAAGCTAAAAAGCCACCTAAGCAAAAGAGAGATAAGAAACAGTCTCTAGAGGAGCCACAAGGTTCCAAGAAGAATAACCAGAAGAAGAAAAACAAAGGAGAAATGAGCAAGTGCGCATACTACAATAAGGGAAATCAAATTGAAAGCTCTTGTATGAAGAAGAAAATAGACATGCTGACCCAACTCCTGGAGAAGAATGGCATCTCCCTTCCAGATAGCTCAAAGAAGAGAGAAGGAGGATCAAGTTCAGATGATAGAGAGAGAGTTCATGCATTGGTTGCTGGCACATCAAGCTCACCCGGTTTTATCATTGATTCTGGAGCTTCAAGACACATGGTTTCGACCAAGGAGGCCTTCTCCTCACTTGACATGTCGAAGGGACCACCTATAGTACTGGGAGATGACTCTCTCACTAAAAGTTTGGGCAAAGGGAGGATTGATCTTCATCATGGTCAGTTCAGCAATGTGTTGTATGTTCCTGGTCTTGCCTCCAACCTCTTGTCAGTGTACCAGATGACTCACACTGGGTCTCCAAAGAAGGTCATATTATCCCCTGATGAAGTTGATATTACAGATATCTCAAGTGGTAAAGTCATTGCAAAAGGAGTTGCGAATCATGTTCAGAAGGTATACATGTTCTCACACTTCCTACCCTACTCAAACACCTCTGCTCTTCTGATTCATGCTAATAAAGCAAGCAAGCTTTGGAATGAAATATTTGGCCACCTAAATTACAATTATATTTCTGATCTTAGTGAAAAATAGATGGTCATAGGGTTGTCCAAGATAAAATTTTCCAAAGGAGTCTGCCAAGGTTGTATCCTAGGAAAACACCCAGAGCATAAATTTGAGAGAGCTAGTCATGAGAGAACCTCTTCACCCCTCGAGCTGATCCATAGTGATGTTGCTGGCCCATTCTCTCATATGTCCATGATTCAGGCCAAATATGCATTGACTTTGATAGATGAATTTTCTAGGTATTGCTGGGTTTACTTCCTGAAACACAAGTCTGAAGTTTTTGGCCTCTTCAAACTCTTTAAGGCTTTGGTTGAAAACCAATCTGGGAGGAAACTCAAGGTCCTCAGATCTAAAAATGGTGGTGAGTATGTCAAGTCTAAGTTCATTAATTATTTTGTAGATGCAGGTATTCAGATGCAACATTCTATCCCTTACACACCACAGCAAAATGGTGTTGCTGAGAGGAAGAACAGATCACTGAAGGAGATGGCAACATGCATGATGGAGGCCAAAACTTTGCCACCAAAGTACTGGGCCAAAGCTCAAATGTTCAGCCTATATCTATAATAGGGTGCCTCATAAACATATTGAAGGTATGACTCCTTTCGAAGCATGGAGTGGGCACAAGCCAGATGTGACCCATTTCAATATTTTTGGCTCAAGGGCTTGGGCTAGAATTCCAACAGAAAAGAGAAATGCTTTGCAGCCCCAAAGCCAAGAGTGTCTATTTGTTGGATACTCTAAATATTCAAAAGGGTACAAACTGATAAATTTGAGCACAAATAATTCCTTCATCGAAAGATGTGTTCAGTTTCAAGAAGAACCCCTTGCAGCAGTGGAAGTTGGAGAAGCCTCTTCACCACCTGAACCTCTGAAAGTAAGTGAAGAGTTTGTTGAACATGATGATTCTGATTTGTCTGATGGAGATGAGTTTATTGCAGACCCTAACAGACCTACAAGGAAAATATGGGCAGCCAAGACACTACATGCAGCAGGAGATCTAGCTGGGGATCCCAATGACCCAAGGCGGACTAGATCTCAATTTGAGAGTGGTCTGTGCATGAAGGATCCTATGTTTGCTGAAAAATGATATTTTATGGTGGAATATGAACCTCAAACATATTAATAAGTAGAAGCAGATCCAATATGTCAAGCAGCCATGAAGGAAGAGTTCAACTCACTCTAGAAGAGCAACACATGGGAGCTAGTGGATCTTCCCTCAGGGAGGAAGTTAGTTCAGTGTAAGTGGGTCTACAAGACCAAATTTGCTACTGATGGTTCACCACTAAAGTACAAGGCCATATTGGTATCCAAGGGCTACTCACAAGTTCATGGGATATATTACAATGATACCTTTGCCCTAGTGGCAAAGATGGATTCCATCAGGCTAGCCCTAGCCATTGCAGCCTCAAAGCAATGGGAGGTACATCACATGGATGTAAAATGTTCCTTCCTAAATGGAGATCTCACTAAAGAGATATTTATGCAACAACCTCAATGTTTTTGCTACTAACCCTTCTCTTTTGTGTAGGTTGAGAAAGTCATTGTATGGGCTAAAGCAAGCCCCCAGGGCTTGGAATGCCAAGATCGATAGCTTCTTGCTATCATTGAATTTTTTTCGGTGAAAATCAGATCCAAATGTCTATTTGAAGTTAATTAATGGTTCACTAATGATCATTTTGTTATATTTTGATGGCCTCCTCATTACAGGAATCTCAAAGGATGAGATTGCTTCCTTAAAGGGTGCAATGAACCAAGCCTTCTCCATGATAGATTTGGGGCTCTTAAGTCAATTTTTGGGGCTTGAGATTGCTCAAACCAAAGATGGAATCAAGGTGCACCAGTCCAAATATGCCTTGGACTTGATGAAAAAATTAAAAATGAAGGACTGCAAATGAAGCAACACTCCTTTCCTTTCAGGAGTGAAGCTGGAAGAAGCTGATTCTTCGCCTATGGTAAACAATACACTGTATAGAAAATTGATTGGATGTTTGTTGTATCTGACACATACTAGAAATGATATTTATTATGCAGTAAGTGTGGCTTCTAGATACATGGATCATCCTCATGAGATCCATTGGAAAGTAGCCAAAAGGATCCTTAACTTTGTTCAGGGAACAAGGACACATGGGATCTTCTATAAAGCAAAATCTGATCTTGATTTGATTGGATTTACTGACAGTGATTGGGAAGGTGATAGCACACATAGAAATTGCACATCAAGATATGTGTTCATGCTTGCAGAAGGGCCAATCAGCTGGTCAAGCAAGAAACAGAGTGCCATTGCACTCTCATCTACAGAAGCAGAGTACAGAGGAGTTGTTAATGCATCAACTCAATGTTTATGGTTGCAGGGTTTACTTGGAGAGTGTGGTTTCGAATCAGAGTACTCAAATACCATCTACTGTGATAACTAGAGTACCATTTGAATATGCAAATATCCAGTTCAGAAGCAGAGAACCAAACACATTGAGATCCATATGCACTACATCAGAGAGCTTGTGCATGATGGCACCATTCACCTACTCTTCTGTTCATCTTCAGAACAAGTAGCTGATATCTTCACCAAAGAATTTTGTGAGAAGACCTTCAGCAATCTCAAATCACTGCTGGGGATTGCTGATCATGCTGTGAAGCATGAGTGAAGACAAGATTTCCAAATTTTGTTTTACAGTCCATGTTTAAGGGAGGATTTTCCCATGTGGTTTTTGCCTCTTTCCTTAGTTGTATGGACATGCAGTATGTAAAGGGTGACTAAGCCTTGTTGCTAGGCCCTATAATTTTCTTATATATTATTCATAAGTCAGGCTTAAGGGGGGTTGTTATAATAATCAACGCATAGTTAGCTACCTTAGATATTAATTTCATTATTTTTGTCTTATTTGCCTAGTTCATGTGTCCCACCTTGTGCAAGTTGTCATTTACCTATCCATGGTGGTCAAACTTGCCTTATTTGACTCATGTAGAACTTGGGAAACCTCAAGGAATCAAATCTGCTTTATTCCTGGCCTCCTAAGTGCCCTTCTGTTTTTTCTGCTTTATTCCCTGCTTTTTCAATGTTTTAAGGCAAATGGAAAAGCTTGACTAGGTGAGGTTGACTAGTTTTTTGTCCTAAACATCCTCCACTCTTTTCTGCTTGTAAAAGCATGTATGAGTTTTCATTCCATCATTCTTTAGCTTGCCTAAGTTATTTTTCCAATTCGTGAGCTCCATGACTGATTTGGGATCAGCTTTTTGCACATATGGGGGATTTGCTTAATTTTAGTAAGCCTGGTTTATGCTAGATTCGAATTGCTCCTCATGCATTCAAATCCATTATGTAATAATTTAATGATGCAACCTATTATGTTACAGGGTTGGTTATTGTACACTTATTCAATACAGTTTATTGTTCAACTCATTATTCAGTCTCTTTTGTGAGTGATTTTGCATGTTCAATTGATAATTGTTGTGAGTAAAATCAATCTATCATTGGGTTAAAGTTACACAAATAGGATGAGGAGCTCTAAGAGCATGTCATATACTATCTTATTCAGAACCTTATTGACGCAAAGATTAGTTATTCTCATGTTGAGAATCTTGCTTTAGCTACCGTACATGCGGTTCAACGATTGAGACATTATATTCTCCTTCACCAGACCTTGGTTGTAGTCCATGTCAATCTGTTTCAATTCATCCTCACTCAAAGGATGATTGGGGGAAAATATAATAAATGGATTTTCTCCTGCAAGAATTTGATCTCGAATTTGTTTCAGCAAAATCGAAGAAGTCGTTAATTTTTGCAGAGCTTATATCGGATTTCCCAAGTGAGGCCGAGGAGTTGGTTTGTGAAGATATGTTTGTCGATGAACACATATTCTTAATCTCAAATTTAGACCCATGGTATGGGGATATCATTATATATTTACAAACATTGAAGGTCCCTACTCACCTCTCATGAGATGAACGACGACAATTACATCACGTGTTTAAGAATTACCTCATAGTGGATAACACTTTATAACACCATGGGGAAGATTCCATTTTATGATGTTGCTTAACTCATGAGGAGGCTTAGGTAGTGCTGAATGATTGCCACGGAGGGGCATGTAGTGGTCATTTATCTGGGCTTTTTATAGCCCAAAAAATCTTAAGAGCGGGTTATTTCTGGCCGTTGATCTTTAAGGATTGTGTAGATGCGGTCAAGAGGTGCCACCCTTGCCAGGTGTTCACACGTAATATGCGCTCGAAACCTGCCCCGTTACATCCCTTCATCACTGCCGATCCCTTTAATAAGTGGGGGCTTGATTTTATGGATTGCAACCTAGCTTCAGCTGGGGGGCATCATCATATCATAGTGGTTGTTGATTACTTCAAAAAATGGGCTGAGGCTATGCCTACAGTTAAATCCGACGGTGAGACAGCCATGCACTTCGTATTCAACCAGATTATTACTCGGTTCAAAATTCTGAAAGAGCTTGTCACTGACCATGGCTTGCACTTTTAGAATCATATGATGGAAGAGTTGGCATCAAAGTTAGGGTACAAGAAATATAATTCCTCCTCTTACTACCCTCAAGTGAATGGATAGGTAGAAGCAGTGAATAAATCACTCAAATCCATTCTCCAATGAACCATTGCACAGAGCAAGAATAATTGGCACATCATATTATATCCTACTTTGTGGGCATATAGAACCGCTGTTAAGACTACCACAGGTTTTTCTCCATATCAACTTGTACATGGAGTGGAGTTGATATTGCCAGTTGAATGCGATATTCCTTCTTTGAAGCTAGCCACAGAACTCTTACTAGACACTTCACCATTGCAGGATCATTTGGTCCACCTTAAGCAACTTGATGAGCATCGTCAAGATGCCTTGGTGGCTCTAGAAGTAAATAAACATCGTGTAAAGGTCCAGTACTATAAGTCTGTCCATCCAAGGAGGTTTAGTGAGGGAGACTTGGTCCTTTTGTGGGATCAACCGAAAGAACACTTGGGGGCAGGAAAGTTTAACCCCATGTGGCGTGGTCCTTACATCGTCAAATGTGTGTTAGAGAAGGTTGCTTATGAATTAGTGGATTATGAGGGAACGACCTTGTCGGAGCCTAGAAATGGGCTCTATCTCAAGAAGTACTATGCATGATTCTCAGCCAAGGCTGGTTATTGTATATTATTGTATAGTTTTTCATAGTTAGGTCTTTTTCTTAAAGTGATCAGGTTTGTGATTAGTTTCCATTTCTTTTGACAGATGTCAATGGAATCTTCCACCTACATAGGATTCACGGATGGTGCGAGCTGTCACACTCAACACTCAGCCTCTGCTACTTGGGTGATTTATACTCCTATGGGTCAGGTACTATCTTTAGGAGGTGTATGTTTGTGGCCATCTTCAAACAATGTTGCTGAATATAGTGCCATTATTGAGCTTCTACGGGATGCCATTTCACATGGCGTTCTCTCTCTTGAGGTACATCTTGATTCAGAGTTAGTAGTGTCACAACTTAATGGTTTGTACCATGTTAGAGATTTGATGTTATTAAGAATATTCTTACATGTCATATTATTAGAACGACAATTTGACAATATAACATACATACATATTCCAAGAATTAATAATCAAGTTGCTGACTCATATGCTAACTACATGTTAGATTGGCATTTGTTTCATACACAATAAATTCATCACAAACACAAATTTTTAAACATGTAACTAAATAAACTGATCACCATAAAAAAAATTATATAACATCCAAAACGTGGTAATACATAGTCTCATGATACAAAAATGGGGCTCTCGAGCCACCAAGATACAATACATGGTAGTAAAAAATGTATACACTCCCAGGTATCTAATCCTGTGGAGGAGGAGGGGGGTTGTGATCATGGAAGGTCACTATGGCTCTAGCTAGCCATTGGAATAACCATACCCATGCTCGTGGTACACCCACCACCTGGCACTGCATAGCCTCAGGCAAGTCCTCAACTTGCACCATGGGAACCCTATGTGTCAGTCTCACAAAATTGGTATGAATGCTCTGGAGCATCTGCTCTACATCCACACCCATGATATCATCTCCTCTTCCCCTCTGTCTGTGACAAGGGAAGCCTTCCGGCTACCATGGTCCCACATCTGCATAGAAATGTTATATGTCACTATGTATTGTCACACAAAAATACGTCTTTTGATTCCATATAATCAGAAAACACAAAAAAAAAAATAACTAAAAAAATTAAAAGAGAGGGTCGAGATTCGTTACCTATATCGCCATATGCCGATCCTGGTGGTAGCGGCATGTTTGGGTCCCCCTGGAAATCAATCCCTGCATATGGGTAGTCATAGATGGAAAATATATTTCATCGCCACCACGGAAAGAAATCAGTTGGATAGGGGTTGGCCACCCTACCTCCCCCTAGTCTACGCATCGCATTCTCCCAACGCCATTGGGCCAGATCTCGAACCTCGTGAAGAGGAACGTCAACTCTGGGGCTCAATCCTGGAACACGCTCAAAGAAAAACGTGCTCAATATGCTACTAAACCCAAAGTTCTGCACTCTGCCCACCTTACACTCACCGAGCTGATGTTTCATGTTGCTCAGTAGTGCAGTGCTCCAGTCAGAGATAGTGGGTCTCATGCACTCCACGACATAGAACATCAGAGGCCGCGAGGCCTGGTGGAGTGATTCCAAGCCTGCTATCCTACCCAATGTCAATAGAATGGCCTTTAGGCCTATCACCTGTATAGAGTTGGTTGGGACCTGACTCCCCACCTTCGGGCCCACCACGAGAACAAAGGTTCACTACTTCCCCCCATTGGGAAAGTCCAGTAATAAAGTATATGTCCTCCACCTCTAAAGTGAGGGACATCCCATCTATCTGGAAGGACTCAGAGTTTGGATCCCAGTAATCCACCAGCATCTGCAATAGTCTTGGTTTGGCCGTCAAGCCACCAAGACACCAAAACTTATAGAGTCCACATGCACGTAGAGCTTGTTGAGCCATTAGATCAGCCCTTACTGCCTGCTCTACCTCACCATGTTCATGCTCTCTCCATTCTAGGACCATCATACATAAAAAATTGCAATTTTTCCCATTATAATCCTTAAAAAACGTTATCTGTGGTCTCATACGTGACTATTTCCCAAACAGCCACGTATGTACGCGACTGTGGGGGCATTTTTTGCATATATCCAGCTCTATACACAGAAAAACCCTTGATTTTTGTGTGGGCCACAGCGCCCTTTTTAGTTTGGCCTAGAAACCTCAAATGACCATGGAATTTGATAAAAATTGCATCAAAGTAGAAGAGAGGAGCATGGGTAAGTACCTGGAAGAAATGGTAGTGGATTCTGCCGGCTGGATCTCCTGGAATTCGTTGTTGAAAATATGAGCTCAATTGGGTAAAAATTTCAATTGTTTTATAATATTTTGAATTGTTTACTATTTATAGAAATTTTTCAAATTTTTGAAAATCTTTACCCCCTTTCCTATAGTTTCGACAATTTCTAATCATTTTGGACCATTTTTGACCTAATTCATGATGCAGGAGGCATTTTTCAGTGTCGTTTCAGCCGTTGGATTGACCCGTTCATACCGATCTCAGGTATCGTGTCTAAACTGGCATATAGGTTAGGTTTCATCATCGTTTGCATTTTTCATGACCTTATGACCAGTTCATCGTAACCTTAGGTACGAATCCACTCTATTATGTCACGAAACCTTCTTGGTATCCTAGAAGTGGCATGGTATGAGTGGTAGAGCTTGACCTTAGATGGGTACCCTAGGTAGCGCCTTATCTGCATTTTGGTGCCCATGCTGATGTTTTGTCCTTTAGGGTGTGGGAGTCTGTTGTATAGTATTTCCATGACATTCGCAAGAGCCTCATACTCCTCTTGATCTTTTGCTGGCCTATTCCCCTCAGGACTCCCTTATGTCAAGTTGTAATTGCATTCTCATGAGCTTTTCCTTTCTTATTGAGTTTTATGCCGGCTTCCCTGACATTGCACTTCAGCCATATAGCCCGAGCTTGTCTCATGTCTAGCCATGCAGAGTCATTTTATATATCCTTTGCAGCTTGATTCCCTTTTTATTGGGAGGGGATTTTTCCTCGAGTGTCGATATCCTACACATCTGTCCTTGCATTGAGCATAGGTATGTTCCACTGCTTGGAACTAGTTTGTTTTCCCCTATGACACTCGCCTCCTCTTAGTCTGTAACTATAAAGCAATTTTATTCTTCTTCAAGCTTTTTAAATATTTGAAAAAGTCCAAAAAAATCATAAAACCAAAAAATCCAGACAAGGAAAGATGTTATCTTTGGGATTTGTCAAGTCATGTCGCCTTTGAACATAGCACTATATATCACATCCATTGGTTGGGTTTATAGTTTGACTTTCTGAGCTGTGCTCATTTATTGGAGTTTATTTCCACCGACTGGTTAAGCGTCGAGTCCCTATGGAGCCTCTGTCGATGCCTCCTGTGTCACAGAGATGTCCTAGTTTGTATATCGAGTCTATGCTGCCTTTATTCAGTCACCATTTGCCGTTATGCTCTTGTTCAAAAGAAGTTGAAACCCGAGTCAGCCATTCCTCAGTTATCTTGACTTTGCATGTCGGCCATCCCCGGTACAGTTACTTGTTCGTGCACCTTATGATCGAGTCCTTCCACATTATATAGCTTTGATGAGTACCTCATGTTGGATGATGGGGGATGCCTTAATGTCCTCCTTCCAACATATTTCATCCCATCGACTTCAGATCATATATTTTGGGATTGGAATCTACAGTCATTTTGAGTGCCTTGAGACTTCCAGTCATCAGTGGCAGGTTCTCTTGCCATCGACAGTCTTTGGGAATACATCAATGTCCCCTGATCGATGGATCCTCTCAAGTGTTTGACCTCAACACATTTATTCACACTTGTTATTTTGCACTCTAATACCTTCATTCCCATTTTCATTATCAGTGGGTGATCTCGCATCTGTTAACGGTATACATCAATGACTGGTAATCAGATGATGGACTACTATGTTCGACCTCAACACCTCTATTCACATAGTAGGACATGTACTCGTAGCGGTTTGTGTAGAAGACCTTCCAGATTGGTGGTATCTCTTATATGCTACCTCCTTGATCATGCCAGTGTTCATGAGATTTCAGCTCTCATGACTTGATTCCAGTATATGTCAGACATTTCCAGCTCTTATGGAGATCTTGATCTATTATATCTTCAGCCATTATGGAGATCATGGTCCTTTGTATATCTTAATCATGGAGATTCTGATCTATGTATATTGTACATGGCGATGACCACTTATGTGATATCTTGTATCATGCCTATTCATGGCCATTGTACTCTTATGTATCCATAACTGCTATATGTATTTGCAGTATGTGGAGAGTTGTATCATTGTACTATGCTGATTGGGTGGCTGGTCTTCCATTTTGGATTCTTCATCACTCCACTTCTGGGATGGACTTATAATTTATTTCGGCCATCGTATGACCCCTATGACCTCACACATTAGGGGGCATCTATTATAGCTGATTTCACCAGTCTAGGTGAATCACACTTTGTATGGCCTTTCCCTGTCCCTCAGGAGACTCCTTAGACCCCTTGGACAATTTTTGGTCCTTTGATGTTTCCTTGACCATCACTAAAAACATGTGAAAATTGCTATACGCGACTTTTAAACCCTTAATCGTGTATATATGCGGGCTTGACCCCTAGAACCACGTACATCGAGATGTGTGCATAATCCAAATATTTTTGGAGTTTTCCTTGACATGGATCCAACTCACTTTTCTCCTAACCTTCCATATTCCTTGAGATCGCTCGGATTCGACCTTTCATTACAACTTTGAAAAGCTATATAAGGAACTCTATGGTACATTGAAGGCATATGAGAGAATTGAGAGCAAAGAAACTATAGTCCATTGTTGCCAGAACTTATGCTTGAGTTTGCATGCCTTTTTCCTTTGGAGAACTTTTGTGTTCTTCCCAACCTTTTTCTTGTGAGCTTGCTATCGAGAGATGGAGGATTGAGGTGGTGGAGGCCCAAGTGGGGAATTCAGTTTCTCTTATTCGCAGACGTGTCGATGGAGGTTGTATCCATTGTAATCTCTATTTTTATATTAATAGAAATATTTTTTCCTGTCCAATAATGTGTATTTGAATGAATATTGTATCCATGGATGTTTTCAAATGCTTATACATTGTCGATTATATATGCTATAATAGATCTAACACCAATATATATAGTATTCTTGTATTGTTTACTTGTTGTTGAGGAATTAATTTATCAATTCATGCTGAAGTTGGAAAGCTCAAAGGGGATCTACTTCAACCGTCCGGAATAAGGTACGAGTTCTGATCGTTTAGTGTTAGATATTTAATTTTTATTGCATATTGGAAAGGATTGATTTCTGGAGTAATATCTCTGTTGTGGTACCCCAAGCCATACGAATTTCTCTCCATAACACTCACATATCAAATCAAAATGTTCCCTGTTAGTTCTGATAACAACCTCCTTGAACTCTTCTTGGGAAAACCTGGAAAATGAAGATGAAGTTACACTTGCAGTTGCATCTTCATTTTGCCTCTCTAATGCTGCAACCTTTTGAACCAGAGTAGCATTATCATTCTTTTATCTCTACAACTCTACAATGAAAGAAACATTCTTCAGTTGGAGTTCATCCTGTCTGTCCCCATGTTGTTTATTGAGCTGCTCTAGTGCTTCTTGGAAATTTCTAATTTCTGCCTTTTGTTTATCAAACTATCTATTTAGATAGTTGACAGCATCCATATTGGCACCTTTGAACGCTCCTAGAACAGAAGCTTCATCTGTAGCATAGGATTTTGGATAACTTGATTGTGGTGTCCATAAAAATCCATTCACCATTGACATATCTAGATCGTTCTGATCGCTTGCCCTCTTCTTGCCACATCTTACCACAGATTTATCATCTTTACTATATTGATATTCACCCAAAGATACCACAAAGTATTCATTAAACTCATCTCCTAAAGAGGTTGCTGCGCCTTCATAAAGAGGTTGTTGAGCCTTCATAAAGAGGTTGTTGAGCCTTCATAAAGAGGTTGCTGCGCCTTCTTGATTAGAGGATCAACATCAATGTCATGATCACTATCATCATGGCCGTCGTCCTCGTCCATTGAAGCAAATGTGTCATGGATCAACCTATGTATCTCATCTTCCTGATTTGTATTGGTAACGTTATATCCATCCATGTCAACGTCATTAAGAACTTGATCAGCTCCAATATTCTGATCACGAATTTGCTCACCCTCTAAAGGAGTATTTCTGCTAGAACCTGGCAACTTATAACTATCTGGAGGCTGACATTTTGGGGGCATTGTCTATATATGTACAAGCAATGCAGTGAAATTAGTGTGTATAGAGCATATAAAATTATGATAAGACATTTTACTAAAAGTCATGACATGACGACG